>CM065590.1:344558296-344581640 GCA_033119425.1 Bufotes viridis
GCCCCAGCACCCAAACAGAGGAGAGAGGTCCCACAGCAAGGAATCATGTGTCATATCACCCACCACTGGAGAAGGCCACTTTTAGTTATTTAGACCCCAGCACCCAGACAAAGGAGAGAGGACCCACAGCAAGGAATAAGGCGTCATATCACCCACCACTGGAGAAGGTCACTTTCCGTTATTTAGGCTTTAGCACCCAGACAGAGGAGAGAGGACCCACAGCATAGAATAAGGCGTCATATCAACCACCACTGTAGAAGGCCGCTTTCAGTTATTTAGGCCCCAGCACCCAGACAGAGGAGAGAGGTCCCACAGCAGAGAATCAGGCGTCATATCACCCACCACTGGAGAAGGCCACTTTCAGTTATTTAGGCCCCAGCATCCAGACAGAGGAGAGAGGTCCCACAGCAGAGAATCAGGCGTCATATCACCCACCACTGGAGAAGGCCACTTTCAGTTATTTAGGCCCCAGCATCCAGACAGAGGAGAGAGGTCCCACAGCAGAGAATCAGGCGTCATATCAACCACCACTGTAGAAGGCCGCTTTCAGTTATTTAGGCCCCAGCACCCAGACAGAGGAGAGAGGTCCCACAGCAGAGAATCAGGCGTCATATCACCCACCACTGGAGAAGGCCACTTTCAGTTATTTAGGCCCCAGCATCCAGACAGAGGAGAGAGGTCCCACAGCAGAGAATCAGGCGTCATATCAACCACCACTGTAGAAGGCCGCTTTCAGTTATTTAGGCCCCAGCACCCAGACAGAGGAGAGAGGTCCCACAGCAGAGAATCAGGCGTCATATCACCCACCACTGGAGAAGGCCACTTTCAGTTATTTAGGCCCCAGCATCCAGACAGAGGAGAGAGGTCCCACAGCAGAGAATCAGGCGTCATATCACCCACCACTGGAGAAGGCCACTTTCAGTTATTTAGGCCCCAGCACCCAAACAGAGGAGAGAGGTCCCACAGCAGAGAATCAGGCATCATATCACCCACCACTGGAGAAGGCCACTTTCAGTTATTTAGGCCCCAGCACCCAGACAGAGGAGAGAGGTCCCACAACAAGGAATAAGGCGTCATATCACCCATCACTGGAAAAGGCCCCTTTCATTTATTTAGGCCCCAGCACCAAGACAGAGGTCCCACAGCAGAGAATCAGGCGTCATATCACCCACCACTGGAGAAAGCCGCTTTCAGTTATTTAGGCCCCAGCACCCAGACAGAGGAGAGAGGTCCCACAGCAAGGAATAAGGCGTCATATCACCCACCACTGGAGAAGGCCACTTTCAGTTTTTTAGGCCCTAGCACCTGGAGAAGTTATTTAGGCCCCAGCACCCAAACAGAGGATAGAGGTCCCACAGCAAAGAATCGGGCATCATATCACCCACGACTGGAGAAGGCAACTTTCAGTTATTTACGCCCCAGCACCCAGGCAGAGGAGAGAGATCCCACAGCAAGAAATCACGCGTCATATCACCCAACACTGGAGAAGGCCACTTTCAGTTATTTAGGCCCCAGCACCCAGACAGAGGAGAGTGGTCTCACAGCAGAGAATCAGGCGTCATATCACCCACCACTGGAGAAGGCCACTTTCAGTTATTTAGGCCCCAGCACCCAGACAGTGGAGAGAGGTCCCACAGCAAGGAATATGGCGTCATATCACCCACCACTGGAGAATGCCTCTTTCAGTTTTTTAGGCCCAACCACCTGGAAAAGTTATTTAGGCCCCAGCACCAAGACAGAGGAGAGAGGTCCCACAGCAAAGAATAAGGCATCATATCACCCATCACTGGAGAAGGCCACTTTCAGTTATTTAGGCCACAGCACCCAGACAGTGGAGAGAGGTCCCACAGCAAGGAATAAGGCGTCATATCACCCACCACTGGAGAAGGCCTCTTTGAGTTATTTAGGCCCCAGCCCCCAGACAGAGGAGAGAGGTCCCACAGCAAGGAATAAGGCGTCATATCTAGAGTTGACCGAACACCTGGATGTTCGGGTTTGAGAAGTTCGGTCGAACTTCCCAAAAATGTTCGGGTTCGGGATCCGAACTCGACCGAACTTCATCCTGAACCTGAACCCCATTGAAGTGAATGGGGACACAAACTTTTGGCACTAAAAAGTCTTTAAAATAGTCCACAAAAAGGGCTAGAGGGCTGCAAAAGGCAGCAAAATGTAAGTAAATGCCATGCAAACAAATGTGGATAGGGAAATGAATTAAAATAACATAAAATAAATAACAATTGACCCATATCAATTGCAGAGTTGTCCTATAGCAGAGAATCCCCTCTGTGGGAGGCGTATCATCATCGTTCTCCGTATCCCCCAAACCATGCACCAGTAGTGGGCCTGAGCTGTGTCGGGTGCAACCCCGCTGTGAACCTGCTTCATCCTCATCCTCCTCCACCTCCTCCTCATCCTCCAGTAGTGGGCCCTGGCTGGACACATTTTTACCTGGCCTCTGCTGTTGCAAAAAACCTCCCACTGAGCCACTTATAAGAGACTGGCCTGAAAGTGCTCAAAATGACCCCTCATCCTCCTCCTCCTACTCCTCCTGTGCCACCTCCTCTTCCATCATCGGCCTAAGCGTTTTCTCAAGGAGACATAGAAGTGGTATTGTAACGCTGATAACGGTGTCATCGCCACTGGCCATGTTGGTTCAGTACTCGAAACAGCGCAACAGTGCACACAGGTCTCTCATGGAGGCCCAATCATTGGTGGAGAAGTGTTGCTGTTCAGCAGTGCAACTGACGCGTGCGTGCTGCAGCTGAAACTCCACTATGGCCTGCTGCTGCTCACACAATCTCTCCAGCATGTGCAAGGTGGAGTTCCACCTGGTGGGCACGTCGCATATGAGACGGTGAGCGGGAAGGCCGAAGTTACACTGTAGCGCAGACAGGCGTGCAGCGGCAGGATGTGAATGCCAGAAGCGCGGACAGAAGGCCAGCACATGTCGGGGTAGTTGTGAATGAACTTCTGCACCACCAAATTCAACACATGCGCCAGGCAAGGTATGTGCGTCAAACCGGCAAGTCCCAGAGCTGCGTTGAGATTTCGCCCTTTATCGCACACCACCAGGCCAGGCTTGAGGCCCACCGGCAGAAACCACTCGTCGGTCTGTTGTTCAATACCCCGCCACAACTCCTGCGCGGTGTGGGGCCTGTCCCCCAAACATATGAGTTTCAGAATGGCCTGCTGACGTTACCCGGGCTGTGCTGAAGTTGGTGGTGAAGATGTGTGGCTGACTGGATGAGCTGGTGGAAGCAGAGGAGGAGGAAGCCGAGTTGGAGGAGGAAGCTACAGGAGGCAAAGAATGATGCCCTGCGATCCTTGGAGGCGGAAGGACATGCGCCAAGGAACTCTCCGCCTGCGGCCCAGCCGCCACTACATTTACCCAGTTTGCAGTTAGGAGATATAGCATCCCTGGCCGTGCTTACTGGTCCACGTATCTGTGGGTAGGTGGACCTTGCCACAGATGGTGTTGCGCAGTGCACACTTGATTTTATCGGATACTTGGTTGTGCAGGGAAGGCATGGCTGTCTTGGAGAAGTAGTGGTGGCTGGGAACAACATACTGTGGGACAGCCATGGCCATCAGCTGTTTGAAGCTGTCTGTGTCCACCAGCCTGAATGACAGCATTTCAAAGGCCAGTAGTTTAGAAATGCTGGCATTCAGGCCCAGGGCTCGAGGGTGGCTAGGTGGGAATTTATGCTTTCTCTCCAAGGTTTGTGAGATGGAGAGCTGAACGCTGCCGTGTGACATGGTGGAGATGCTTGGTGACGCAGGTGGTGGTGTTGGTGGCACATCCTCTGTTTGGTGGGCGGCTGGTGCCAACATTCCTCCCGAGGCGGAGGAATAGGCCGAGGCAGCAGCAGAAGAGGGAGCAGGGGGAGCCTGAGTGAGTTCCTTGTTTTAAAGGTGTTTTCTCCACTGCAGTTCATGTAGATGCCTGGTCATGCAGGTTGTGCTAAGGTTCAGAACGTTAATGCCTCACTTTAGGCTCTGATGGCACAGCGTGCAAACCACTCGGGTCTTGTCGTCAGCACATTGTTTAAAGAAGTGCCATGCCAGGGAACTCCTTGAAGCTGCCTTTGGGGTGCTCGGTCCCTGGTGGCGGTGGCCAGTAGCAGGCGAACTCTCTTGGCTGCGGCTCGTCTGCTTTTGCCCCCTGCTCCCTCTTTAGCTACGCTGTTGGCTCGGTCTCACCACTGCCTCTTCCTCTGAACTATGAAAGTCAGTGGCACGACCTTCATTCCATGTGGGGTCTAGGACCTCATCGTCCCCTGCATCGTCTTCCACACAGTCTTCCTCCCTCACCTCCTGTTCGGTCTGCACCCTGCAGAAAGACGCAGCATTTGGAACCTGTGTTTTGTCATCATCAGAGACGTGCAAACTCCGATGAGGTGGTATTCCCATGTCCTCATCATCAGGGAACATCAGTGGTTGTGCATCAGTGCATTCTATGTCTTCCAACACTGGGGAAGGGCTAGGTGGATTCCCTTGGGAAACCCTGCCAGCAGAGTCTTCAAACAGCATAAGAGACTGCTGTATAACTTGAGGCTCAGACAGTTTCCCTGATATGCATGGTGGTGATGTGACAGACTGATGGGCTTGGTTTTCAGGCGCCACCTGTGCGCTTTCTGCAGAAGACTGGGTGTGAGATAATGTTGTGAACGTGCTGGATCCACTGTCGGCCACCCAATTGACTAGCCCCTGTACCTGCTAAGGCCTTACCATCCTTAGAACGGCATTGGGCCCCACCAAATATCGCTGTAAATTCTGGCGGGTACTGGAACCTGAGGTAGTTGGTTCACTAGAACGTGTGGCTGTGGCAGAATGGCCACGTCCTCTCCCAGCACCCAAGGGTCCACTAACACCAACACGACCGCGTCCGCGTCCCTTACTAGTTGTTTTCCTCATTGTTACCGTACACCAAGCACCACAATAAGAACAAAAAATATTTGGCCCAATGTATTGATTTCAAATTCAGGCCTTTTTTTACAGGCACCTAACACTATCTGCCTATTCATTTTTGTAGCGTATTACACTAATCCAGGCACAGCAGTAAGCACTGATTTAGGGGAATATCTATTGTATGGCTAGTATTTAGGCCCTGGATGAAATGTATCCTTTTATGGACAGATTTACACTTGGAGACGCACAGTAGCGTGTGAAAAAATATGTAGGATTATGCCTTCAGCAATTGTATTTTAACACTTTGTGTAATATACCCTTTAACGGACAGAAATACAATGGGATATGCACAGTAGCGTGTGACGTTATTGAGGATGATCCTCTCAGCACTTGTATATACACCTTGAGTGTAATATACCATTTAGGGACAGATTAACACTTGGAATGCAACAGCTGGAACACCAGATTCAGGGTATTGCTATATTGGCAAGGGAAGTTCACCCCAGAACAAAATATATCATTTGCCGGACACTATGAAACTTGGCCAGCCACAGCTGAAACCACTGATTTATGGTATTGCTATTTTGGCAATTGAATTTAACCCCAGAACAAAAATATATCATTTGCAGGACACTATAAAACTTGGAAAGCCATAGGTAAACCCACAGATTTATGGTATTGCTATTTTGGCAATTGAATTTCTCCCCAGAAAAAAAATATACCCTGTTATGGACTGATTTAAACTAGGCCTGCAACTGCTGGAACACAAGATTCACACAACTGAATTTCACCCCAGAACAAACTGTATGTTTTGGCGGGCACTATTATACTTTGCCAGCCACTGCTGGGACACCAGATTAAGGGTATTGCTATTTTGGCAATTTAATTTCACCCCAGAACAAAAAATATGTTTTGTCGGACACTATTATACTTTGTCAGCCACTGCTGGGACACCAGCTTCAGGGTATTGCTATTTTGGCAATTGAATTTCACCCCAGAACAAAATATATGTTTTGGAGGACACTATAATACTTTGCCAGCCACTGCTGCGACACCAGATTCAGGGTATTGATACTATTTTGGCAATTGAATTTCAACCCAGAACAAAATATACCCTGTTATGGACAGATTTAAACTAGGCCTGCAACTGCTGGAACACCAGATTCAGGGTATTGCTATTTTGGCAATTGAATTTCACCCCAGAACAAAATATATGCTTTGCCGGACACTATTATACTTTGCCAGCCACTGCTGGGACACCAGATTCAGGGTATTGCTATTTTGGCAATTTAATTTCATCCCAGAACAAAATATATGTTTTGGCAGACCATATTATACTTTGCCAGCCACTACTGGGACACCAGATTCAGATTATTGCTATTTTGGCAATTGAATTTAACCCCAGAGCAAAATATATGTTTTGTCGGACACTATTATACTTTGCCAGCCACTGCTGGGACACCAGATTAAGGGTATTGCTATTTTGGCAATTGAATTTCACCCCAGAACAAAATATACCCTGTTACGGACAGATTTAAACTAGGCCTGCAACTGCTGAAACACCAGATTCAGGGTATTGCTATTTTGGCAATTGAATTTCACCCCAGAACAAAATATACCCTGTTACAGAAAGATTTAAACTAGACCTGCAACTGCTGGAACACCAGATTCAGGGTATTGCTATTTTGGCAATTGAATTTCACCTCAGAACAAAATATACCCTGTTAATGACAGATTTAAACTAGACCTGCAACTGCTGGAACACCAGATTCAGGGTATTACTATTTTGGCAATTGAATTTCACCCCAGAACAAAATATATGCTTTGCCGGACACTATTATACTTTGCCAGCCACTGCTGGGACACCAGATTCAGGGTATTGCTATTTTGGCAATTGAATTTCATCCCAGAACAAAATATATGTTTTGGCGGACCATATTATACTTTGCCAGCCACTGCTGGGACACCAGATTCAGATTATTGCTATTTTGGCAATTGAATTTCACCCCAGAACAAAATATATGTTTTGTCGGACACTATTATACTTTGCCAGCCACTGCTGGGACACCAGATTAAGGGTATTGCTATTTTGGCAATTGAATTTCACCCCAGAACAAAATATACCCTGCTACGGACAGATTTAAACTAGGCCTGCAACTGCTGAAACATCAGATTCAGGGTATTGCTATTTTGGCAATTGAATTTCACCCCAGAACAAAATATACCCTGTTACAGAAAGATTTAAACTAGACCTGCAACTGCTGGAACACCAGATTCAGGGTATTGCTATTTTGGCAATTGAATTTCACCTCAGAACAAAATATACCCTGTTAAGGACAGATTTAAACTAGGCCTGTAACTGCTGGAACACCAGAATCAGGGTATTGTCTTTTTTGGCAATTGAATTTCACCCCAGAACAAAATATATGCTTTGCCAGACATTATTATACTTTGCCAGCCACTGCTGGGACACCAGATTCAGGGTATTGCTATTTTGGCAATTGAATTTCATCCCAGAACAAAATATATGTTTTGGCGGACCATATTATACTTTGCCAGCCACTGCTGGGACACCAGATTCAGATTATTGCTATTTTGGCAATTGAATTTAACCCCAGAGCAAAATATATGTTTTGTCGGACACTATTATACTTTGCCAGCCACTGCTGGGACAACAGATTCAGGGTATTGCTATTTTGGCAATTGAATTTCACCCCAGAACAAAATATACCCTTTTACGGACAGATTTAAACTAGGTCTGCAATTGCTGGAACACCAGATTCAGGGTATTGCTATTTTGGCAATTGAATTTCACCCCAGAACAAAATATACCCTGTTACAGAAAGATTTAAACTAGACCTGCAACTGCTGGAACACCAGATTCAGGGTATTGCTATTTTGGCAATTGAATTTCACCTCAGAACAAAATATACCCTGTTAAGGACAGATTTAAACTAGGCCTGTAACTGCTGGAACACCAGATTCAGGGGATTGCCTTTTTTGCAATTGAATTTCACCCCAGAACAAAATATATGTTTTGCCGTACACTATTTTACTGTGTCAGCCACTGCAAGTACCCCAGATTCAGTGTATTGCTATTTTGGCAATTGAATTTCATCCCAGAACAAAATATACCCTGTTACGGACAGATTTAAACTACGCCTGCAACTGCTGAAACACCAGATTCAGGGTATTGCTATTTTGGCAATTGAATTTCACCCCAGAACAAAATATATGTTTTGCCGTACACTATTATACTTTGCCAGCCATTGCTGGGACACCAGATTCAGGGAATTGCTATTTTGGCAATTGAATTTCACCCCAGAACAAAATATATGTTTTGCCGGACACTATTATACTTTGCCAGCCACTGCTGGGACACCAGATTCATGGTATTGCTATTTTGGCAATTTAATTTCACCCCAGAACAAAATATACCCTGTTACGGACAGATTTAAACTATTCCTGCAACTGCTGGAACACCAGATTCAGGGTATTGCTATTTTGGCAATTGAATTTCACCCCAGAACAAATTATATGTTTTGGCAGACAATATTATACTTTTCCAGCCACTGCTGGGACACCAGATTAAGGGTATTGCTATTTTGGCAATTGAATTTCACCCCAGAACAAAATATACCCTGTTACAGACAGATTTAAACTAGGCCTGCAACTGCTGGAACACCAGATTCAGGGTATTGCTATTTTGGCAATTGAATTTCACCCCAGAACAAAATATATCCTTTGCCGGACACTATTATACTTTGCCAGCCAATGCTGGGACACCAGATTCAGGGTATTGCTATTTTGGCAATTGAATTTCACCCCAGAACAAAATATACCCTGTTACGGACAGATTTAAACTAGGCCTGCAACTTCTGAAACACCAGATTCAGGGTATTACTATTTTGGCAATTGAATTTCACCCCAGAACAAAATATATGTTTTGACGGACACTATTATACTTTGCCAGCCACTGCTGGGACACCAGATTCATGATATTGCTATTTTGGCAATTTTATTTCACCCCAGAACAAAATATATGTTTTGTCGGACACTATTATACTTTGCCAGCCACTGCTGGGACACCAGATTCAGGGTATTGCTATTTTGGCAATTGAATTTCACCCCAGAAAAAAATAGATTCTTTGCAGAACACTATTAAACTTGGCCAGCCACAGCTGAAACCACTGATTTACGGTATTGCTATTTTGGCTATTGAATTTCACCCCAGAACAAAATATATCCTTTGCCGGACAGTATTATACTTTGCCAGCCAATGCTTGGACACCAGATTCAGGGTATTGCTATTTTGGCAATTGAATTTCACCCCAGAACAAAATATACCCTGTTACGGACAGATTTAAACTAGGCCTGCAACTGCTGAAACACCAGATTCAGGGTATTACTATTTTGGCAATTGAATTTCACCGCAGAACAAAATATATGTTTTGACGGACACTATTATACTTTGCCAGCCACTGCTGGGACACCAGATTCATGGTATTGCTATTTTGGCAATTTTATTTCACCCCAGTACAAAATATACCCTGTTACGGACACATTTAAACTAGGCCTTCAACTGCTGGAACACCAGATTCAGGGTATTTCTATTTTGTCAATTGAATTTCACCCCAGAACAAATTATATGTTTTGGCGGACAATATTATACTTTGCCAGCCACTGCTGGGACACCAGATTAAGGGTATTGCTATTTTGGCAATTGAATTTCACCTCAGAACAAAATATACCCTGTTACAGACAGATTTAAACTAGGCCTGCAACTGCTGGAACACCAGATTCAGGGTATTGCTATTTTGGCAATTTAATTTCACCCCAGAACAAAATATATGTTTGGGAGGACACTATTATAATTTGCCAGCCACTGCTGGGACACCAGATTCAGGGTATTGCTATTTTGGCAATTGAATTTCACCCCAGAACAAAATATACCCTTTTACAGACAGATTTAAACTAGGCCTGCAACTGCTGGAACATCTGAATCAGGGTATTGCTATTTTGGCGATTGAATTTCACCCCAGAACAAAATGTATGTTATGCCGGACACTATTATACTTTGCCAGCCACTGCTGGGACACCTGATTCAGGGTCTTGCTATTTTGGCAATTGAATTTCTCCCCAGAACAAAATATATGTTTTGTCGGACACTATTATACTTTGCCAGCCACTGCTGGGACACCAGATTCAGGGTATTGCTATTTTGGCAATTGAATTTCACCCCAGAACAAAATATATCCTTTGCCGGACACTATTATACTTTGCCAGCCAATGCTGGGACACCAGATTCAGGGTATTGCTATTTTGGCAATTGAATTTCACCCCAGAACAAAATATACCCTGTTACGGACAGATTTAAACTAGGCCTGCAACTTCTGAAACACCAGATTCAGGGTATTACTATTTTGGCAATTGAATTTCACCCCAGAACAAAATATATGTTTTGACGGACACTATTATACTTTGCCAGCCACTGCTTGGACACCAGATTCATGATATTGCTATTTTGGCAATTTTATTTCACCTCAGAACAAAATATATGTTTTGTCGGACACTATTATACTTTGCCAGCCACTGCTGGGACACCAGATTCAGGGTATTGCTATTTTGGCAATTGAATTTCACCCCAGAAAAAAATAGATTCTTTGCAGAACACTATTAAACTTGGCCAGCCACAGCTGAAACCACTGATTTACGGTATTGCTATTTTGGCTATTGAATTTCACCCCAGAACAAAATATATCCTTTGCCGGACAGTATTATACTTTGCCAGCCAATGCTTGGACACCAGATTCAGGGTATTGCTATTTTGGCAATTGAATTTCACCCCAGAACAAAATATACCCTGTTACGGACAGATTTAAACTAGGCCTGCAACTGCTGAAACACCAGATTCAGGGTATTACTATTTTGGCAATTGAATTTCACCGCAGAACAAAATATATGTTTTGACGGACACTATTATACTTTGAGAGCCACTGCTGGGACACTCAGATTCATGGTATTGCTATTTTGGCAATTTTATTTCACCCCAGTACAAAATATACCCTGTTACGGACACATTTAAACTAGGCCTTCAACTGCTGGAACACCAGATTCAGGGTATTTCTATTTTTTCAATTGAATTTCACCCCAGAACAAATTATATGTTTTGGCGGACAATATTATACTTTGCCAGCCACTGCTGGGACACCAGATTAAGGGTATTGCTATTTTGGCAATTGAATTTCACCTCAGAACAAAATATACCCTGTTACAGACAGATTTAAACTAGGCCTGCAACTGCTGGAACACCAGATTCAGGGTATTGCTATTTTGGCAATTTAATTTCACCCCAGAACAAAATATATGTTTGGGAGGACACTATTATAATTTGCCAGCCACTGCTGGGACACCAGATTCAGGGTATTGCTATTTTGGCAATTGAATTTCACCCCAGAACAAAATATACCCTTTTACAGACAGATTTAAACTAGGCCTGCAACTGCTGGAACATCTGAATCAGGGTATTGCTATTTTGGCGATTGAATTTCACCCCAGAACAAAATGTATGTTATGCCGGACACTATTATACTTTGCCAGCCACTGCTGGGACACCTGATTCAGGGTCTTGCTATTTTGGCAATTGAATTTCTCCCAGAACAAAATATATGTTTTGTCGGACACTATTATACTTTGCCAGCCACTGCTGGGACACCAGATTCAGGGTATTGCTATTTTGGCAATTGAATTTCACCCCAGAAAAAATAGATTCTTTGCAGAACACTATTAAACTTGGCCAGCCACAGCTGAAACCACTGATTTACGGTATTGCTATTTTGGCTATTGAATTTCACCCCAGAACAAAATATATCCTTTGCCGGACAGTATTATTCTTTGCCAGCCAATGCTTGGACACCAGATTCAGGGTATTGCTATTTTGGCAATTGAATTTCACCCCAGAACAAAATATACCCTGTTACGGACAGATTTAAACTAGGCCTGCAACTGCTGAAACACCAGATTCAGGGTATTACTATTTTGGCAATTGAATTTCACCGCAGAACAAAATATATGTTTTGGCGGACACTATTATACTTTGCCAGCCACTGCTGGGACACCAGATTCATGGTATTGCTATTTTGGCAATTTTATTTCACCCCAGTACAAAATATACCCTGTTACGGACACATTTAAACTAGGCCTTCAACTGCTGGAACACCAGATTCAGGGTATTTCTATTTTTCAATTGAATTTCACCCCAGAACAAATTATATGTTTTGGCGGACAATATTATACTTTGCCAGCCACTGCTGGGACACCAGATTAAGGGTATTGCTATTTTGGCAATTGAATTTCACCTCAGAACAAAATATACCCTGTTACAGACAGATTTAAACTAGGCCTGCAACTGCTGGAACACCAGATTCAGGGTATTGCTATTTTGGCAATTTAATTTCACCCCAGAACAAAATATATGTTTGGGAGGACACTATTATAATTTGCCAGCCACTGCTGGGACACCAGATTCAGGGTATTGCTATTTTGGCAATTGAATTTCACCCCAGAACAAAATATACCCTTTTACAGACAGATTTAAACTAGGCCTGCAACTGCTGGAACATCTGAATCAGGGTATTGCTATTTTGGCGATTGAATTTCACCCCAGAACAAAATGTATGTTATGCCGGACACTATTATACTTTGCCAGCCACTGCTGGGACACCTGATTCAGGGTCTTGCTATTTTGGCAATTGAATTTCTCCCCAGAACAAAATATATGTTTTGTCGGACACTATTATACTTTGCCAGCCACTGCTGGGACACCAGATTCAGGGTATTGCTATTTTGGCAATTGAATTTCACCCCAGAAAAAAATAGATTCTTTGCAGAACACTATTAAACTTGGCCAGCCACAGCTGAAACCACTGATTTACGGTATTGCTATTTTGGCTATTGAATTTCACCCCAGAACAAAATATATCCTTTGCCGGACAGTATTATACTTTGCCAGCCAATGCTTGGACACCAGATTCAGGGTATTGCTATTTTGGCAATTGAATTTCACCCCAGAACAAAATATACCCTGTTACGGACAGATTTAAACTAGGCCTGCAACTGCTGAAACACCAGATTCAGGGTATTACTATTTTGGCAATTGAATTTCACCGCAGAACAAAATATATGTTTTGACGGACACTATTATACTTTGCCAGCCACTGCTGGGACACCAGATTCATGGTATTGCTATTTTGGCAATTTTATTTCACCCCAGTACAAAATATACCCTGTTACGGACACATTTAAACTAGGCCTTCAACTGCTGGAACACCAGATTCAGGGTATTTCTATTTTTGCAATTGAATTTCACCCCAGAACAAATTATATGTTTTGGCGGACAATATTATACTTTGCCAGCCACTGCTGGGACACCAGATTAAGGGTATTGCTATTTTGGCAATTGAATTTCACCTCAGAACAAAATATACCCTGTTACAGACAGATTTAAACTAGGCCTGCAACTGCTGGAACACCAGATTCAGGGTATTGCTATTTTGGCAATTTAATTTCACCCCAGAACAAAATATATGTTTGGGAGGACACTATTATAATTTGCCAGCCACTGCTGGGACACCAGATTCAGGGTATTGCTATTTTGGCAATTGAATTTCACCCCAGAACAAAATATACCCTTTTACAGACAGATTTAAACTAGGCCTGCAACTGCTGGAACATCTGAATCAGGGTATTGCTATTTTGGCGATTGAATTTCACCCCAGAACAAAATGTATGTTATGCCGGACACTATTATACTTTGCCAGCCACTGCTGGGACACCTGATTCAGGGTCTTGCTATTTTGGCAATTGAATTTCTCCCAGAACAAAATATATGTTTTGTCGGACACTATTATACTTTGCCAGCCACTGCTGGGACACCAGATTCAGGGTATTGCTATTTTGGCAATTGAATTTCACCCCAGAACAAAATAGATTCTTTGCAGAACACTATTAAACTTGGCCAGCCACAGCTGAAACCACTGATTTACGGTATTGCTATTTTGGCTATTGAATTTCACCCCAGAACAAAATATATCCTTTGTCGGACAGTATTATACTTTGCCAGCCAATGCTTGGACACCAGATTCAGGGTATTGCTATTTTGGCAATTGAATTTCACCCCAGAACAAAATATACCCTGTTACGGACAGATTTAAACTAGGCCTGCAACTGCTGAAACACCAGATTCAGGGTATTACTATTTTGGCAATTGAATTTCACCGCAGAACAAAATATATGTTTTGACGGACACTATTATACTTTGCCAGCCACTGCTGGGACACCAGATTCATGGTATTGCTATTTTGGCAATTTTATTTCACCCCAGTACAAAATATACCCTGTTACGGACACATTTAAACTAGGCCTTCAACTGCTGGAACACCAGATTCAGGGTATTTCTATTTTTCAATTGAATTTCACCCCAGAACAAATTATATGTTTTGGCGGACAATATTATACTTTGCCAGCCACTGCTGGGACACCAGATTAAGGGTATTGCTATTTTGGCAATTGAATTTCACCTCAGAACAAAATATACCCTGTTACAGACAGATTTAAACTAGGCCTGCAACTGCTGGAACACCAGATTCAGGGTATTGCTATTTTGGCAATTTAATTTCACCCCAGAACAAAATATATGTTTGGGAGGACACTATTATAATTTGCCAGCCACTGCTGGGACACCAGATTCAGGGTATTGCTATTTTGGCAATTGAATTTCACCCCAGAACAAAATATACCCTTTTACAGACAGATTTAAACTAGGCCTGCAACTGCTGGAACATCTGAATCAGGGTATTGCTATTTTGGCGATTGAATTTCACCCCAGAACAAAATGTATGTTATGCCGGACACTATTATACTTTGCCAGCCACTGCTGGGACACCTGATTCAGGGTCTTGCTATTTTGGCAATTGAATTTCTCCCCAGAACAAAATATATGTTTTGTCGGACACTATTATACTTTGCCAGCCACTGCTGGGACACCAGATTCAGGGTATTGCTATTTTGGCAATTGAATTTCACCCCAGAAAAAATAGATTCTTTGCAGGACACTATAAAACTTGGCCAGCCACAGCTATAACCACTGATTTATGGTATTGCTATTTAGGCAATTGAATATCACCCCAGAACAAACTATATCCTTTGCAGAACACTATTAAACTTGGCCAGCCACAGCTGAAACCACTGATTTACGGTATTGCTATTTTGGCTATTGAATTTCACCCCAGAACAAAATATATCCTTTGCCGGACAATATTATACTTTGCCAGCCAATGCTGGGACACCAGATTCAGGGTATTGCTATTTTGGCAATTGAATTTCACCCCAGAACAAAATATACCCTGTTACGGACAGATTTAAACTAGGCCTGCAACTGCTGAAACACCAGATTCAGGGTATTACTATTTTGGCAATTGAATTTCACCCCAGAACAAAATATATGTTTTGACGGACACTTTTATACTTTGCCAGCCACTGCTGGGACACCAGATTCATGATATTGCTATTTTGGCAATTTTATTTCACCCCCAGAACTAAATATACCCTGTTACGGACAGATTTAAACTAGGCCTGCAACTGCTGGAACACCAGATTCAGGGTATTGCTATTTTGGCAATTGAATTTCACCCCAGAACAAAATATATGTTTTGGAGGACACTATAATACTTTGCCAGCCACTGCTGCGACACCAGATTCAGTGTATTGATACTATTTTGGCAATTGAATTTCAACCCAGAACAAAATATACCCTGTTATGGACAGATTTAAACTAGGCCTGCAACTGCTGGAACACCAGATTCAGGGGTATTGCTATTTTGGCAATTGAATTTCACCCCAGAACAAAATATATGCTTTGCCGGACACTATTATACTTTGCCAGCCACTGCTGAAACACCAGATTCAGGGTATTACTATTTTGGCAATTGAATTTCACCCCAGAACAAAATATATGTTTTGACGGACACTTTTATACTTTGCCAGCCACTGCTGGGACACCAGATTCATGATATTGCTATTTTGGCAATTTTATTTCACCCCAGAACTAAATATACCCTGTTACGGACAGATTTAAACTAGGCCTGCAACTGCTGGAACACCAGATTCAGGGTATTGCTATTTTGGCAATTGAATTTCACCCCAGAACAAAATATATGTTTTGGAGGACACTATAATACTTTGCCAGCCACTGCTGCGACACCAGATTCAGGGTATTGATACTATTTTGGCAATTGAATTTCAACCCAGAACAAAATATACCCTGTTATGGACAGATTTAAACTAGGCCTGCAACTGCTGGAACACCAGATTCAGGGTATTGCTATTTTGGCAATTGAATTTCACCCCAGAACAAAATATATGCTTTGCCAGACACTATTATACTTTGCCAGCCACTGCTGGGACACCAGATTCAGGGTATTGCTATTTTGGCAATTGAATTTCACCCCAGAACAAAATATATCCTGTTACAGACAGATTTAAACTAGGCCTGCAACTGCTGGAACATCAGAATCAGGGTATTGCTATTTTGGCGATTGAATTTCACCCCAGAACAAAATGTATGTTATGCCGAACATTATTATACTTTTGCCAGCCACTGCTGGGACACCAGATTCAGGGTATTGCTATTTTGGCAATTGAATTTCACCGCAGAACAAAATATATGTTTTGCCGGACACTATTATACTTTGCCAGCCACTGCTGGGACACCTGATTCAGGGTATTGCTATATTGGCAATTGAATTTCACCCCAGAACAAAATATATGTTTTGTCGGACACTATTATACTTTGTAAGCAGTTAGATTGATCCAGTGCCGATTGTGGGTCGACACCGGGTCCCTCAGAAAAAGGAACACCAATCGGAGGCGCCACACCCAGAGGACTGAAGGAGAGATAGTTTGAGTAGGTAGAGGGGGTGAATTCAAACACTCTATATCGTATAGATATTGTAGATAGAATGCCAAGTATTATTATGTGCAGTAAAAATACGTTCCTCTTGGAAGAAGGAGTAAGGTGGACTCCAGGTGAGTGGTCAAATGGTCAAAGAGATAGATAAGGTTCAATAATGACCCTACTCACTTCACGGGGGGAATGGACACAGGATAAAGCTCAAGACACCTGTATCCTAAATTTCCCCCAGCCAGGATCACGTGTCTGATAGTACAGATTGACGGCAACCACTGTAGGCTTCTGGTCAAAACGTTTTATTGAGGGAACAACTGGCCCAACGCGCTTCGGAGGTATACTTCCTCCTTCTTCAGGGGTAACAGAAAATGCAGAATGATACAAAAATGTAAATTACAAGGGTTAAAAGCTACCTATTACAATGTATCCATGCAAAGCCCTAAAAATGCCTATGTACGTATTGTGGTAAGGTGCAAGGTGTCATATGTGATGGCAGGTACGTGTCACCGAGGTTGCTGGCCTCGGTGAGGTGAGAGCCGGGTTTTTGTCTGCAGCAGCTAGTGCTGTTTGGCTTTGTTAAATAGCATGGCTGCAAAGCCGATCCGGGCCGGCTCTTACTGGGAGCAGCTAAAGAGTAGGGTGGGTGGCTGCTCCCACGGTCCAGTCCATGTTTTGGGCTGGATATAAAACGCAGCCAGCAGCTGTGTCTGGGGAGTGTGATTATCCTGAGCTGCTAACAGGGCTGGGAGTTCTCTGTCCAGGAGGAAAGAGCTCAGCAAGGAGGTATTTTGTTCCTGGCTACCTGAAGCTGGATTCTCCTGCGGCTGGGCCGACAGCGTGGTGCGAACCTGCACCTACACCTCCCAGGTGACTGAACCTGTGTTGGACTGTTTTTGTTTGGCTACGTTATTTCCGTTGTGTGTGAACTGTCACCAAGAGACTGTTTTTCATTTTGTGTGCAAGTGTGAATAAAACACTGTTTGTTGCACAATCTGGACTCCTTGTTTTGCCTCTAAACTGCACCCGCACCGCTGTCTACCAGAGCGACTCCCCACATTTGGTGTCGGATGCGGGCATGCGCAGTGAGGCTGGCGTGAACGCCGAAGTTTTGTTTTTCTAAAGTGTATGGAATATATTAAGCCAGCAAAGCTGCAAGCAGGAGTTTCTGGCAACATGGAGGCTGCTGTGAAGGCTCTCATAGAGGCTAACGTGCAGCAGCGGGAGACCAACCAACTACTGCTACAACATGTGATGGCATTACAGGCGGCAGGAGCGCCCCACCACGCCCAAGATGCCCGGAAAGCGGTCCGTGCGGCGATCCCAAAATGACCCCCGCAGACGACGTTGAGACGTACCTGGCGGTTTTTGAGAAGGTCGCCGTGAGGGAAAAGTTACCCCGTGACCAGTGGGCTGAGGTGGTCGCTCCGTTCCTGGCTTCCGGACCCCAGCAGGTGTTTTTCGACTTGTCGGATGACCAAGCGGCAGATTATGACACTGTGAAAGGAGAGGTCCTAGCCAGACTGGGCGTGAACGTGCTGGTCCGCGCCCAAAGAGTCCACCAGTGGGACTTTAAAACGACTGAACCCGCTAGGCCGCAGTTCCTACGATCTGCTGCACAGGCTGCAAAAGTGGCTGCAGCCCGATCTACTAAGTCCCACTGCCATGCTGGATCGACTGTTGGCGGACATCTTTTGGAGGGCCCTGCCTTATCCCCTCCAGCACTGGATCGGCCAGGTATCGCCCACCAATGCCCTGGAGATGGTCGACCTGGTGGAGCGCTACGAGGCCACCAGAAACCTGCAGGGGACTCTTGCGGGAAGGGGTCAGTCAAACCCCGGAGGCCTCTGCCCCAGTTCCGACGTCCGCGACAGAGCGGCCTGCCCGGAATATACCCCTGCGAGTCCGCCTCCCGTGGTATGCTGGAGGTGTCAGGAGCCAGGCCACATCAGGGCCGACTGTCCGCATCGGGATGAGCCGATGGATATGAACTACGGGGGTCGCTCACTCCCTGTATGCACGGAAGCTGTGCGCAACTGGCACCCGTGAGGTGCAGGACCATAACCACCTGTGTCAGGTAGAGGTGGGAGACTCTCTGGCGGTGGCTCTGCTGGACTCCGGGAGTTTAGTCTCCTGGTAAGGGCTGCACTTGTACGGCCCGCGGAGTATACTGGCCGTAAAGTCGGGGTCCTGTGCATCCACGGAGACCTGAAAGACTATCCCACTGCACTAGTGACTTTGTCCACAGCGGCTGGTAGGTGGACCCACGAGGTGGCTGTCGCTACTAAACTCCCACACGAACTAATACTTGGGAGGGACTTCCGGTTTTCCGGCGCTGTGGCCGGCAATAAAGGTATCTGAGGGACCCGAGACAGGGGTGACCCTAGTAGAGTGGCCTGATACCGCTGGAAGGCCAGAACCCTGGGAGCCCGAGTCTGAAGGGCCGGGCGGTAGGGGTGACCACTGCTCCAGCGGTAGAGGGGGAGACAACCCCACTGGAGTGTAATGGTGGGAGACACGGAGGACTTGCCACCGGACCTGAGTTGGCAGACCTCAATGTCTCCGGGGAAAATTTTGGGACCGCACAACACCGGGACCAAACCCTAACCAGGGCCTGGGAGAATGTGCTGAAATTGATGGGAAACCCCAGAAACCAGGGGCTGAATTAATGTTCCCACGGTTTATTGTTCTGCAGGATATGTTGTATCGGGTGAACCAAACTGAGGCGTAACCTGTTGAACAGTTGGTGGTGCCCACAGCGCATCGCAAGCTTGTCATGGAGCTTGCCCACCAACATGTTCTTGGGGACACCTGGGGTGGCAGAAAACCCAGGACCGCATACTGCAGCGATTTTATTGGCCCAGTGTGTTCAAGGAGGTAGAGAATTATTGTAAGTCCTGTCCGACCTGTCAGATAACTAGCCCCCAGCCACATTTCCGTAGTCCCCTGGTACCTCTGCCAATTATTGAAGTACCGCTTGAGCGAATCGCGATGGATTTAATTGGGCCTGTACCAAAGTCTGCCAGGGGCCACCAACACATTCTGGTAGTTCTCGACTATGCCACTCGGTATCCGGAGGCGGTGCCTCTGCGACATACCTCAGCTAAGCTCATTGCCAAAGAGTTAATGGAGATGTTTTCCCGTGTGGGCCTGCCAAAAGAGGTTCTGACAGACCAAGGGACCCCTTTATGTCCAAAGTAATGAGGGAACTGTGTAAATTGTTGCGTATAAAGCAGTTACGGACGTCCGCTTACCATCCGCAAACAGACGGTCTTGTGGAGAGGTTTAACCAAACTCTAAAAAATATGTTAAAGAGGGTGGTGTCTAGAGATGGGAAGGACTGGGATCTGCTTCTGCCCTATCTCATGTTCCGCAGTGCGAGAGGTGCCCCAGGCCTCTACTGGGTTCTCGCCCTTCGAACTGCTTTATGGCAGACACCCTCGGGGCCTGTTGGATATCGCTAAGGAAGCGTGGGAACAACAGCCTGTCCCCCACAAAAGTGTCATTGAGTATGTCGCCCAAATGCAGGACCGGATGGAAAGGGTGTTGCCCTTGGTCCGGGAGCATATGGAGGCAGCGCAACAAGCCCAGAGTAGGGTGTACAATCGTCAGGCTCGGGCACGGGACTTCAATCCGGGAGATCGGGTTTTGGCTCTGGTACCCACCCTTGACAGCAAATTCCTAGCTAGGTGGCAGGGCCCCTATGAGGTGATCGAGAAGGTAGGGGAAGTAATTACAAAGTACACCAGCCAGGCGGCGCAAGCCGGAGCAGGTGTACCACGTGAATTTACTTAAGCCGTGGAAAGATAGGGACACAGCCGACGACCACAGCCCCCGGCCAGGGCTTCTAGGTGAGAAGGGTCCAGCCCCACAGTTCGAGGCCTGTGAAGCAGTAACCACGGTAAAATTGCAGACAGCCTGTCTTCCAAACAAGTTCAGGAAGTCAGGGAGTTCATCAGTCGGAACACGGATGTGTTCTCGGACCTCCCTGGCCGCACGCCTCTCATCCAACATGACATCGTCACTGAGCCTCAGGCCAAGATCCGGTTAAAACCATACCGGGTACCCGAGGCTCGGCGACGGGCCATCGCGGAGGAAGTACAGTTAATGTTGAAGCTCGAGGTCATTGAGGAGTCGAAAGTGAGTGGGCCAGTCCCATAGTCCTAATACCTGCCGGATGGGACGCTGCGGTTCTGCAACGACTTTCGCAAGTTAAATGAAGTATCCAAGTTTGACGCGCATCCCATGCCCCGAGTAGACGAGCTGGTTGAAAGTTTAGGACAAGCCCGTTATTTTTCTGTGCTGGACCTCACTAAAGGGTACTGGCAGGTACCCTTAACGGAGTCGGCTAAGGAAAAACCGCATTTGTTACACTCGCAGGGCCTGTATCACTACAAGGTGTTACCCTTTGGCCTGCATGGCGCCCGCCACTTTCCAAAGGTTAATGGACATAGTGCTGCGACCACATCGCCGGTACGCCTCGGCCTACTTGGATGATGTAGTCATCCACAGCACCGACTGGGAAAGCCATTTACCCAAGGTGCAGGCGGTAGTGGATGCCCTGAGGAAAGCCGGACTGACCGCTAACCCAAAGAAGTGCTCCATAGGGTTAGAGGAGACAAAATATCTGGGATATGTAATTGGGCGGGGAGTCATCAAACCTCAGGTAACTAAGGTAGAGGCCATTCGTAACTGGCCCCGACCGGTCACCACCAGGCAGGTAAAGTCGTTCCTGGGGATTGTAGGTTACTACATGAGGTTTGTGCCCCACTTTGCCACAATAGCAGCGCCATTGACAGACCTGTTGAAGGGGCGAAAGTCTGGGAGGGTTAGCTGGAGTGAGAAGGCGGAGGAGGCTTTCTCCGCGTTGAAGTCGGCCCTGTGTGGGTCCCCGGTTTTGGTGACACCCGACTTCAACAAGGAGTTTGTCGTACAGACCGACGCTCGGAGGTAGGCCTCGGTGCGGTACTGTCGCAGGAGGTCAACGGGGAAGAACATCCCGTTGTCTTCCTGAGCCGTAAGCTCAGTCCCGCCGAGTCCAGGTATAGTATAGTGGAGAGGGAGTGCCTGGCTATCAAGTGGGCACTCGAATCTCTCCGCTACTACCTGTTAGGGAGGAGGTTCTGTTTGGTGACCGACCATTCCCCTCAAATGGATGAGTCAGGCCAAGGAGAGGAATGCTCGGGTCACCAGGTGGTTCCTATCTCTTCAAAATTTCAAGTTTTCCGTGGAACACAGGGCAGGCCGCTTGCAGGGCAACGCAGATGCCCTGTCCCGCGTCCACTGCCTCACGTGTGTTCACCCCTCAGGGCTGAACAAAGGGGGGTATGTGGTAAGGTGCAAGGTGTCATATGTGATGGCAGGTACGTGTCACCGAGGTTGCTGGCCTCGGTGAGGTGAGAGCCGGGTTTTTGGTCTGCAGCAGCTAGTGCTGTTTGGCTTTGTTAAATAGCATGGCTGCAAAGCCGATCCGGGCCGGCTCTTACTGGGAGCAGCTAAAGAGTAGGGTGGGTGGCTGCTCCCCACGGTCCAGTCCATGTTTTGGGCTGGATATAAACGCAGCCAGCAGCTGTGTCTGGGGAGTGTGATTATCCTGGAGCTGCTAACAGGGCTGGGAGTTCTCTGTCCAGGAGGAAAGAGCTCAGCAAGGAGGTATTTTGTTCCTGGCTACCTGAAGCTGGATTCTCCTGCGGCTGGGCCGACAGCGTGGTGCGAACCTGCACCTACACCTCCCAGGTGACTGAACCTGTGTTGGACTGTTTTTGTTTGGCTACGTTATTTCCGTTGTGTGTGAACTGTCACCAAGAGACTGTTTTTCATTTTGTGTGCAAGTGTGAATAAAACACTGTTTGTTGCACAATCTGGACTCCTTGTTTTGCCTCTAAACTGCACCCGCACCGCTGTCTACCAGAGCGACTCCTCACAGCATATAAAAAGATGAAACTTATATGAAAACCACAAAATTGAATGGTGGGGTAGTCCCAAAGGGACAAATGCTGTCTCACTTATACCTGGAATGTGTTGTAAGAATAAAAATATATTATAAGACTGGAAAATAGATGGTTTCCCGCATTGGGGGTACCAGTAAGATATAAAAGTTCAATTTACAGATAAGCAGACACAGATAAAAATAGACACAAATAAGAAATAGCTAAATAAATAAATCAATCAATCACCAGAATAATAGTGTCCATAAAAACGCCGCATGGACAACAAAATGAAATCAGATAACAGGAACATGATTAAAATATCCATAGATGTTGAATAAAATATGTGTTTACCATATATTGAAATGTAGAGTGCCCAATAGGGTATGTGGGGAACAGTAGAATGCCCAATGGGAGTATATGTGAGGCAATTGGGGTACAGGCATTGGGACTCGACACATAAGTGCCTTACCTTCAGGGGTCTTACTGAAGCGGTCCACAGGCCAAGGGCAAATGTAACATCAAGAGGTGCAAATGTTGCAATATG
>CM065590.1:344582140-344868239 GCA_033119425.1 Bufotes viridis
AAAAGGATGGCCAACCAAATGTCATCCCTCTCCTTAAAGCACAGCCCGCTGTGACTCTTTATGACTGCCCTGGACCATGACCTCTTCGTCCTGCTGCTGCTGATGCTCCCAGTCAGAGATGCCCCACCCCTGGACTAATGGTGCCCCCAGCACTGGCTCTCCCTCCAGACCAGGCCCAGACTCCTGTAATTCCACTAATTCCTCATCTTCCTCCTCGTCCTGGTGGAGCGTGGTTAACTCTTCATGCTCCACCAATGCACTCTCCCCAGCCTCGAGCAGGCGATCTAGTGTCCTGTCCAGCAGGAACACTAAGGGTAGCACATCATTCAGGCTGACATGCTCCTCGCTGACCATCTTTGTCACCTGCTTGAATGGGGCCAACACGTGACAGACCTGCTGTATCTACCCCCACTCCGTATTGGTGATATAGGGGAGTGGGTGTAATGGCCCTGGAGTGCCATTGGTCCAGCAAGTATTCCCTCACCGCCCGTCGCTGCTCCCACAACCTCTCCAGCATATGGAGGGTAGAGTTCCACCGCATCACACTGTCCACAATCAGCCTGTGGGGTCAGGCTGTTGTTTCCTCTTTAGTTTGGACAGGGATGCGGTGGTGGTTGGGGAGCGTCACTAAATCCTAGGAATGTGCGTAGGAATTTCTGTACCACAAGGTTGAGGACATGTACCATGCAGGGTACTTGTGTGAGACTGCCAGCATGAAGGGCGGAGAGTAGGTTGCTGCTGTTGCCACAGACAACCATACCTACCTGGAGCCTTTGGGGTGTCAGCCACTTCTGGACCTGAGCCTGTAGTGCGAACAGAACATTAGGTCCAGTGTGTTTCCGGTCCCCTAAGCTCACAAGCTGGAGCATGGCCTGGCAGCGGACGTGCCCCACACTTGAGTAGCAACGGGGACGCTGGCTAGGGCGGCTCAGCAGCTGTGGAGACACCCCGGGGCGGAACCACAAACTCTGATGCCGCCGATCCCTCCCCGGCGCCTCGGAGAGAAACCCAATGGGCAGTGAAACTATGGTATCATCCCTGCCCATGTCTACCAGTACAAGCATCCATTGTGAGATGCACCCTGTCGCTGACAGCATGATCCAGCGACAGGGATACATTTTGCACAAGGTGCTGGTGTAGGGCAGGGACACCAGTCCTGGCAAAGTAATTGCAGCTGGGGACACGCCATCTGGGTTGGGCCTGCTCCAACATCTGCCTAAATGGATTGCTGTCCACCAGATTGTAAGGCAGCAGATGTTGGGCAATAATCCTTGCCAGGAGCCCAAGGAGTGAATGCACGCGTCGGTCCCCGGGGGCGTAGGGCGTTCAAAAGCGTCTGCAACAGATGGCTGTGCCGGACGGCAGAGGAGGAGGAGATAGAGGAGGGTGCAGTGGTGGCAGAAGTATGGCTGCCGGTACCAGTACCTCTACTAGAGGGAGCGGGGGAGTGGCAATCATTTGTTGGAAGTGGTTAGGGTGGGTGCTGTACAGGGGCAGGAGCTGCTGTCCCCTGCACACTGCTGCGGCACTGCTGCTGCGACCACCCTTTATCTGTTCCCACTCCCGCCAGTGATTCAGTCACATGTGCTGGGTGAGTAAAGTGGTACCCAGCCGAGCCACCAACCTCCCTGTCCTCACCCTGGCATGGCAAAGGTTAGAAATGGCAATTGTAACATCATCTGCTGCCAGGGGGAAGAAAACAGGAGACTTCCGCACCAACCTCCTGCTCGATAGGGTGATTCTGGCTTGGTCCTGTTGGGGCTCGGTGTGCACAGGTTCAGCTGGCTGCTGCTGTGGCTACTGCTGCTGCTTCCTGCTCCTACTACCAGTAGAGCCCATGAGAATGGGCTCCCTGGTGACCTGGCGCACCGTTTGCCTTGGGTGCCTACCTTTATCATTGCTGCTGTCACCTGACAAAGTAGGTGACACCCATTTGGCGTCACCCTCCTCTTCATCTATATCAGACCCAGTGCCAAACAGTGGTGGATTGAGGGGAACAGCAGACATGGAGCCCCTGTCCAGGTTTTGCTGCCCCTTCGCTGATGCCTGGATCTGACTAGGTGCGGGGGTTGTGTGGCTGACACCACCTGCACCAGTTGGAAGGGATTTTAAAGGGGTATTAATTGGCGTTAACCCCTCCTCTTCATCATCATCCCCCATACCTTCCAACAAGTCCTGCCCTTCTGGAGGGCTAAACTGTAATTCTGCCTCCTGCATTGCCTCCCCCAAGATGTCCAGCTCAGTGTCCCCATGTTCAAACGTGAACAGGAACAATTCTGTGGGAGTGGGGGTTGCTTCAACAGGAGGCCGAGATCTGCTGCTACTGCTGCTGTGAACCAGGGCTGAGGACTCCGTGGCACTTGAATCAGCCACGAGAATCACCACAGCCTCTGCGTCCTGTGATGTTATGGGCTGGCTACACCTACTAAAAAAAAAAAAATCACGGATCAGGCGGCCGCCTCTGCCACCTGCGCCTGCCTGTCCGTGGCTAGAGGAGCGGCCCCGTGCTTGAAGCGGTCCAGCAGGAGAACCAACTGCGGCTACCTGCACGGCCTGGTACACTTATTTTATTAATTTTTTTTTTTAAATACTTGAAGGTTGAACAGGCCAGCAGGACCTTCTCATTTACCATTTTCTATGCCTGTTATAGGCATAGAAAATGGTCTAAATGTAAGACAGCAAGGAGGCTGGCTTAGATTTAGACTTTTGGTGGATACACCCAAGTTATTTAGAGGCCTTTTCATAACTTTGGCAGATCCACCGCTAGCGCATAGAATTATTAAGACTGACGTCTAAAACGCTGGTCTTAATAAATGACCCCCTAAGATTTTTTTGACAGTAGGGTGACTTTTCATGCTAAATTTGAGAAGCAATGAAATGTGTCTGCGTGTGTACAAAACATTTAGACCAGTATGAGGCTTCTGTACAATGGACATTTAGTGGGGAAGTAACATCCTCTTTGAAAACTTCAGTACCAGACAAAGCCTATAAGACTACAAGAGTAGAATTGTTTTTAGGTAAAAAAAAAACTGTTTTTCAATCGTATGAGCACATGGTTTGCATGTAGTGCATCTTCTCTTCTAAAAACGTAACACTACAAAGACTAGTCTTTTGTATAGTGTGGCAATGTGAATAACAAGGGGTGTTGTTTGCACCAGGAGCGTGTCACCAAGGGGCCCGGCCTTGGTGAAGTAAAGGCCCTAGTCTAGAGATGGGTGGCCACTAAGTTAGTTGGTGGTCACCAAGATAACTAGCTTAGCTGGCTCCAGCTAGTCCAGGGCGGGCTTTTACTGGGAACAGGCAATGTGCTGGGTGGGTGCCTGTTCCCCATGCTCCAGTCCGGGGTTTTGACAACGCCCATGTCCAGGGATGCTATTTAATCCTCTTGTTGGACATGGGTGGGGTCCCACTCTGGAGAGAGTTTTGGAGACAGAGTTTGGCAGAGGCTCTGTGTGAGTGGTCTCGGCCAAGTTGGCTGAGGGGCCACGGGGCTAGGCGATAGCCTGAACTTTGGGGACGCAGTGACGCCTGCAGGTACAAGGGTCACAAGGCCAGAGTCGGGAAGACTACTGGGCCACACTCCCCAAAGGCACTGGACTTGCTACAGTCGGGAGGCTGCTGGACTGCACGGGTGAAAAAGCCGCATGTTGGTACCGTGTGTGAACGATGTTTGTTCAGTGAGGTAGGATTACCCCTGTTTAGTTAGAGCCCAGACGGGCAAGGTGTTTTATTTTGTGTTTTGTCATCTCTGCTATGCCGTGTTCCACAATAAAAGCAATGCTTGGCCCCTAAAGCTGCGGTGGACGACAATCTTTGTGCAAATGATCCCCGAGACCAGAGCAAACCCCCACATTTGGTGTCGGATGCGGGCAGTCGTCCCTGCTGGAAAAAGGTAAAGTGTTGCTGGGGGCAACGACAGGACAGAGGAAAAAGCTGTGCGATTGCTGTGTTGGAGCTTAGGGCCGGAAGCCTGTTTGTTCGGTGGAGCAGGTCCTGCTCGTGTGGTCCTGGACACTTTGCTGGGTTGCAAAAGAACTGCTGATGATAGTTTGGACTGTTTTTTCCCTGTGTGGCAAGCGGTGCAAAGGTTTAAAGGGCCAGAAGCACAAAAGAAAAAAAACTGACCTGTGGAAATTTTTGCTCAAAATGGCGACCTGGGTGAAAGGTAGTCAGGTGTGGCGGAAGCTGCTTATACCAAAGGTGATACCATATGTGAGAAGTGGCCCGGTTTGGCGGAAAACCAAGGCCACTGAGGGTGTAATGGAGCAGCTGGTGCTGGAGACTGATCGGTTGGTGAGAAAGCTGAGTGCAGTGTTGGAGGAGAATATGCATGCCGTTGCCAAGGGCAACCGTCGGGAAGACAAGAAGGTGGAGAGTAGTGCGGTTCCCAGGAGCCTCTACATTCCCTGCAACTGTGCACAGAGTCCTCAAGGGTGCCGCTGGAGTGACCATCCGGGAAAGGTCTGGACCCCACCTCATGTTGTTTCCGGTGGCAATGGTAGAAATGGCCTGGGACGGACGTCATCTTCCGAGACTGCCGAATCCACGACAGGCGGTAAGACTGTTCCT
Organism: Bufotes viridis; assembly: GCA_033119425.1. NCBI lineage: Eukaryota > Metazoa > Chordata > Amphibia > Anura > Bufonidae > Bufotes > Bufotes viridis. The sequence goes on from CM065590.1 coordinate 344,586,710, forward strand.
GTTAAAAATGTTGTGACAGTGAGCCGGCGGCAGTTGCTACCTGCCGGGCCGGTGAGTGATGAAGCACTGAGGCGAGAAACTGTCTCAAAAATGAATGACTATGTGAAAAATGCTGTGTCTGAACAGGCGGGTAAGCCCGTTGCAGTTGCTGCCTTGCAAGGATCTGCACAGGAGAAGGTTATAGTGTTGCCTAAAGTACCTGTGACCAAGGCTAGATTTGGGATGGCGAAAGTCAGAGATCCCATGCTAGCCCGGGTAAGGGACGGCATGATAGCCGCCCCTGAGACTGGTAGATTATTAAATGTGCGGGACAATTATAGGAATACGGACTATCCCGGGGTTCTCACTGAGGGTGAGACTCCCGTGACAACTGGGACTTGTGATCTTGATGCCATAAGTGTGCTCGTACATGAGAGAATGATGTTCTGTGATATTGGGGGCACTGGAGACACTTCTATAGAAAGTGATGAAGCCGCTGCAGAACCTATACCTGTCCCTTTAAATGAAGGTATAAGGGAAATGCGGATAAACCATTGCTTTCTAAGTGAAGTGACCAATAAAAACAGTGAAGCTGATAAGGTGCAAAGTGATGGTACCGTGTTGGCCAAAATACATAATGTTAATGCGGATTTTTGTGAAGGATGTGATGATGACATGCCTTTTACATTGCAGGTTATAGACAGGGAGAAGCGCCCCATGGTGGTAAAAATGTAAAATTTGGAAAAATGCAGATAAATGTCGAGAGCACCGAGTTGGGGGAACCCACTGTAGTGAATGGGCAGGAAACTGTGGCAGGGCCAAAGAGTGTACCACACGTAACAGAGGTGGATGTGCCGTATCCACGGAGTTCTATGTGGGCTAGGGAAGTGTCCAAGGTGGGGATTAGCTCCGCAGTGCCCCTTGAGGGCAGAAATGAGAATGACATGAGCAGTATATATGACGCATGTGCTGTGACCGATAGCAACTCAGAGAGAGAGGCTGCCATGTTGAGGTCTTGCCAAACTGACGTGGTTACTGATAGCAACCAGACGATAGTTATACCTGATGTGACGAGAGATCAGTCGGGGGACGTCAGCCTAGTGTCTGAAGCTCATATCCAGACAGTCTTAGATGACCTGACAGAACAGTACAGCTGCAAACAGGAGGCTGATCTCACTCTCGCCACACAGTCCCTACGTACGATAGTGAAGGGACTAGCCGTCGTCATAGAGTCACCGAAGAAGGCTGCAGAAGGGTCAAAAGAGGAGACCCTGGAAAAGACGAGTGAATTGAAGGGTCTACCGCCTGGTGTCCTGGGGAAGGGAAAAGACTCCATGAAGACACAAAAGTCTATAGTAGACCTCAACCATGGGCTTGAAGAGTCCCTGGGTGGAAATCCCACGGAGTGTCTAAGGAAGGATGGTGGTACTCCTACAATGGCTGTAACACCAGAACAGAGTGAAGAGCAGCTGGAACAGAAGGCCCAAGAGTGGGGCGCTGCTAACAAGCTAGGGCGAAAAACTAAGAAGAAGACCAAGGCCCTCTTCTTGACTAGAGCCCTTGGAAAAGTGCTTAAGGAGCAAGACGAATTTGAGAGGCTGAACAAGCAACTCAGAGCAGAGATGGAAGATCTCAGGAGCTCAAAAGATGAAGTCTATGAGTTGGAGAAGCCTAAGCGTGCTACTGCGCAGCAGGTGGAAGAAAATGAGATGCCTGAAGAGGAAGGTCCTCTGAAAGATGCCAAGAAGTCAGAGCCCGTTAAGAATGGGTCTGGAGGTGGTTGCGCTGTGGTGCCAGCCGAGGCAGAGAAGAAGATGGAAGATGGATCTGCTGAACCAGATGGTGGTGCTGAGGTGGATGCAGAAGCCCAGAGACTCGTGGCAGTGTGTGGCCAGGGCCTGGTCATGAAAGACATTCCCTCTGCTGTCAATGCCTTCCAGAAAGCTAGCAGTCTGCTGGGGAAGAAATACGGGGGACCGACAACCAGTATGAGGGTCCTGTCTACTCCGATGGGCTGGCTCTCCTGAATCCTGCCCGAAAGGAGAACCATATCCCGGGTGATCCTCTGCAGGGATTGCCAGAAGACGACGAATCTGGCGAAGGTCCTGATGTCCCCGGTGCCTCCAACCTTGATGAGAAAGAGGAGGAGGAGTTAAGAAGGAAAGGATATGATGCCATGTCCGTGAAGGATAAGACGGCTAATAAAGTGAATGGAGACTCCAAAGAAACAGAGGCCGAGGTCTTGAAGGGGAGAAATCCTCGACTGTTCTAGAAACCAAAGAAAAGACTGAAAAAGAGTCTGCTGAAGTGGGGAGTACCACTGAAGAAGCAGAAGATTCTGAAACTGAAGCCAAACCTGACATAACCCCTGTGGGGAGTAAAGGAAAAAGAAAGCTGCTATCTGTTGATAAAATAAAGAGACAAAAAGAGGCTGACATGTCAAGGTCCGCTAAAACTGTGGTAGTTGCTAGTAGCGACCAGGTGTCTCTAGTATGTGACAAGATGACTGGTAGGATAGTAAGCTTCGTGTTTGTGACTAACTGGGTTCTGCTGGCGTGGTTGTGGCAGAATAAAGGGAAGCCTGTGATGCTGGCCACATCTTCCAGGGGGACCGTTGAGCTTGAAGATGGCAAGATAATGCGGGTGCCCTATCACGAGCATCCAGTCGGTACATGTGTTCACCCTCACAGGTGTGAACAGAGGGGGATATGTGGCAATGTGAATAACAAGGGGTGTTGTTTGCACCAGGAGCGTGTCACCAAGGGCCCGGCCTTGGTGAAGTAAAGGCCCTAGTCTAGAGATGGGTGGCCACTAAGTTAGTTGGTGGTCACCAAGATAACTAGCTTAGCTGGCTCCAGCTAGTCCAGGGCGGGCTTTTACTGGGAACAGGCAATGTGCTGGGTGGGTGCCTGTTCCCCATGCTCCAGTCCGGGGTTTTGACAACGCCCATGTCCAGGGATGCTATTTAATCCTCTTGTTGGACATGGGTGGGGTCCCACTCTGGAGAGAGTTTTGGAGACAGAGTTTGGCAGAGGCTCTGTGTGAGTGGTCTCGGCCAAGTTGGCTGAGGGGCCACGGGGCTAGGCGATAGCCTGAACTTTGGGGACGCAGTGACGCCTGCAGGTACAAGGGTTACAAGGCCAGAGTCGGGAAGACTACTGGGCCACACTCCCCAAAGGCACTGGACTTGCTACAGTCGGGAGGCTGCTGGACTGCACGGGTGAAAAAGCCGCATGTTGGTACCGTGTGTGAACGATTTCTGTTCAGTGAGGTAGGATTACCCCTGTTTAGTTAGAGCCCAGACGGGCAAGGTGTTTTATTTTGTGTTTTGTCATCTCTGCTATGCCGTGTTCCACAATAAAAGCAATGCTTGGCCCCTAAAGCTGCGGTGGACGACAATCTTTGTGCAAATGATCCCCGAGACCAGAGCAAACCCCCCACAATAGGATTGCAACAGCTGTATAACACAGGCCAAATGAGAAAGCGATTGTTGCGAAGGAAGTGTTCCCTCCTGGCAATCGCCTGCTAGCTAGTGGAGGAGGCCGCTGCTAGACTTCAGTGAATTACTACCGTATTTATATCTGCATATTCAAAAACAGTTTAAAATAGGAATCTGAAGTGGGCTTTGGTACTGGCTGGTACCTCTGTACCAAAGCCCACTGCGGATTCCTAATTCAAACTGTTTTTAAATACGCAGAATGCAGCAGTAATTTACCAAATTCTCATGAGACGACGTTCAGGGTGGGGTTCGTTGTTCTGTGATTTCTTCCCACTTTTTGAAAGGCTGCAGGGCAGCCAATCAACAAGCGTTTCACTACTTTGCCCTAAGAAGCCATCACAGTCATGTCTATTATTGGCATGGCTGTGATTGGCTAAGTGCAGCATGTGACCCAGCCTCTATTTAAGCTGGAGTCACGTAGCGCCGCACGTCACTCTGCTCTTCTCAGTGTAGGGATAGGATGCTGCCGCCTCTGTGAGGGACAGATTAGGGAAGAAATCTATTGAACTTGGTAGTGTTAACTCTTCAAACTACAGCAATTATTGAGGGTGCTATGCTACAACTGTATGTGGCCTGCATGTGTGCCAGCCTGCCAGGGCCATCAGTCTAATTATTTTTTGGTAGCTCAGTAGAGGAAACATTTCTTTTTTCTGGCAGGTCAAGTCCCCCTACATTACCTATTTTATAATTTTGGGGTGACATGGTGCATTTCTGTAGTTGGGGGAATAAACCCGTACTGTCGTACTATAGAGCACATTTGCATACACTGCTGAAAAACCTATTTAAAAATTTTGCAGTGACATTTCTGTAGTTGCTGTAATAAACCCTTAGGTCCCTTTCACACGGGCGTGATTTCCGCGCAGGTGCAATGCGTGATGTGAACGCTTAGCAACCGCACTGAATCCGGACCCATTTATTTCTATGGGGCTGTGTACATGAGTGGTGATTTTCCCGCATCACTTTAGCGTTGTGTGAAAATCGCAGAATGCTCTACTTTCTGCGTTTTTCACGCAACGCAGGCCCCATAGAAGTGAATGGGGCTGCGTGAAAATATTAAGCATCCACAAGCAAGTGCGGATCAAACCAATCTATACAAAACAATAATTCACCACGCCTACAATGTCATAAACACCTATAAATAATTCAGCACTATAGGTGCATCATATAAATTTTTATTAAGTATTCAACAAGAAATAACATCATATAAAATCATTAAAACACTGGAGCACAGACAAATGTTGACAAGATTCCCCCTCCCAATATGGTTGTACACAATTAATTCGACAAAAGGGATCCCAGTAACAAAAATGCAATAGGAGGTGTCCATGCAAACCAAATAAAACGTCCACAAAGTCATTAAGGGAATGATAACTGGTGTCCATTAGCTGGAGACATACCTATATTACCCATTAAGACATGAGACAAAGTATTGCACATAAAACATCAACAATCCCGATTATATCATAGTTACCGACCTATGGAGGGAGAGAGCCCTGACGACCATTTCGCCACTGCTTCTTCTGAGGGCATAAATCACCAATGTGCTAACCCTCCTACTTATACCCCTGAATAGGGGCATGTTGTGCTTCTCATTGGCCAAACACACCTGTGTGAATATTTAACTTGACTACCTTTTAATAGACACCTGGTCATGGAATATTCCCAGGACAGCATCATGTGCGGCCGCCTGTCATCAGCAAAGCGCCATGCGCTTACATCATTATCATGCGACCGCAATGGAGACCCGATCACCTGATCCAGTCACCTGACCTAGCCCTGCCATCATCAAAGCGCACCAGCGCTTACATCATCATTGTGCTGTGGTAACAGAGATCCGATCATGTGATCAGGTCATCTGACTTAGCCCTATCTCTCCCACCCTCTGTTACCATAGTAATAAAACGCTGTAACACAGCGATCCTCTCACATCCAAAGAAATTGACCCAAGATAATAATATCATCCTCAAATAGGAAAAATCCCTATAGTCTCCATGATACACTGGAAATATGATAATACAAGTGAATTAATTCCCCCAACCAGCAGGAGAAAGTGCAAAGTGACATCAGCAAAAAAAAAAAAATATATATATTTTTCAATAAAAACAGTGCTACACAGAGAAATAAATATCGAACAATGACAATGACACAGTGCAAGACGTGATAGTGTAGTGCAAAAAGTGAAGTGAATGTGCGCATGCAGTGTTGGCCATAATCATTTATCATAATCATAATCAAGCAAGTGCGGATGCGGTGCGATTTTCCCGCATGGTTGCTAGGAGACGATCGGGATGGGGACCCGATCTTTATTATTTTCCCTTATAGTATTGTTATAAAGGAAAATAATAGCATTCTAAATACAGAATGCTAAGTAAAAAGGGTAATAGAGGCTTAAGAATAAAAATATAAATTTACTCACCTCCTCCAATTGATCGCGTAGCTGCCGGTCTCGTGTTCTGTCTTCAGTTGGGGGGGGGAGGACCTTCGGTGACGTCATTGGGTCCCATGGTCCAATCACCTGCTTCCATGAGTGGACCATGTGACCTAGTGACGTCTCGGAAGGTCCTTTACCCCCCAGCTGAAGACAGAACAGGAGACCGGCAGCTACGCGATCAATTGGAGGAGGTGAGTTTATTTTTTTTTATTTCTTTAACCCTCTATTGCCCTTTTCACTTAGCATTCTGTATTTAGAAAGATATTGTTTTCCTTTATAACCATGTTATAAGGGAAAATATATAGAATACTCAACACGAAACCGGGCTTCAGTGATGAAGTCCGGCTTCGGGTCTGGGTACCAAACATGCCGATTTTTCTCACGCGCATGCAAAACACATTACAACACACGCAGTTTGCACACGCGTGGAAAAATCGTGCATTTTCCCGCAACGCACCCGCCTCTGTGAAAGAAGCCTTACTGTCTTGACGCCCGTGTGAAAGAGGCCTTACTGTTGTACCACAGAGCACGTTTGCATACACCGCTGAAAAACCTATTTTAAAATTTTGCAGTGACATAGTGCATTTCTGTAGTTGGTGGAATAAACTCGTACTGTCGTACCACAGTTCACGTTTGCATACACCGCTGAAAAACCTATTTTTAAATTTTGCGGTGACATAGTGCATTTCTGTAGTTGCTGTAATAAACCCATACTGTCATACCAAAGAGCACGTTTGCATACACCGCTGAAAAACCTATTTTAAAATTTTGCGGTGAAAAACTGCATTTCTGTAGTTTGTGGAATAAACCCGTACTGTTGTACCACAGAGCACGTTCGCATACACCGCTGAAAAACCTATTTTAAAATTTTGCTGTGAAAAACTGCATTTCTGTAGTTGGGTTAATAAACCTGTACTGTTGTGCCACGGAGCATGTTTGCATACAACGCTGAAAAACCTGTTTCATAATTTTTGGGATGACATACTGCATTTCTGTAGTTCGGTTAATAAACCCGTACTGTTGTTCCACAGAGCATATTTGCATAGAACTCTGAAAAACCTATTTTAAAATGTACCAGTGACATACAGCATTTGTGTATTTGGGGGAAATAAACCTGTATTGTTGTTCCACAGAGCACTTTTGCATAGAACGCTGAAAAACCTATTTTCAAATTTAGCAGTGACATACTGCATTCCTGTATTTGGGGGAAATAAACCTGTGTTATTGTTCCACAGGAGCACTTTTGCATAGAACGCACAAAAACCTAATTTTTTAATTTTACATTGTTGGTTTGAAAAATCAAATTTTTGGTGATAGTGAAGTAATTGTATTAAATTGCTTTGTTACACTGTTGTGTGACCTAAAGAAATGTATTTTGTTTATGACATGGGCACTGCCTTACTGTTAGTGAACTTAATTGTTGACTATTGGCAGTTAAATTGACACCGGAGATAAACCATCTGTTAGTTTAGTGGGTGAACGCAAATAATTAGGAGAACATCAAATAAGGGACGTGGGCATGGTCGTGGTGGTGTTGGTGGAGCTCCTGTTGATGGGAGAGGACGTGGCCGTTCAGCCGCAACTACAGGTCCAAATGAAACACCTTCCTCAGGTGTGAGTAGGCGACAGAACCTGCAGCGTTATTTGGTAGGCCTGAATGCCACTCTAAAAATGGTGAGGCCAGAACAATTACAGGCGCTAGTAGATTGGGTGGCTGACAGTGCCTCCAGTACCTTAACATTGTCTCCCACTGCTGAAAGCTCAGAGTTGGCACCTGCAGCCCATGCCCATAAGTCTTTCACCTCACCCCCTTTCAAATCAGCCAATGAATCTGAGCCCCAAGTCATGCAGCAGTCTCTTATGCTTTTTGATGACTCTGCTGGCAGAGATTCCCAGGGCCATACCCATAGCCCTGCCCCAGAAGTAGAAGCAATTGAGTAGACGGATGACCAACCACTTAGGTTTGAGGATGAGGACATGGGAAGACCACCGCAGCACGTCTCTGATGATGACGAAACACAGGTGCAAACTGCTGCGGCTTTCTGTGGTGTGCAGACCGAAAAAGAAGGCAGGGGTGAAGACTGGGTGGAAGATGATGTTGTGAACAATGAGGTCCTACGCCCCAAAATATACCACTTACATCCATGTTATTCATTGGTGGTGGAAAAATCATATTTATTAAGGCCAGGAATTACCTTTGCGGCCTGCGCTGCATATGTGATGGGGACAATAATATAGTTAATACGTCTGGGCGTTCAGGGGTAAACATATTCCAATTTTTTGCTGTCAAGTAACCGTGCACTGCATAGGTGACAGGGACCGAAAATTTGAAAAATCTTCTTTTAAATTGTTTGGTGCAAAATAACCATTTTTGCTGGGTACAAACCCCTGCTCTGCATAGGTGACTGTGACCGAAAATGTGGAAAATTTTCTTTTAAATTGTTGGGTGAAATATTACCATTTTTGCCGGGTACGAACCCTTTCTCTGCATAGGTCATAGGGACCGAAATTTTTTAAACTCTTCTTCTAAATTGTTGGGTGCAAAATTACCATTTTTGCCGGATACAAACCCTTGCTCTGCATAGGTGACAGTGACCGAAAATGCAGAAAATCTTCTTTTAAATTGTTTGGTGCAAAATTACCATTTTTGCTGGGTACAAACCCTTGCTCTGCCTAGGTGACAGGGACCAAAAATTTTAAAAATCTTCTTTTAAATTGTTGGGTGCAAAATTAACATTTTTGTGAGGTACAAACCCCTGCTCTGCATAGGTGACAGTGACCGAACATGCAGAAAATCTTCTTTTAAATTGTTGGGTGAAATATTACCATTTTTGCCGGATACAAACCCTTGCTCTACATTGGTGACAGTGACTTAAAATGTGGAAAATCTTCTTTTAAATTGTTTGGTGAAATATTACAATTTTTGCCAGGTACAAACCCCTTTTCTGTATAGGTGACAGTGACCGAAAATGCAGAAAATCTTCTTTTAACTTGTTGGGTGCAATATTACCATTTTTGCCCTGAATTAACCCCTCCTCTGCCTGGGTGCCAGGGGCCTACATTTCTAAAAATCGCCTGTTCCATTGGTGGGTGACAGAAACCCTGTTTTGCAGTGAATAAACCCCTTCTCTGCCTGGAAGCCAGGGGACTACATTTTTAAAAGTCGTCTATTCCATTGGTGGGTGACATGAACACCGTTTTACCATGAATAAACCCCTCCGCTTCATAGGTGACAGGGACCTAAATTTCTAAAAATCCCCTGTTCCATTGGTGGGTGACATTAACCACAATTTGCCGTGAATTAACCCCTCCTCTGCCTGGGTTCCAGGGGCCTACATTTCAAAAAGTTGCCTGTTCCATTGGTGGGGGACATGAACCTCGTTTTGCAGTGAATAAACCCTTCCTCTGCCTTGGTGCCAGGGTCCTACATTTCTAAAAATAGTCTGTTCCATTGGTGGGTCACATTAACTCTCTTTTGCCATGAATAAACCCCTCCTCTGCCTGGGTGCCAGGGGCCTACATTTCTAAAAATCGTCTGTTTCATTGGTGGGTGACATCAACTCAGTTTTGCCTGTGAAAAACCCCTGCTCTGCCTGGATGCCAGGGGCCTACATTTTTAAAAATTGTCTGTTCTATTAGTGGGTGACATGAACCCCGTTTTGCCGTGAATTAACCCCTCCTGACTGGGTGCCAGGGGCCTACATTTTTAACAATCGTCTGTTCCATTGGTGGGTGATATGAACCCCGTTTTGCCGCTGAAAACCCCCCGCTGTGCAATGCTGACAGGGAACCAAATTTGGTAAAAACATCTGTTAATGATCAAAAGATGCGTGACTACAAAAGCATGCTGGTAGACGCGCTGCTGATGGCATTTCCACCTGATACCTACTTAACCTCCTACTCCACATCCATTTCCTCCTCCTAGATCAAGATTTTGAATTTTAATTTTAATTTATTTTATTTTAAGTCATTTCCCTATCCACATTTGTTTGCCTGACACTTACCCACATTTTGCTGCCTGTTGCAGCCCTCTAGCCCTTTCCAGGACTTTTTTACAGCCATTTTAGTGCCCAAAAGTTCGGGTCCCCATTGACTTCAATGGGGTTCGGGGACTAGTTCGGGTTAAGTTCGGATCCTGAACCCGAACTTTTTTGTGAAGTTCGGCCAAACCCATCGAACCCGAACTTCCAGGTGTTCGCTCAACTCTATCTATGATCCAAAGGTCGATTCAGTCAAGCCTAGCTATAATGTTTCTTATATAATATCGCACATTTATGTATGTTTTACTCAGGGTGCTGGCACACAGTGCAGCTCTGACATGCATTCAGGATGCAGTTTTCAATTTAGACAGTTTAGCAGCCTCATTAAACCCTGGTAATCTGCTTAGTGGGAATTATTTCATTAATTTCAGCAAGCTACAATAAAAAACTGCATCCCAACTGCATGTCAGAACTGCACTGTGTGCTAGCTCCCTTACCTATACTGTATATTGGATATTGAGCTAGGATTCTTGTTAATGGTCACCAAATGGTATGCATTTTAGAGTCTTATGTATTTCAATTAATCGTATTAAGCTTTGCAATAGATAAATTGAAGAGGATCTGACAAATCATCACAGAAATATAACTGGTTGCATACCCATACAGTTGTGTTTTCCTAGACTCCATTGCTTCTTTTTTTTCCAAGCCATGCCAGCAGTGGTGCCGTTCATTTTGTGTCTCTTTAAATAGAAAATCCACTTTTGCCCAGCACCAGGGGTTAACACTTGTGAAACTTTATTTAATGGTGCATAAAATATCCACAGGCACAATTTGTAGATTATAAATTAATGACACTTGCACATTTCAGACGACCAAAGTATCTTTAGCCATAAAATAATGTACACCATGTCTGTTATTATGTTTAGGTCAAAATGCCCTTACCGACATTGTATACATTGGTATGACAGATATTCCTGTTCATATGAAAGGGGATGCATCTACAACACCAATGCCGACCTCCCAAGTGACCCTCTTATGGAAGGACTGTCCATCGTTTTGATCCAAGCCCCTCTGTCCCTCTTTGCTCCTGAAATGTCCCTCTTTATGACCTGAGGTATAGATTTGCATTATTATATTCACAATATTGACCCAGAAAGTTTTTTCTGGTTCCTCTCTGTATATTAGAGCCCGTCTTGTATATTATTTTATTATTTAATGCAGCCGGGATTTTAGAAATTTCTATATTCAGGTTATTTTTGCTCTATAAGTGTATAGATATACAGGAAAAATGGATGTTTCACACAATAAACCATAAGTGACCCTTTTTGACCATCCAAAAAGTTTGGAGGTATGATGTTCGGCCAAATACCGCGTGTGCTTGAGCATGATGCTCGAGTCTCCTCCCCGTACGTTTGTTGGCTGCTATGCTACTGCCACTTACTGTAATGCCGTAGCCATGTTGGTTACTGGTATTACAGTGATTGGCTACTAGGAACGCGTCATCGGGTGCTATATAGCACCCGATGACACGTGGTTCGGCTCAGACTTAGTCATGGTGAGCTGCAGCAGCAGGGACAGATAGTGTAGGGAGAGGAATTGTGTTTAGTTTTTTTAGGGAGTTTTGAGTGTTGAAATTGTTAGAGACCCAACAGTCCTTTTAAGGACTATAGTTTTATCTGGCTTTAATATATATTAGCGCAACGTGCACTAAATTGCGTGCAATTGTTTGGCTGCTGCTGAGATCAGCAACATTACCTTCGCCACATCTCCTGTATAATGTTAGCCGCTGGAGACAAAAGCGACATTACCTGCGCCACCTCTCCTGTATAACATTAGCCGCTGGTGACAGCAGCAACATTACCTGAGCGACATCTCCTGTATAACATTTGCGCATCCCAAATAGCTGTGACATTCCCTGAAATTTTTTATTAGCCCTGGTGACAGCAGCGACATTACCTGCGCTACATCTCCTGTATAACGTTTGCGCATCCCAAGTAGCTGTGACATTCCCTGTAATTTTTTATTAGCCGCTGGTCACAGCGACATTACCTGCACTACATCTGTTGTATAACGTTTGCGCATCATAAATATCAGTGACATTCAGTTAAATTTTTTCGCGGCTGGTGACAGAGGCATAATCTGCTCTACATCAGGTTTGCGTGTCATAATGTCACTGCCTTCCCTGTGAGAGATCTGAGAATATCAGGTAGACTTGCGTCACCTGAGTCTATCTGACAGGTATCCCTGTTTTTCCTTCCTGTTTGTTAGTGTTGACAGGATCCCACCTCTCCACAGGTTCTGCTCGTTATCAGTGAGGAGGCTTTATTTAAGTTTGCCTCTCACTGCTGACCATGCGGTTGATATTTCCTGCTCGAGTTCTATGCTAGTTGTTTGTGGATCATCTGCTTCCTTTTCGTCCCAAGCTCTCCTGTTGTCTCCTTGGTGTGTGTGTGTTGTTTCTAGGTTTCAGGGAGACGCTGGTCCCTTCACGGTGGAAGGAATGGGCTGTCTTATCTCCTGCTCCCTAAGTTAGGGTGTGTGACAGTATCAGCGGGGTATAGGTTTCAGCGTATGAGTTTGTTCACCTTCAGGACTTGCTCATACTGTCAGCAGTCAAGGAGAGGCTCAGGGATTGTTAGGAGGTTACCATTCCCTCTTCCCTAGCTTTGAGGCCTAGTCTGCTTTCTGTCGCTGTTTGTTTATTTGGTGTTCCTCACATCCCCACCTACCCATGACATTATCAACCTCCGGAAACCGTTATCATTTCCCTTGCTCTGTGCCGATATGGATACTGTTACTGCACTGGTTGATCACATGCAGGGATTATCTTTGGAAGTAGCTGACCTTCGTAATACTGTTGCACAGTTTCAGAGTCCTCAGGCGTCTGGTTCCACCAGTGGGAACCAGGTCTGCCCTGAACCTAAGATCGCCCTCTCAAATAGGTTTTCTGGGGGGAAGTAATAACTTTGTTCAGTTCAGAGAATCTTGTAATCTGTATTCTCGACTACACCCGTGGGGCATAGAATCAAAGAGTGGGGATTATTATTTCTCTGCTGAAAGGTGACGCTCAATCCTTGGCCTTTTCTCTGCCGACCGGTTCCTAGTTCCTCCGATCAGTGGATGAATTTTTCAGAGCCCTGGGGCTTTTTTATGATTACCCAGACCGGGTTTCCATAGCCCAATCTAAGTTGCGTAGCTTGCGTCAGGAAGAACGTTCTGCAGAGTAATATTGCTCTGAATTTTACTGATTCGGAATGGAATGACCCAGCACTTTTTAGTCAATTCTGTCAAGGGTTGTCAGAGAAACTAAAAGACGCCCTGGCATTCCACAAAAACCCTGACTCATTTGAGGCGGCCATGTCCCTGGCCGTACGGATTGATAGACGCCTGACAGAGAATATTGAATTGGAAGTATTTATTGACAGTGGGGCAGGGGTTAACCTTGTGGATTGTCAGTTCATCCAGAAGCATGGTTTTAAAACTAGCACATTAAACAAGGGGATATCTGTGTTTGCAATCAATTCCACTCCTCTCTCTCAAAAGTGTCTGACTCATATGGTGCAGGATATTTATCTAAGGGTGGGTGATTCCCATTTTGAGTCCATTTCTTGTTTTGTACTGAAGGGTCTGCCTGCTCCTCTAGTGCTAGGTTTACCACGGTTGACCAGACATAATCCTACTATTGATTGGCAAGCAAGAAAGATCAGTAATTAGAGTGATTACTGTTTAGACAACTGTCCCGGCGCATCACTTTCTGTGGAATCCACTAAGATGTGTGTTTGCTGCTCAGGAGGTGCATTTCCTGGGTTACCTGCTTTCCTCCTCAGGTTTTCGTATGGATCCCGAAAAGGTCCGTGCTGTTTCGGACTGGTATCGACCTGAGAATCAGAAAGCGCTGATGCTTTTTTGGGGGGTTACCAATTACTTCAGAAAATGTATCCTTAATTATTCTACTGTGGTCAAGCCTTTGACCGATATGACTAAGAAAGGTGTGGATTTCTCAGTCTGGTCTGAAGAGGCTTTTTCAGCAATAGTGTTGATCACGAATTTTCGAATTGCGAATTTTAATTGTGAATATCGGCACTTCGAGAATTCGCGAATATTTAGAATATCGCGGAATATATTCGCAATCGCGAATATTGTTTTTTTTTAAACACCAGTTTATGCAAATTTTTATGCGAATTTTCAGAATCAAGAAAGTCATGAGTCATAATTTTCTTGATTGCGAAAATTCGCATATACAAATTTGCATATAAATTCGCATAAACTGGTATTTAAAACATACGTCATTATTAATGACGTATCTTTTATATACCAGTTTATGCAAATTTGTATGCAAATTTGTATGCAAATTTTTGCAATTAAGAAAAGAAAATAATGACTGGAGATTGCGAATTTGCGAATTCTCGAATATATGGCGAATATTTGCCCAAGTATTCACAAAATATCGCAAATTCGAATATTGCCCCTGCCTCTCATCACTATTCAGCAATAAAGAAATGTTTTGCTTTGGCTCCCATTCTGGTGCAACCCGATGTGTCTCAACCATTCATTGTAGAGGTTGACGCATCAGTAGTGGGATTTAGAGCAGTTTTGTTGCAGGGTCCTTCTCCTGGCAAATGAGGCCCTGGTGCTTTTTTTTTTTTTAACAAAGCTCTCTTCTACCAAAATAAATATTGATGTTGGTAATAAAGAGTTGCTGGCCATTAAGTTGGCCTTTGAAGAATGGCGTCATTTTTCAGAAGGAGCAATTCATCCCATTACGGTAATTACTAATCATAAGAATTTGGCTTACCTGGTATCAGCTAAGCGTCTGAACCCAAAGCAGGCCAGATGGTTATTGTTTTTTACCAGTTTTAATTTTGTGTTCACCTATCGCCCTGTGGTCAAAAACGTCAAGGCGGAAGCTTTGTCGCGTAGCTTTCCTGGGGGGGAGGGGGGTAGATACGGAGGATCCTGATCCGATTTTGGCTGATGGGGTGCTTGTATCCGCCCTTTATCCCGAACTTGAGGCAGAGGTGTTGGAGGCCCAAGGAGAGGCACCTGATCCCTGTTCTCAAGGGAGGTTGTTTGTTCCTTCTGAATTTCGGCACAAGGTGTTTAAGGAACATCACAATACTGTTCTTGCGGGACACTATGGGAGAAGATATACTGGGGATCTTATTTCCCGGAGATTCTGGTGGCCAGGTTTATGTAAAGGTGTGGAGGGCTATGTGGCAGCTTGTGAGACCTGTGCATGTGCCAAGGTGACTCATACTCTGCCTTCAGGAACTCTTCTTCCTTTGTCCATCCCATCCCATTCCTAGACGCATTTGTCCATGGACTTCATCACTGATTTGCCTAGTTCCTCTGGGAAGGCAGTGATTTTGGTGGTGGTGGACCATTTTGGTAAGATGGCGCACTTTATACCATTATCAGGTTTGCCCAATGCCAAACCTCTCGCTCAAGTGTTTATTGATAACATTGTGAAACTACACGGCATTCCCTCTAATGTGGTGTCTGATAGAGGGACACAATTTGTTTCCAGGTTCTGGAGGTCATTCTGTACTCACCTGGGGGTTCAGTTGTTCTTCTCTTCGGCTTTTCACTCTCAGTCGAACTGACAAACTGAGCACACTAACCAGAATCTGGAGACTTATTTGAGGTGTGTTGTCTCTGAGAATCAGGAAGAGTGCTCTTCATTTTTGTCTTTGGCTGAATTTGCCTTTAATAACTGTAGACAGGAGTCCACTGATAAGTCACCATTTTTGGTGCATATGGGTTTTAGCCTCAGTTTGGTACATTTCCTGGAAATGGGTCCTCTGGCATATCTGAAGAGGAAAGATTCTCTTCTTCATTGTCATCTATCTGGCAAAAGATTCAAATCAAATTGAAAACAAAATGTCCGAAAGGTACAAATGTATGGCTCACAAGAGACATATGACTGGTCCGGACCTGAGTGTGGGTGATTTGGTGTGGTTCCATTAACTAATGAGGTGTCTATCGCTAAAATATAACTTTTATTACATGTCCTTAAAAACGTGGATGGTTCTACTTAGGTAAAGGCAAAAATGAGCCTACGTTTGTCCTGGATCACAATAGTCCCAGGTGTGAGTATTGTATGACACCCTGAGACAGGATCATGGATCTGTACTATAGCCAGGGGACAAATAAATGTCAGTAAGTGCATAGGACTCTATTCACACAGCCCCAACACACCATTAAGTACACTGACCAACACTAGGGTGCAGATATTTGCAACTATCTGTCATGTAACCCTATGTTGCTCCCCTGGGCAAGGTATATGCATTGGCTACTCTGTGATGCTGCTTCCTAGCTTATAGTTACAGTGTGTCGAGAGAGGCTAGTGTGCCCCTGCTAGTATCACATGCTCAGCGTGTTTCTTAGCTGCTATATAATGCAGCTTAATCATCAGGAGCATTCAGCGTTAGGAAGATGGCACACACAAACAAACATACAGATATTGCTGCGCGCTCTATTATCTTGGCATGCAGCCACGTAGCCTGCGGCACTGGGACGGACGTAGCGCGGCCGCCCTGTGCTTCTCCTATGGAAGAAACAGCCACACTCCCTGGTCTGACCAAAGCATCACGGGAGCCAATTAACCAGGGACATTTCCGGAAACCGGCCAGCCCCTACCCTGCCTCATAACATCGCTGAATGGAGTGCCCACTAGTGATGAGCGAGCATGCTCGGCCAAGTATTTGTTCGGCTCGAGCATCACTATGCTCAGCGGTCGGCTTTACTCGGTCGAGCACCAAGTGTGTTCGTCACATTTCTCGAGTCTCCTAGCCGCACATTTGTCTCCTTGTGTGCACGAATTTTATTTGGAGTATCATCCAACCTTCTATAATCTACAATACGATATTATAAAGCAGTGTGTTGGGCAGATATTATAAAAAGGGGCTTATTCACTACAATGTGCCTGGTACTGAGATATACACTACACCATCATAAAGCAGTGTGTTGGGTAAACATTATAAAAAGGGGCTTATTCTCTACAGTGTGCCTGGTACTGACATATACACTGTACCATCATAAAGCAGTGTGTTGGGCAAACATTATAAAAAGGGGCTTATTCACTACAGTGTGCCTGGTACTGAGATATACACTGCACCATCATAAAGCAGTATGTTGGGCAGACATTATAAAAAGGGGCTTATTCAATACAGTGTGTCTGGTACTGAGATATACACTGCACCATCAGAGAAATTATTTTTTATTGGGAAATGAACCTAACTTGTGCCACATCTTCAGCAGAGAATACATTTTATTTGGGACAAATTTGTATCCAATATAGAACTACATCCGAATACAGTGTGTATTGTAAAAATGACATTATCTATGGGCTAGTGTATTGCCCAAAATCTGTATTTTCCTGTATTTAGTACCTTACTGTAAGCCAATACAGTGTGTATTGCAAAAATTACATTATCTCTGGGTTAGTGTAGTGCCCAACATCTGTATTTTTCTGTATCCAGTACCATACTGGAAGCGAATGCAGTGTGTATTGTAAAAAATACACAATCTCTGTCCTAGTGTAGTGCCCAAAATCTGTATTTTTCTGTATCCAGTACATTACAGCAAGTAAATAGTGTGAGTATTGTCAAAATTACATTATGTCTGGCCTAGTCTAGTGCCCAGAATATGTATTTTTCTGTATCCAGTACCTTAAAGCAAGTCAATAGAGTGTGTATTGTCAAAATTACATTATCCCTGGCCTACTGTAGTGCCCAAAATCTGTATTTTTCTGTATCCAGTAGATTACAGCAAGTCAATAGAGTAAGTATTCTCAAAATTACATTATCTCTGGCCTACTGTAGTGCCCAAAATCAGTATTTTTCTGTATCCAATACCTTACTGGAAGCCAATACAGTGTGTGTTGTAAAAATACATCATCTATGGGCTAGTGTAGTGCCCAAAATCTGTATTTTTCTGTATCCAGTGCCTTACTGGAAGCCAATACAATGTGTGTTGTAAAAATGACATTATCTCTGGGCTAGTGTAGTGCCCAAAATCTGTATTTTTCTGTATCCAGTACATTACAGCAAGTCAATAGAGTAAGTATTGTCAAAATTACATTATCTCTGGCCTAGTGTAGTGCCCACAATTAGAGTTGAGCTAACACCTTGAGCCGAACTTGACCCCGAACCCCATTGAAGTCAATTGGGACCCGAACTTTTGGGCACTAAAAAGGCTGTAAAATAGCCCTAGAAAGGGCTATAGGGCTGCAAAAGGCATCAAAATGTAGGTAAATCCCCTGCAAACAAATATGCATAGGGAAATGACTTAAAATAAAATAAATAAAAATTAACCAATATCAATTGGCAACTTGGAGGAGGAAGTGGAATAGGAGGTTGGGGTGGCATCAGGTGGGAATGCTATGGGAGTTGAAGTTCTCATCACAGGCAAAAAGGATTCATGTCTGCCTGCAGTGCCACAGGCTTCATTCACAGACTCAGGGCCATGGCAACCATACATGGGAGTTGAATTTCACATCACAGCCAAGAAGGATTCATGTCTGCCAGCAGTGTCACAGGCCTCACTCACAGACTCAGGGCAATGGCAACCATAAATGTGAGTTGAAGTTGTCATCACAGCCAAGAAGGAATCATGTCTGCCTGCAGGGCCACAGGCCTCATTCAAACATTCAGGCCCACGGGACCCACAAAGAGGAGAGTTAAAATCACGCCAAGACAGTATTGATTAAACCGAAGCAATGCCACAGGCCTCATTCACAGATTCAGACCCATGTAACCCATAAAGAGGAGAGTTACTATCATGCCAAAACAATATTGATTTCACCCAGTAGTGCCACAGGCCTCATTCACTTATTCAGGACCATGGCACCCACTAAGAGGAGAGCGGTTCCATAACAGCAACACAAGCCTCAGGTCAGCCTGCAATGGAACAGGCCATTATCATTTATGTAGGCCCCTGACACCCAGACAGAGGAGAGGTCATTTGACAGTAAAAAGGGGTTAATGTCTCCCAACAATGCAGCAAGCGATTAAAAGAACTATAGGTCCCTGACAACCAGACAATGGGGCAGTCATTTAACAGTAAAAAGAGGTTAATGTCTCCCAATAATGCAGCAAGCGATGAAACGAAATATAGGCCAATGATAACCAGACAATGTACAGGTCATTTGACAGTATAAAGAGTTTAATGTCTCCCACCAATGCAGCAAGCGATGAAACTAAATATAGGCCCCTGACAACCAGAAACAAAGGCAGGTGCACTCTGCGGCAATACTAAACAGTCACACTGATGTTAAAATTGAGAGGTTAGTTCGACACATCCTACTAGGAGGACATGTCTTAAGCTCGGAGGGTCTGGGCCATATCAGCCGGTCTCAGGTGGGGCTCACAGGCACCTCCCAACTCCCATTGCAAGCATGGTTACATGCTGGGGATCACTGGTGAGATGTTTGTGAGTCAGGCCTTATGCTCCCGTAATGCCCAATGGCCCCTGGTATCGCCATTAAGGCACAGGTAGGTTGAGTGGTAGGGTCTCGGGCTACTTGAGAGACCTTGCCGTGGTGTCCGAGCATAAGACATGTCGAACTAACCTCTGAATTTTAACATCAGTGTGAGGGTTTAGTATTGCCGCAGAGTGCACCTGCCTTTGCTATGGTTATGTTTTTGATTGTTCTCCACATCCACATTATCGTTATCGTATGTAGGAGGATGGTTATTGTGGTACTTGTAGTCCGTTGCTGGCATCTTCCATTGTATGCATTTTTTGCTGTTGATTGCCCCTAGCAACGGACTACAAGTGCAGGATGTGCTCTCCTATGTACATGCACAACTGCATATGGGTTGAGCATATCCTGCTTGTTAACAGTTCAAGCATAGTTCGGGTTCTTACCGAATTTTGGGGTGTTCGGGACCCGGACCCGAACATTTTCAAAAAAGTTCGGATTTGGGTCCGTTATCCGGTGATTTCTTCCCTCTTTCTGAAGGGCTGCACAGCAGCCAATCAGCTAGCGTTTTACTTATTGCCCTAAGAAGCTATTACAGCCATGCCTACTAATGGCATGGCTGTGATTGGCCAAGTGCAGCATGTGACCCAGCCTCTATTTATACTGGAGTCACGTAGCGCCGCACGTCACACTGCTCTGATTAGTGTAGGGAGAGGACACAGCTTCTCTGAGGGCGAGATTAGGCAGGTAAAAGTCAGCAAAAGCATCTAATGAAGTGATAGATCTACAGCTGTGAATGATTCAACTTCTGCTAGTTAATTGCTCACTGGTTTTTAGGCTGCACAGCGTTTTTTTCTGTCACTTTTTTCTGGGGTAATCAGCGGCCATTTTGTGACTTGTGGTGCACCAGAACAAACTGCCACCAAGTCCATCAATTCATCAATACTAGTTTTTTTTTTTTTTGCTATATCCTACATCATGGGCTTGGCTGTGCTTATTGTCACCCCTAGAAACTCAGGATAGCAATTTCTATATATTATTAAGGGGTTAACTTCAATTGCCAAAATACCAATCCCCTAAATCTGGTGTTCCAGCTTTGGATATCCAAGTTTAATACTGTCTGCTGTCTGGCAAAGGATAGATTATTTTCTGGGGTGAAATTTAATTGCCAAAATAGCAATCCCCTAAATCTGGTGTCCCAGCAGTGGCTGGCCTAGTTTAAATCTGTTCGTAACAGGATACATTTTTTTCTGGGGTGAAATTCAATTGCCAAAATAGCAATACCATAAATCAGTGGTTTAATCTGTGGCTGGCCAAGTTTCATAGTGTCCTGCAAAGGATATTTTTTTTTCTGGGGTGAAATTCAATTGCCAAAATAGCAGTACCCTGAATCTGGTGTTCCAGCAGTTGCAGAACTTGTTTAAATCTGTCCGTAACAGGGTATATTTTGTTCTGGGGTGAAATTCAATTGCCAAAATAGCAATACCATAAATCAGTGGTTTCAGCTGTGGCAGGCCACGTTTCATAGTGTCCTGCAAAGGATATATTTTTTTCTGGGTTGAAATTCAATTGCCAAAATAGCAGTACCCTGAATCTGGTGTTCCAGCAGTTGCAGGCCTAGTTTAAATCTGTATGTAACAGGGTATATTTTGTTCTGGGGTGAAATTCAATTGCCAAAATAGCAATACCATAAATCAGTGGTTTCAGCTGTGGCTGGCCAAGTTTCATAGTGTCCTGCAAAGGATATATTTTGTTCTTGGGTGAAATTTAATTGCCAAAGCAGCAATACCCTGAATCTGGTGTTCCAGCTGTGACTGGACAAGTTTAATAGTGTCTGACAAAGGATATTTTTTTTTCTTGGGTGAAATTCAATTGCCAAAATAGCAATCTCCTAAATCTGGTGTCCAAGCAGTGGCTGGAAAAGTATAATAGTGTCCTGCAAAAGATATATTTTGTTCTTGGGTGAAATTCAATTTCCAATATAGCAATACCCTGAATCTGGTGTTCCAGCAGTTGCAGGCCTAGTTTAAATCTGTCTGTAACAGGGTATATTTTGTTCTGGGGTGAAATTCAATTGCCAAAATAGCAATACCATAAATCAGTGGTTTCAGCTGTGACTGGCCAAGATTCATAGTGTCCGGCAAAGGATATATTTTTTTCGGGGGTGAAATTCATTTGCCAAAGTAGCAATACCATTTCAGCTGTGGTTGGCCAAGTGTTAATCTGTCCTTAACCACTTGAAGACCACAGGTTTATACCCCCCTAGTGACCAGGCCCTTTTTTACAAATCCGCACTACACTACATTCACCGTTTATTGCTCGGTCATGGAACTTACCACCCAAATGAATTTTACCTCCTTTTCTTCTCACTAATAGAGCTTTCATTTGGTGGTATTTCATTGTTGCTGACATTTTTACTTTTTTTGCTATTAATAAAAATGTAACGACATTTTTGCAAAAAAAATGACATTTTTCACTTTCTGTTGTAAATTTTTTTTAACAAAAACTACATTTTTATATAGATTTTTCACAAAATTTATTGTTCTACATGTCTTTGATAAAAAAAAAATCCAATAAGTGTATATTTATTGGTTTGGGTAAAAGTTATAGCGTTTACAAACTATGGTGCAAAAAAGTGAATTTCCGCATTTTGAAGCAGCTCTGACTTTCTGAGCACCTGTCATGTTTCTTCAGGTGCTAGAATGTCAGGAAAGTATAAATACCCCCCAAATGACACCATTTTAGATAGAAGACACCCCAAAGTATTCACTGAGGGGCACGGTGAGTTCAAGTATCATTTCATTTTTTTTCACAAGTTAGCGGAAAATGACACTTTCTGAGGAAAAAAAAATAATAATAAAGTTTCCATTTCTGCTAACTTCTGGCAAAAAAAATAAAATCTCAGACGGACTCACTATGCCCCTCAGTGAATACCTTGGGGTGTTTACTTTCCGAAATGGGGTCATTTGTGGGGTGTGTTTACTGCTCTGGCATTTTGGGCGGGGCTAAATTGTGAGCAGCCATGTAAAAACCTAAAGGTACTCGTTGGAATTTGGGCCCCTTTGCGCACCCAGGCTGCAAAAAAGTGTCACACATATGGTATCGTCGTACTCAGGAGAAGTAGGGCAATGTGTTTTGGGGTGTATTTTTACATATACCCATGTTGGGTGAGAGAAATATCTCTGTAAATTGACAACTTTGTATAAAAAAATTTAAAAAGTTGTCGTTTACAGCGATATTTCTCACACAAAGTATGGGTATATATAAGAATACACGCCAAAACACATTGCCCTACTTCTCCTGAGTACGGCGATACCTTATGTGTGCCACTTTTTTGCAGCCAAGATGCGCAAAGGGGCCCTAAAACCAATGAGTACCTTTAGGATTTCACAGGGCATTTTTACGTATTTGGATTCTCACGCTTTAGGACCCCTAAAATGCCAGGGCAGTATAAATACCGCACAAGTGACCCCATTTTGGAAAGAAGACACCCCAAGGTATTCTGTGAGGGGCATGGCGAGTTCACAGAAAGAAAAAAATTTTGGCACAAGTTAGCGGAAATTGATATATATATATTTTTTTTACAAAGTCTCATATTCCACTAACTTGTGACAAAAAATAAAATTTTACATGAACTCACCATACCCCTCACGGAATACCTTGGGGTGGCTTCTTTCTAAAATGGGGTCATTTGTGAGGTATTTGTACTGCCCTGGCATTTGAGGGTCTCCGCAATCATTACACGTATGGCCAGCATTAGGAGTTTCTGCGATTCTCCATATATTGAGCAGACGGGTAATGAGATTTTTTTTTCCGTTCTGCCGCTGGGCTGAAAAAAATAAATAAATGAACGGCACAGATTTCTTCATTCGCATCGATCAATGTGGATGAAAAAATCTCTGCCAAAATCAGTGACTGCGGTGCGGTGGGCTGGGCGCTAACTAACTAACAAGTAGCTAGCTAACTGGCGGTGATAAGGGACCCTTATGCCCCATTCACACGTCCGAAATTCTGTTTGCGGAACGGAATTGTGGACCCATTCATTTATATGGGGACAGACTTTGTCCCGCCCGGATCCGGAATTGCGGATCCGCGCTTCCGGGTCTGCACTTCCGTTCCGCAAAAATATAGAACATGTCCTATTCTTGTCCGCAATTGCGGACAAGAAAAAGCATTTTCTATATAGTTCTGTTCGGATCTGCAAAATGCAGAAAGCACATTACCGGTGTCCGTATTTTGCGGATCTGTAGATCCATGGATCCACAGAACCATGGATCCGCAGATCCATGGATCCGCAAAACACATAAGGACGTCTGAATGAGCCTTACTGGGGGGTGATTAGTGACGGGGGGTGACAGGGGGGGTGTGTGTAGTTATTGGTGCACTTTACCTATGTTTCCTCTGGTGGTCCCAGACAAAGGGACCACCAGACGAGCAGACAGCAGGCATATCAGATGCTATTTACAAAACAGCGTCTTATATGCGATTTAAATGCGTTTTTTTCCGCATCTACAGCCTACCAGCGCATGATCAGCGCTGGCAGGCTGTAGTTTCAGTTGTCCCGGCTACGATCACATGAACGCGCGTGCATGACGAGCGCGTGTTCATGCGAAATCTCAGGTCTCACAAGATGACGCCGATAGGCGGCAGTGAGAACTGAGAGAGCCGCCGCGCTGACGCCCATCGGCGTTAGCGTGGCGGCAAGTGGTTAAAAGGATATATTGCACTCAAGGTGTATATACAAGTGCTGAGAGGGTCATCCTCAATAACTTTACACGCTACCGTGCATCTCCCATTGTATTTCTGTCCGTTAAAGGGTATATTACACAAACTGTTAAAATACAATTACTGAAGGCATAATCCTACATATTTTTTCACACGCTACTGTGCATCTCCAAATGTAAATCTGTCCATAAAAGGATACCTTTCATTCAGGGCCTAAATACTATCCCTACAGCAGATATTCCCCTAAATCAGTGGTTACTGCTGTGCCTGGATTAGTGTAATATGGTACATAAAAATATAGGCAGATAGTGTTAGGTGTAACTCACAGAAAAAAGATGCACCACATAGATAAGCAACTGACAACACTGGCTAATCCCTCACTCTGGTGTTAAAAGCTGAGAGATTCGCCAATATTTCCAATCAGGAACATATCGGAGCCCCTTTAGGCACCACTACACGGTATCTCAGCATGACATGGGGTCCTACCACTAGACTACCTATGGTGTGTGAACAAGGTCTGAACAGGTATTAAGCAGCCTACAGCCCCATCCCACTCACCTGCACTGCAGGACCTACAATGCAATGGGGAACAAATGAGGCCGCAAGCTACACCTACAACAGACCTTGTGACACCGGTTTCCAGGTGCAACAGAATGTTTACCAGCCATATGCAATGGCACATTCAATACATATAAAACAAGAATCACAAAAATAAACGTGGCCTAAATGGGTGGGACTGCTCCAAGCCCCAAACACTGTGGCGTGTTTCTAACTGGGGGCAGTACCTCCGCATGTGGTCTAGCGACAGCTATCCCCAGCAAAATTGCATACAATGGAGGATGCCGCGCTGAACCACAGCACCACACAAACATCCTACACAAAATAAAACATGTGCGGATGAAAATATATAAACACATAACTCACAGAAAAAAGATGCACCACATGGATAAGCAACTGACAACACTGGCTAATCCCTCACTCGGATGTTAAAAGCTGAGAGATTCGCCAATATTTCCAATCAGGAACATATCAGAGCCCCTTCAAACACCACGTCACGGTATCTCAGCATGTCATGGGGTCCTACCACTAGACTACCTATGGTGTGTGAACAAGGTCTGAAAAGGTATTAAGCAGCCTACAGCCCCCTCCCACTCACCTGCATTGCAGGACCAACAATGCAATGGGGAACAAATGAGGCCGCAAGCTACACCTACAACAGACCATGTGACACCAGCTTTCAGGTGCAACAGAATGTTTACCAGCCATATGCAATGGCACATTCAATACATATAAAACAATTGTTGGTCCTGCAATGCAGGTGAGTGGGAGGGGCTGTAGGCTGCTTAATACCTTTTCAGACCTTGTTCACACACCATAGGTAGTCTAGTGGTAGGACCCCATGCCATGCTGAGATACCGTGACGTGGTGTTTGAAGGGGCTCCGATATGTTCCTGATTGGAAATATTGGCGAATCTCTCAGCTTTTAACATCCAGAGTGAGGGATTAGCCAGTGTTGTCAGTTGCTTATCCATGTGGTGCATCTTTTTTCTGTGAGTTATGTGTTTATATATTTTCATCCGCACATGTTTTATTTTGTGTAGGATGTTTGTGTGGTGCTTGTGGTTCGCGCCGGCATCCTCCATTGTATGCAATTTTTGCTGGGGATAGCCGTTCACTGCGAACCACATGCGGAGGTACTGCCCCCCCAGTTAGAAACACGCCACAGTGTTTGGGGTTTGGAGCAGTCCCACCCATTTAGGCCACGTTTATTTTTGTGATTCTTGTTTTAGATAGTGTTAGGTGCCTTTAAAAAAAAGGCCTGAATTTGAAATCAATACATTGGGCCAAATATTTTTTTTCTTATTGTGGTGCTTGGTGAATGGTAACAATGAGAAAAACATCTAGTAAGGGACGCGGACGCGGCCGTGGTGGTGTTAGTGGACCCTCTGGTGCTAGGAGAGGAGTGGACGTGGCCATTCTGCCACAGCCACACGTCCTAGTGAACCAACTACCTCAGGTTCTAGTACCCGCCAGAATTTACAGCGATATTTGGTGGGCCCCAATGCCGTTCTAAGGATGGTAAGGCCTGAGCAGGTACAGGCGCTAGTTAATTGGGTGGCCGACAGTGGATCCAGCACGTTCACAACATTATCTCCCACCCAGTCTTCTGCAGAAAGCGCACAGGTGGCACCTGAAAACCAAGCGCATCAGTCTGTCACATCACCCCCATGCATATCAGGGACACTGTCTGAGGCTCAAGTTATGCAGCAGTCTCTTATGCTGTTTTAAGACTCTGCTGGCAAGGTTTCCCAAGGGAATCCACCTAGCCCTTCCCCAGTGGTGGAAGACATAGAATGCACTGATGCACAACCACTGATGTTTCCTGATGATGAGGACATGGGAATACCATCTCATCAGAGTCCGCACGAAACACAGGTGCCAACTGCTGCGTCTTTCTGCAGTGTGCAGACCGAACAGGAGGTCAGGGAGGAAGACTGTGTGGAAGACGATGCAGGGGACGATGAGGTCCTAGACCCCACATGGAATGAAGGTCGTGCCACTGACTTTCATAGTTCAGAGGAAGAGGCAGTGGTGAGACCGAGCCAACAGCGTAGCAAAAGAGGGAGCAGCGGGCAAAAGCAGAACAGCCGCCGCCAAGAGAGTTCGCTTGCTACTGGCCACCGCCACCAGGGACCCAGCACCCCAAAGGCAGCTTCAAGGAGTTCCCTGGCATGGCACGTCTTTAAACAATGTGCAGATGACAAGACCCGAGTGGTTTGCACCTGTGCCATCAGAGCCTGAAGCGAGGCATTAACGTTCTGAACCTTATTTTAACCTGCATGACCAGGCATCTACATGCAAAGCATGAACTGCAGTGGAGTAAACACCTTAAAAGCAAGGAACTCACTCAGGCTCCCCCTGCTCCCTCTTCTGCTGCTGCCTCGGCCTCTTCCTCCGCCTCGGGAGGAATTTTGGCACCTGCCGCCCACCAAACAGAGGACGTGCCACCGACACCACCACCTGCGTCACCAAGCATCTCCACCATGTCACATGGCAGCGTTCAGCTCTCCATCTCACAAACCTTGGAGAGAAAGCGTAAATTCCCACCTAGCCACCCTCGAGCCCTGGGCCTGAATGGCAGGATTTCTAAACTACTGGCCTTTGAAATGCTTTCATTCAGGATGGTGGACACAGACAGCTTCAAACATCTGATGTCCATGGCTGTCCCACAGTATGTTCTTCCCAGCCGCCACTACTTCTACAAAAGAGCCATGCCTTCCCTGCACAACAAAGTATCCGATAAAATCAAGTGTGCACTGCGCAACGCCATCTGTGGCAAGGTCCACCTTACCACAGATGCATGGACCAGTAAGCACGGCCAGGGACGCTATAGCTCTCTAACTGCACACTGGGTAAATGTAGTGGTGGCTGGGCCCCAGGCCGGAGAGTTCTTTGGCGCACGTCCTTCCGCCCCCCAAGGATCGCAGGGCATCATTCTTTGCTTCCTGTAGCCTCCTCCTTCTACTTGGCTTCCTCCTCCTCTGCTTCCACCAGCTCATCCAGTCAGCCACACACCTTCACCACCAACTTCAGCACAGTCCGGGGTAAATGTCAGCAGGCCATTCTGAAACTCATATGTTTGGGGGACAGGCCCCACATCACGCAGGAGTTGTGGCGGGGTATTGAATAACAGACCGACGAGTGGTTTCTGCCGGTGGGCCTCAAGGCCGGCCTGGTGGTGTGCGATAATGGCCGAAATCTCGTCGCAGCTCTAGGACTAGCCGGTTTGACGCACATCCCTTGCCTGGCGCATGTGTTGAATTTGGTGGTGCAGAAGTTCATTCACAACTACCCCGACATGTCAGAGCTGCTGCATAAAGTGCTGGCCGTCTGTGCGCGCTTCCGGCGTTCAGATCCTGCCACTGCTCGCCTGTCTGCTCTACAGCGGAACTTCAGCCTTCCCTCTCACCGCCTTACATGCGACGTGCCCACCAGGTGGAACTCCACCTTGCACATGCTGGAGAGACTGTGCGAGCAGCAGCATGCCATAGTGAAGTTTCAGCTGCAGCACGCATGCGTCAGTCGCACTGCGGAAAAGCACCACTTCACCACCAATGATTGGGCCTCCATGCGAGACCTGTGTGCCCTGTTGCACTGTTTCAAGTACTCCACCAATATGGCCAGTGGCGATGACACCGTTATCAGCGTTACAATACCACTTCTTTTTTAACAAATTTCTGTTTATTAATTTTTGTTATACGTTGTACAAAAACGTAACTGACAATCAAGAATAGACAGAGGGTTATTGCCTCATCATGAGCAAACAAAAAGCGTTGAGTACAATCAATAAAATAGAGATATGGAATCATATGCAAGTGAAAAAGAAGAGGCAAATATGGGAAGGGAAGAGAGGGTGGGGAAGGGAGGAGGGGAGGCTAAGGGGAGGAGGGGGGGGATGGAGGGTCCAGAGGGTAGGGGGGAAGGGGAGAGGGGGGACATAGGGAAAAATACTGAATTACAGGAACACAACAAAAGGAAAACCGCCATAGATTGTATGCAAAGCATCGGGGTGACCAGGAAGAAACAAAGGTTCCCAAGTCAAGCACCTGGAAATACGTTAATGTTACTAAAGGCAGCTAAGTAGGCCGTCTGCACCTGGGACCTACCCTCAAATTTTCTGAGATGGAGTCTCTATCAGCCGTAGTGGGAGACCCCTAGGAACACCATGAGGCCGTCCCTCCGAAAAGAAGACATAATTAAACAAGTGACAAGGTCCAACGTCAGGGATCAAACAAACACCAGGAGGTATGTACTCAAGGTTTAGAAGAGTTCTTGCTCCAATCCACATGCCTGTAATCTCTCCAGGGGGCCCAAAGTTTCACAAATTTGGCATTGGATCTGGTTGCCCAACTAGCTAGTTCCTCCATGAGGAATAATTGGTCGACCTTCTCTCTCCACTGTCCCACATTAGGCGGGTTATGTTCAAGCCAATGCAAGGGGATTAGTGATCTAGCTACCTGTATTAAATAGGTTGGCAGATCATATCTCTTGGGAGACCACGTATCGGATGGGAGCCAGAGTAATATCGAAGCTGGAGATAGCGTGATGGAAGTCTTGCAAATCTTATTAACTAGGTCTAGTATATGTGACCAGTATTGAGTGATGACAGGACAAGACCAAAAGATATGACCCAGAGAGCCACGCTCTTTTTCACACCTCCAGCATACGGATGATTCTCTTAGCCCCATGCGATAGTTTATGGGGATCATTGTACCATCTGGTCATTGTTTTATAAGATTGTTCTTGAATTCTAACGCATCTGGAGAAACCGTGGGAGCGTAGATGAATTTGGTCGATATCCGCCTGTGAGAATGTCTTCCCTAAGTCTGATTCCCATTGCCTGATATATGCTGGAACAGCGTTGTCCCCAGGAGACAGAAGGGATTTATAGAGAAGGGATAGGAGATGTTTAGGAGGTGGGGAGAGTGCAAAAAGCTTCTCGAACCATGTAGCCTCTCCTTGTAGGGCATATTTTGCATGTAAAGCTTGACAGGAGCGGTGAAATTCCAATTTCCCTAGGAAGTCGCCCTCTCCTACTGATGACGCAAAGAGAAGATCTCTTTCAGAATCAGTCCTTGTCTTTTCCATCAGGTGAGTAAGAGATAGATCCCGAAAACAGTGCCAAAAAGGAGGAGGCTCAACTGTCTTCGGGTTGAGAAGAAAAGGTTCAAGAGAGGCAGGTAGGAATTTGGGTGGGTCAGAGAATGGAACATGTGACTCCCTAATACTAAGGATGGTGTTGAGTATACCTTTAGATAAGATATTGGTTGGAGGAGGTGAGTGGGATATACCCCACAGACTAGCCCTGTGGTTTTCGCCTAGGAGTGATAATTCGATATCTATACCAGGCAGTCTATGTGTGATGCTACAGAGCTGAAGCCAGCATTTCAGCTGTGTGGCCAGGTAATATAAATGGATGTCCGGGAGCTTGAAGCCGCCCGAACGGCGATCTTTGGCCATTCTATCATATGCCAATCTAGCTTTCTTACCTTTCCACAGGAAGGTTGAAAAGAGGGAGCGCACAGAGACAAAAAAGGATTTAGGGAGATGGATCGGGACCATCTGTAGCAAGTATAGGAACTTCGGGACTATATATGTCTGTAAAAGATTTTTCCTCCCTATTCAAGACACATAGGGCACCGATAAAGAGAGAAGTTGTTCCCGTACGGCTTTAAGAAGCGGGGCATAATTGGCCTGAAATAACTGAGAGGGTTTATTAGTCAGGAAAATGCCTAGGTACTTGAGTTGACAGGGTTGCCAATGGAAAGGGAGGGCAGACTTAAGCTTTTGGATATGGGTCAAGGGAGCAGTGATGTTGAGGGCCTCCGATTTCGTGTAGTTGATTTTAAAATTGGATAACAATCCAAAGGAGTCCATTATGTTCATGATGTGAGGGAAGGCCACTAAGGGGTTGGTGATAAGCAGGAGTAAGTCGTCGGCAAATGCTGCGCACTTATACTCCGCTCCCTACAATACCACTTCTATGTCTCCTTGAGAAAACGCTTGGGGCGATGATGGAAGAGGAGGTGGCCCAGGAGGAAAAGGATGAGGGGTCATTTTTAGCACTTTCAGGCCAGTCTCTTAGAAGTGTCTCAGAGGGAGGTTTTTTGCAACAGCAGAGGCCAGGTACAAATGTGGCCAGCCAGGGCCCACTACTGGAGGACGATTAGGATGAGGAGGAGGTGGAGGAGGATGAGGATGAAGCAGGTTCACAGCGGGGTGGCGCCCTACACAGCTCAGAACCATCACTGATGAGTGGCTGGGGGGATACGGAGGATGATGACGATACGCTTCCCACAGAGGACAGCTTGTTCTTACCTCTGGGGAGCTTGGCACACATGAGCGACTACATGCTGCAGTGCCTGCGCAACAACAGCAGAGTTGCCCACATTTTAATGTGTGCGGACTACTGGGTTGCAGCCCTGCTGGATCCCCGGTACAAAGACAATGTGCCCACCTTACTTCCTGCACTGGAGCGTGATAGGAAGATGCGCGAGTACAAGCTCATGCTGGTAGACGTGCTCCTGAGAGCATTCCCAAATGTCACAGGGGAACAGGTGGAAGCCCAAGGCGATGGCCGAAGAGGAACGAGATGTCGCAAACGCAGCTGTGTCACGGCCAGCTCCTCTGAGGGCAGGGTTAGCATGGCAGAAATGTGGAAAAGTTTTGTCTCCACGCCACAGCTAACTGCACCACCACCTGATACGGAACATGGTTGAACAGTATGTCTACACACCGCTCCACATAATATAAACATAATAAACATAACAAGCATTTATCATTGGAGTGCAGTCTCATCTATTCTAAAGTTCAAATAGTTCCAACCGGTGGAGTAGGAACTCAACGTGACTTGCACCCAACATTGGTCAAAAGTGTGACCGAGTGCTGTGGTCCCTTTAAGAATTGTATACTGCACACCGCTCCACGTACTGACTGATGGTTCGGCCCCATTTAACTTCTGGGTCTCCAAATTGTCCACGTGGCCAGAGTTAGCATTTTATGCCTTGGAAGTGCTGGCCTGCCCGGCGGCCAGCGTTTTGTCTGAACGTGTATTCAGCACGGCAGGGGGCGTCATTACTAAGAAACGCAGCCACCTGTCCACAGCCAAAGTGGACAAGCTGACGTTCATAAAAATGAACCAGGCATGGATCCCACAGGACCTGTCCCTCCCTTGTGCAGAATAGACATTTATAACTGCCTCCCCCTCAACCATGTATTCTTGTACTCCGGGGCACTTCTTTATTGAATCCTCATTTTTTTTAACTTTACCATGATCTTGCGGTGCAACCCAAAGTTGAATGAACCTCTCCTCAATCTGGGCGTCGGGGCCTAAATAACTGAAAGTGGCCTGTTACAATGGTGGGTGACATGAAGCCTGAACCTCTGCCATGCGACCTCTCTCCTCTGTCTGGGTGCTGGGGCCTAAATAACTGAAAGTGGCCTTCTTCAGTGGTGGGTGATATGACGCATGATTCTCTGCTGTAGGACCTCTGTCTGGGTGCTGGGGCCTAAATAACTGAAAGTGGCCTTCTCCAGTGGTGGGTGATATGACGCTTGATTCCTTGCTGTGGGACTTCTCTCCAATTGATATTGGTTAATTTTTATTTATTTTATGTTATTTTAATTCATTTCCCTATCCACATTTGTTTGCAGGGCATTTACCTACATTTTGCTGCCTTTTGCAGCCCTCTAGCCCTTTCCTGGACTATTTTACAGCCTTTTTAGTGCCCAAAAGTTCGGGTCCCCATTGATTTCAATGGGGTTCGGGTTCGGGATAAAGTTCGGGTCGAGTTCGGATCCCAAACCCGAACATTTTCGGTAAGTTCGGCCTAACTTCTCGAACCCGAACAACCAGGTGTTCGCTCAACTCTATTAAACACCACACCACGTTTTCTAATTTTTACCCTGACAACCAGACAATGTACAGGTCATTTGACAGTATAAAGAGTTTAATGTCTCACACCAATGCAGCAAGCAATGAAACAAAATATAGGCCCCTGACAACCAGACAATGGGGCGGACTTTTGACAGAAAAAAGAGATAAATGTCTCCCACCAATGCAGCAAGCAATGAAACGAAATATAGGCCCCTGGCAACCAGACAATGTAGAGGTCATTTGACAGTATAAAGAGTTTAATGTCTCCCACCAATGCAGCAAGCAATGAAACAAAATATAGGCAGGGGAAACCCTGCCAACAGAGTCATCAAAAAGCATGAGAGTTTCATGCATGATTTAGGGCTCTGACTGCTTGGCTGATTTGCAAGGGGGTGAGGTGGAAGACTGATGGGCATGGGCTGCAGGTTCCAACTTTGAGCTTTCTGCGGAGGACTGGGTGTTAGATACTGTGAAGGAACTGGAGGCACTGTCAGCCACCCAATCTACTATCGCCTGTACATGTTCTAGCTTCACCATCCGTATTTGGGCCTATTAAATAACGCTGCAGATTCTGTCCCCTACTCGCACCAGAGGAAGATGTTTGACTTGGAGCGGTAGTTAATGCTTAACAGCCACGTCCTCTCCCAGCAACAGGAGCTCCACCAACACCACCACGAACATGCCCTCGTCCCTCATTTGATGTTCTCCTCAATATTTGCGTTCACCCACCCAGCTGAAAGATTGGTCTCTCTCCGGTGTCAATTTACCTGCCACTAGTCGACAATTACGTTCGCTAAGGCAGTGCCCGAGTCATAAAAATGCTCTGTGGACCCAGAATAATGTTTTTTCTGCCCAAAATGTACTGATTCTCAATTTCTATGCGGAAATTTTTTATTTTTTTTGGTACGCTGTATGCACAAGTGGTTTGTGGAACAAGAACAACTATTTTTGTAGTAGATTACAAAAAATTTGTATTTCACTGCTGTAAATTGAAATTAATTGTTTATATGCCGGATGCACAACTGCTTTTTCCAGCCTAAAACACAGCTTTTTTCAATAAAACCCCAAAAAGCAGTTTTTAACTTCTGTTCGTTAAAAGTAGATATTTATACTATGTATGGACACCAGATTTGTGGACCCAGAACACGTATTTGGTCACCAAAATTCACAAATGCAGTATCTAACTGTTATAAATTGGAAATAATTATTTAAACGACGGATGCACAACAGATTTTTCGGCCAACTCTACTAATGAGAAACGAAAACGAAATTTAAATGTATGCTTTGTAATGTACTCAATCCACAAGATTCAGATGCACCTTTTTCACTGCAAAAAAGGGTATATGTTTGAATCTTGTTTTCTCATCTGCCTCCTCCTCCACCTCGTCTTCCATACAGAATATATATGCCCTCACTACAATGTTTTGTAGGGTGCGCTCGGCTTCAGGCCCTCACCTCCAATGTTTTATACGGTCTGCTCACCTGTAGGCCATTACTGCAATGTTTTATGGGGTATGCTCGGCTTCAGGCCCTCATCTCTAATGTTTTATATGGTCTGCTCACCTGTAGGCCATCACTGCTATGTTTTATGGTGTTCGCTCGGCTTCAGGCCCTCACCTCCAATGTTTTATACGGTCTGCTCACCTGTAGGCCATTACTGCAATGTTTTATGGGGTTCGCTCGGCTTCATGCCCCCACCTCAAATTTTTTATATGGTCTGCTCACCTGTAGGCCATCAATGCAATGTTTTATGGGGTTCCCTCGGCTTCAGGCCCTCACCTCCAATGTTTTATACGGTCTGCTCACCTGTAGGCCATCACTGAAATGTTTTATGGGGTTCGCTCACCTTCAGGCCCTCACTACAATTTTTTATCGGGTCTGCTCACCTTCAGTCTCTCAACTATAATGTTTTAGAGGGTAACCAGCAAACCCTTGCTCCAAATGTTTTTGAGGGTCACCAGCAGGCCATCAATCATAATTTTTCAAGAGTGTGTATGATTCCCTCCATTATGTGTAATAAAGGGTGTATTGGACTGCCGGTTCCTTGTAATTTTTGCCAGCCCTTTCACTTAGTGCATAGGCTTTATGAGTGTAGCAGTGTACCTGAACAATTGTAGCACCATGTGAATGAGGCCCTCCTTTACGTGATATACAGGCTGTATCAGAGTGCTTCTGCCTTGTACTTTTTGGCAGCATTTGCACTGTATAAACAATTGAATATATTTACCTCTAAAAATGTTTTTTTTTTTTTTGAGGGGGCGTGATTTTGGGTGTGATTTTGTCGGTATGTAAAAGTGGCGGATAACTAGGACAATATGGTTTCCAGCATTGACATTGGAGTCCAAGATGCACCCAGACATAGTCCCCATGCGGTTCCAAATCCATTTTGGTGGTGTTTCTGTCACTTTCTGACCTTTTCCAATGGACCAGGCACCCACCCCTCATCCGAACAGGGGGTGCCTGGTTGTCTCCCATTGACTTCCATTATACTCGAGTGCCCGGCCGAGCGCACGAATATCGATATGTGTTCGGACCGAGTACCCAAACACCCGAACATTTTGGTGCTCGCTCATCAATAGTGCTCACCTCAAAGGAGAGGTATATATTATGAATGATAAACACTAAAAAGAAAGATTGTGCAATCCCATTGTTTACTTGCTGCAGTAACGCTGCATATCTTTTATTGGGATAAAACAAGCCTTAACAATGAAAGCATACTACATGTAGAAAACATGGCTGAGTACAATAAGGTGTAATATTTATAGATGCCTACTTACCATAAACAAGCCTGCTGAATACACAAGTAAGTCAAAGGCCCATTTGTGGAAATCTGATATCCCATCAATGACAGCAGCACTCAGAAGTTTCACTAAAGTGACACTAGAGGGAGAGAGCATTAGGTCAGCGCTACCAGTGGATATAGCAAGATTTTGAACAAGCGGCCAGAGGAAAATATTGTCTGGCCATGATTTTCATTTAATAAAACAGGTATATGAGAGCAAATCATTTAGTCCATGAGGTTTTGTGGTCTGCAAAGTGAAGGTCCATTGGGCCTAACAGGGTGCTACTGTCACACACTACATCATTTAGGTGCTTGAGTACATCAGTCGTATTCCTTATATAAGAGGGTAAGCTCAACACAAAGGGATGTAGGATTGTATCCACATAGTTTTGATCTTCTCTGTGAGGCTGCCGATTTCAGACACTATAGGTCTGCTTTTAAGGGGATTAACCCCTTTATGTATCTTCAGCAGACTATAGAATACTGGTATGATCGTATGATCAGGTAAAAGGTAGTTGTATTCGGTCTTACTGATACGCCCTCCCTTTTAGCCTCACAGAGTGTCTCTGCAAACTTTTTCTTGAGGTTGCCAGTGGGGTTTGAGTTCAATTTGACGAAGCATGACCTATCATTGAGAATATGAAGGCACATTTCTCTATATGCTTCCCTATCAAGAACCACTACATTCCCTCCTTTATCTAAGGGTTTTATTATGATCTGCTTATCATTTTGTAGCAGTTCTAGTGCTGCTGATTCAGCTGGGGTCAGGTTATTAGATCCCTGTGCACGTACCTGTAGTGTACTCAATTTCTCTGTTATTTTCATGAGAAAGGCATCCAGTGGAGAGTAATCACTCATCGATGGGCTCTTTTTGGAGGGGCGTTTTAGATCAGTAAAGGGTCCCCTACCTATCGGCCTTTGACCCTCCTCCCACAAGTCTGCTAGGAGGTGCACATCATCCAACTCCTCCTCCTCTATGCCTAACCTACGGCATTGATCCCGATCATGTGTAAGGAAGAACTTCCTCCATTTTAATATTCTGATAAAAAAATTAATATCCTCCACTCAATTGAATGGATTGTATTTACACATTGGGACAAAGGATAACCCCTTACAGAGAAATTCCATCTCTGTTACTGTCAAGGGGCGACTGGATAGATTAATTATTTGTAGGTCCACTGGATGATTTAATGGAGCTATAGATTTTTCCTGCTCCTTAGCGGGTAGTCTATGCCCATCTATAAAAAACCCACTCTTTCACCCCTATCAGTCCTGCCTTTTTCTCTATTCCTATTAGGTCGCCAACCCTGTCCTCTTCCCCTGTTACTCGTGGTCACCGTTTTTCTTGAGGGATTTTCAGTATCTGTGTCGCCCTCTACTGATGAAATGTCTGTCTCACTTTCCGTGTCAGTTTTACTTTTTTTCCCAGTAAAATTAAAGATAGTACCTTCCCTGAAATCACTGGTATCACGTACAAATTGTTTGATTCCTTTCCCTCATAAAGCTGGTAAGTTTTTCTACCGCCTGCTGCAAAATTGTTTCTTTCTTCTCGAAGTCCAGAGACTGCATGAATTTTTTAGCTGCTTCAACATTTTCTTGTAACTCGGTAGCAGTCTTGGCTAATATCTTTTGCTCTTCCTCAAGTAACAACCTCATTGAGCGGAGGGAGGATTCAATGATTCACTAAATCGATAGTAGAGTAAATGGGAGATATACAAAGAATAAACCATTAACTAATGAGGTTTCTATCCTTAAAAACATAGATGGTTCTACTTAGGTAAAGGCAAAAATGAGCCTACGTTTGTCCTGGATCACAATAGTCCCAGGTGTGAGTGTTGTATGACACCCTGATCCTGGATCTGTGTTATAGCCAGGGGGCCAAATGAATGTCAGTAGGTGCGTGGGACTCTATTCACACAGCCGCAACACACCATTAAGTACACTGACCAACACTAGGGTGCATATACTTGCAACCATCTGTCATTTAACCCTATATTGCTCCCCTGGGTAAAGCACATGCATTGGCTACTCTGTAATGCTGCATCCTAGCTTATACAAATACTAAATTCGGTCAGTAGACTGACAAAGATCCCTGTAGGGGTCCTAAACTAAATATCTTTATTGTTACAAATCTAAAATCACAAGACCTACAGGGATAGGTTAAAACTATCAGGAATAAGGAGGGGGTGAAGGTTCCTCACTTGCAATTGGTGCCACCTCACACTACATAGAACATTTGTTTATTCCATGGGTCAGGGCCTGTCATAAACCTGAGGATAGCTAGGCTACATTAAGGATCAGGTGTAGTTTGCATATGTGGTACTGCTGTGCAAAACTAGGAGTTCATTGGTGCACAATTAGGTGCAACCTAGGTTGCTACCATTGAGTGTTATCTTGTTGAGAGTGCTGGCAATGTTATTAATTTTATTTGAGCTGACACAACTATTATTAAGTCTCTGCTGGCCACTCTGTGGTACAGTTAGGAGTGGGAAATTATTTCTCATTCACACTCTTAATGGTGTCTATTGTCGTTGGAATTATGACACTAGAATTGGTAAGTATCGCACTCAATCTCGCACAAACTCATGGCACTTATTGCTAATGGTAATAGGATTGTATGATTAGAGAAAATCACATACAGTCGATTCACATTCAGACCAAGAGCACTACTCAGTTCCATTGTGTAGGAACTGCGGCTCAGTACCAACACACTACATTTAATTGCTGTCCCTAAGAGCTATCTCTCAGTTAGGTGTCTCACAGGCCTAAGATATCTGCCCCTAAACAAACAGTGGTGTCACACACATTCATGGGCCATATTAGCCCTCCATTCCTGCCTAAAATTCCGCACCTAACACTCCTCCACCTGGCATGTTTCGCCGCAATGCGGCTTCGTCAGGGGCTTGGAGCAATAGCGTCGGTGCGCTTGAATGCCCTCCTAAATGGAGAAGTTTCTACCCTTCTTTTTGACTTTAGCCAATGAGCTGACTGCTCACTGGGTAACTCCTACTAAGAATCAGGTGATCTAAATATGAAGCGATCACTCCACGAACAAAATAAATTTGCCAAGGCTAGCAAAATAACGCGCAGGATCTGCGGTGTAGGACCTGTGGTGACCAGCCAATCAGGTGAGATCACATGACTGATTACTATAGTATTCATGTGATCGGGAGGTGGCACCTAGAATGGAAAGTGGACCTGCAGTGCAGGACCTGTGGTGACCAGCCAATCAGGTGAGATCACATGACTAATTACTATAGTATTCATGTGATCGGGAGGTGGCACCTAGAATGGAAAGTGGACCTGCAGTGCAGGACCTGTGGTGACCAGCCAATCAGATGAGATCACATGACTGATGACCATTATAGTCATGTGATAGGGGGGTGGGGCCTTGGATGACATCAGCCTGCACTGCCTATCTCTGAGGCTTACATGCAGGACCTGTCTCGATTCTCCAATGGAGTAAGGTTATATCATGTGAACAAGAGGTGTGCCTGTGCTACCTAGCTCCAGAAATACCTCGCAGGACCTATATCATTCCTCCAATGGGGTGAGATTGCGTCATAGGTCGAGATGACAGTCATAAGGTCAAGTGGCCACCACCTCCAACAATATAACCAATGAATAAGTTGTGTCATGTACATGACATATATGTAAACAATGAGCACCTTACTGCAATTAGTCTATTAAACAAATATCAATACTGGTGGAGTAGACAGATAAGACACATTGTCAATTTGGGTTTAGGATGGAAAAAGGGTACAATATAAATAAAGGGGGTATATTAGTGCCCTGATATCGGTATACCATACACATATTATTGATAAAATAAACAGAATAGAACCAAATGGCAGCAGACCCGGCGTTACCATATAAATGTATCTTTAGGGGTTATAAATCAAGTCTCGGGCTGTCACATATTGATGGTGACCATAAATGCTCAGAGATTCTTAAAAAAGCGACATATTAGAATCCCTCATTCAATCCGAGTGGACTTAGGGTCTGTAGCCTGTAAATCCACTTGGCTTCTTCCTTCAGAAGTAGATTATCTAAATTGCCTTGTCTAGGTCCCAATTTCCTCTGTGACAAACCCCGGAACCTTAGTACTTCCAAATTTCCGTTGTGGACATATGAGATATGTCTATATAGGGACGTATCTTTTTTGGTATTGATTGAACTCAAATGGCCAGAAATCCTTCTTCGGAACTCCTGCATTGTCTTCCCAATATATAGTTTGGGACAATTACAGGAGGCCACGTAGACAATAGCAGTGCTTTTACAATTAAAGTAGTCGCAAATCTCATATTCATGTCCATCAGTGGGGTTGCAGAACCTTTTAACCCTGGGTAGGTATTTACAGAACGTACAACTAACACATGGGTAGGATCCCATTACTTTCGGTTTCGTCTTGATTTTTAATGCATCCATCAATTTCTACTCAGGTAGAAAACTATGAACATGTTGATTCCGGAGGTTCCGTCCCCTCCTATATGTCATACTGAGATACTTTGGAACAAACTGTCTCAGGTCAGGGTCACTGGTGAGTATGTTCCAATGCTTCCTCAGTATCTGCAATATTTGTTGCTGATGGCTGTCATAAGTTCCTATGCAGTGTATGGTTTTCATTTCGGAAATGTTAGTCCCTCTCTTGGATTTAATGCTGAGTAGGTCATCCCGATTTTCCTGTTTAGCTCGATTATAGACCAATTTTAGGCTAATTTCCTCGGATAACCTCTGGCTCTGAAACGTTTATACAATTCATTGGCCTCCTGTTGGAAAGTCTCTACAGTAGAGCAATTTCTACTGTGAGACACCTAACAGAGAGATAGCTCTTAGGGACAGCAATCAAATGTAGTGTTCTGGTACTGAGTCACAGTTCCTACACAATATAACATAAATATTCCGGAAAATTAATTCCGCTGTAAAGAAAAGGGACACCTTTTATTGGGATTTGTTCACCAGAGTGGTGAACAAAATGGCTGCCTTTGATGACACTAGAGCAATTTACACAATTCAAACATGGGAATGTGCCTTGTCTGGGAGAGGATAATGTGCTCTGTCTGAGATTAATTTTATTACTGCCTATATCTGCTTTGACTATTTTGTCACGTATATTATCTGCTCTTTTGAAGCACATTATGGGAGGCCTCTGGAATTCCTTAATCTGGGGCGATGACCTGGAGACAACCTGCCAGTGTTTATTAACAATGCTCTTAACTCACTGGATCCAGGGATGGTATTTCACTACCAATGGAATCTGTTGTAGTTTTCCAAGTGTCTCCTCCTCCTCCTTCCAATCTAATTCTCTGTTCTTCTAACAGTCTTTTCAGATAACCTCTTTCTAAGAATTTTTCAGTTATTTCTTCTAATCTTTTTTCACAGGTTACTAACGATTCTTTTGACCCGTTGGTATTGGGAAAAAGGAATCAATTTTTTTGTAGATGCCGGGTGGCTTCTAGTGAAGTTAAGTAGACTGTTACGGTCTGTACTTTTTGTGAATGGATTGATATGTATCTTCCCGTTCCCCCCTATCAGGACCCAGGTGTCCAGAAATGAGATTCTTTCAGTGTTGAAATGTATTGTGAACTGTAGCTCCTCCCAAATGGAGTCGAGGTATTTTGTGAATTCCGTGAGGGATCGAATGTCGCCCCGTCACACGCAAAAAATGTAGTTGATAAAATAATATAGAGGATTGCGGTAAACAAAGTTACTCTCAAAATGCGACGTTCGATCCCATCGTGGTCCCACGGCGCTGTTGGTAGAAGGAGTCTTGGAATAGAAAATAGTTCAGTTCTAATACTATCTTCAATAGTGATAGAAAAAATGTTTTTTACCGACATTTTGTAAGTGCTAGTGCAATTCTGTAACAGAATAGGGGCCCTTCTCGTGTATTATTGAAGTGTATAAATTACATACATTAAATGTAACCAACATGTAATTTTCATCAGTTACCAAAGAATCAATCTCAGACAAGAAGTGTCGCGTATCTCGTATGTGGATGTGGCGCTGTAGGTGGAAGCGGCGGTGGAAGAGGAGGAGGTAGCCTACACTGCTTTTTGGTTTTAAATTTCATTTTTAAAATTAGGTTACACCCCAAAACATTGGGAAATGTAACCTTTGATAACCACTTCCAGTCATGCTAAACACACGTTCAGTCAATAAACTGGCTGCAGGGTAGGCCAGCACCTCCAAGGGGTAAAGGGCAAGCTCAGGCCATGTGCCCAATTTGGAGACCCAGAAGTTGCATGCTCCCAAGTAGTTAATGTATTTTTATTAGAGTGATTAATAAAGATTACATTTTACCTATTACTAGTCAGAGAGGTTGCAAAGGTTACGCTAGGTCCAAGTGACCACCTAACCCCTCTTCCAGAAGTTGCAGGGGTTGACCCCTGTCAGTCAGTTCGTGTAGGCGTGTGCACACTTACCGCCCCACCATGTTGCACGTCCCCGTGATGTTCACGATCCAATTTGATATCTGCTCTATCAACTTTCGATGTTCTTTTATGCGCCTACCATGGTGATCACGGGTGGCGTGGAATCAGGGTTCCAGGCCAGAGAGGGAGCGTGAGAAAAAGAGACCAAATTTAAGGGAGATAAATATATAAAAAAAATTTGGGATCGAGCATAAATGTGTGAAAAGCTATTAAGGCGCAAATGTGGGACAAATTACAGAAGCCCAAATGTGGGCCAAAAGAGTCAAGCGGAATTGTGGGAAAAGCTATTGAGGCGGAAATGTTGGCCAAAAGAGTATAGTGGAAATGTGGGACAAAGTATCGAAGCTTAAATGTGGTACAACTTGTTTAAGTTTAAGCATTGAATCATAGGAGGTTGGGCGCGTCAATTAAAGAAGCATTTCCAGAAATTTTATTCCCTGTCACCTATGCAGAGCAGGGGTTTATTTACTTCTAAAATTGTATAATGTCAACCCAAGAAGGTAACAGAAAAATTACTGAAAGTAATTAACCTGTCTACTTGGTAGAGCAGGGGTCTAGACAAAAAACAATTGTTTATTGTCATCCAAAAATGTAAAAGAAAAATTATTGAAATTTATCAAGCTGTCAACTAGGTAGAGGAGGGGTATATTACACCCAAACATTGGTGAATTTGCCCATAAAATTTAACTGACAAATGTTTTTTTTTTTTTACCGGTCTACTAGGTATAGCAGTGGTACTATACACCCAAAACTTGGTGAATTTTATCCAAAAATGTAAATGACAATTTTGTTCTTTTTTAACCGGCCTACTAAGTATAGCAGTGGTACTATACACCCAAAAATTGGTTAATTTCACAGAAAATGTGAAAGACAATTTATATATTTTTATTAAACGGCCTTCTAGGTATAGCAGTGGTACTATACACCCAAAAAGTGGTTAATTTTACCAGACAATGTAACAGATATTTTTTTACATTTATTCTACCGGGCTAATAGGC
Source organism: Bufotes viridis (assembly GCA_033119425.1). NCBI lineage: Eukaryota > Metazoa > Chordata > Amphibia > Anura > Bufonidae > Bufotes > Bufotes viridis. Next base: position 344,629,399 of record CM065590.1, read on the forward strand.
ATAGCAGTTGTACTATACACCCAAAAATTGGTGAATTTCACCCGAAAATGTAAATGAAAATTTTTTTATTTTTTTTTACTGGCCTACTAGGTATAGCAGTGTTACTATACACCAAAAATTTTCCCCAGAAAATGTTAATGACAATTTATATATATTTTTTAAACGGACTACTAGGTATAGCAGTGGTACTATACACCCAAAAAGTGGTTATTTTCACCAGAAAATGTAACAGATAATTTTTTTTATTTATTTTACCGGTCTAATAGGTATAGCAGTGGTACTATCCACACCAAAAGTTTGGAGTTCCATATAGAGTAGGAGTTTGAGGAGGTGGTGGACGCAGCAGAGTAGGTGGAAGCGGCGGTGGAGGAGGACGAGATAGCCAACAAAGGTTTTTGGTTTTAATTTAATTTTGTAAAATTAAGGTACACTCCAAAAGAGTGTGAAATATCCAAAATACAAACGTGAGCAATTGCGCTGCAGTATAACAATGGCTGGTTAGTGCCAGTATACATGTCTATTCTGCACAAGGTACGGACAAGTCATGAGGGATCCATTCCTGGTTCATTTTAATGAATGTGAGCTTGTCCACATTGGTTGTGGACAGGTGGCTGCGCTTGTCTGTGATGACGCCCCCTGCTGTGCTAAACACACGTTCAGATAATACACTGGCTGCAGGGCAGGCCAGGACCTCCAAGGAGTAAAGGGCAAGCTCAGGCCATGTGCCCAATTTGGAGACCCAGAAGTTGAAGGGGTCAGACCCGTCATTCAGTACGTGTAGGCATGTGAACACATACTGCTCCACCATGTTGGTGAAATGCTGCCTCCTGCTAAGATGTTCCATATCAGCTGGTGGTACTGGTTTTTGTGGCGTGCTGACTAAGCTTATCCACATGTCGGCCATGCTAATTCTGCCTTCTGAGGTGCTGGCGGTGCCCCACCTGCGTTGGTGACCTCTTCCTCGTCCTCTGCCTTCGCCTTGTGCTTCCACTGTGCCCCCGCTGTCAGGTGGGAATGCCACCATCAGCGCGTCTACCAGCGTGCGCTTGTACTCACGCATCTTACGATCACGCTCCAGTGACGGAATTAAGGATAGTACGCTGTCCTTGTAACAGTAATCCAGCAACGTGGCCACCCAGTAATCAGCACAAGTTAGAATGTGAGCAACTCTGCGGTCGTTGCAGAGACACTGCAGCATGTAATCGCTCATGTGTGCAAGGCTGCCCAGATGCAACGAAAAGCTGTCCTCTGTAGGAGGTGTATCGTTTGTGTCCTCTGTATCCCCCCATCCACGCACCAGTGATGGCCATGAGCTGAATTGGGTGCCACCCTGCTGTGAACATGGCTGCCCTGGCTGGACAATTGTGTACCTTGGGTTTTTGTGTGCAGGAACCCACCCTCGGAGCCACTTGGGAATGACTGGCCGGAAACCCTACGAAATGATCCCTCTTCCTCCTCCTCCTCCCGTGCCAGATCCTCTTCCATCATCGCCATTAGCATAAGGAGGCATAGAAGTGGGATAGTAACGCTGAGAACGGCGTTATCGGCACTGGCAATGTTGGTGGAGTACTCGAAACAGCGCAACAAGGAACACAGGTCTCGCATGGACCTCGCCCGACCAAATACCGCTGCAAGTTTTGTCGCCTACTCGCACCTGAGGAAGGGGTTTTACTTCTGCGTGTAGCTGGCACAGATCGACCATGTCCTCTCCCTGCAACATGAGCTCCACCAGCAGCACCACGACCTGGGCCACGTCCCTTATTTGACGCTCTCCTCATATTTTTTTAAATTCAGGATGTTGCCCTAAATGGGTGTTTAATTAATAGTAGAAAAGAACGACAGTATGTAAAGGGTGTATCTCACACGGCCTGAACCAGACTAGGCCTCAATTAAAGATTTCTTTGCACAAAATGGCTGTATTTCAAATGGCTAGATTTCAAATGGCTGTATTTCAAATGGCTGAATCAAACCCCTGTATGTATAGGTGGCATCTCACACGGTCTGAACCACTGTAAGCCTGAAGTAAATATATCTTTGCACAAAAAGGCTGTATTTAAAATAGCTACATTTCAAATGCCGAATTCAAACCCCTGTATGTATAGGGGGAATCACACACGCCCTGAATCAGTGTCGGCCTGAATTAAATATATCTTTGCACAAAAGGCTGTATTTCAAATGGCTGTATTTCAAATGCCTAATTCAAACCCCTGTATGTATAGGGGGGATCTCACAGGGCCTGAACCTCTGTAGGCCTGGATTCAATATTGGTGCACCAAATGGCGGTATATAAAATCTCTGAATGTAACCCAAATGTATTAAGAGTGTATCTCACAATGACATCTGCATCAAAGGCTGCCAACTAATTTTTTTGTGCCCAAACGACTGTTTGTTTAACAGCTGAATTTGACAGCAGTATATAAGCCTGTAATTTCACACGTGCTGATGCTACAAGGCCTGAAAATAGTGTTTTTTGTCAAAAAAGTGTGTTTTTCAAACCCCAGAAAATGATGGGTGTATTTCTAGCTTAAATTGCACACTGACTAACACAGATGTTGTAGATTGCCCAAAAAGTCTTTTTTTGCTAACAGAATATGAATGCTGTATATATTAAACTTGAATTTAACACTTGCAGATCTGGAAAATACAGTTTATTGAAGAAAAAAATTGTGTTTTTCAAACCACATAAAATGATGGGTGTATTTCTAGCTTAAATTGCACACTGACTAATACAAATGTTGTAGATTGCCCAAAAAGTATATTTTTTGCTAACAGAATATGAATGCTGTATATATTAAACTTGAATTTAACACTTGCAGATCTGGAAAAGACTGTTTTTTGAAAAAAAAGTGTGTTTTTCAAACCCCAGAAAATGATGGGTATATTTCTAGCTTAAATTGCACACTGACTAATACAGATGTTGTAGATTGCCAAAAAAGTTTTTTTTTTTTTGCTAACAGAATATAAATGCTATATATATTAAACTTGAATTTAACACTTGCAGATCTGGAAAATACTGTTTTTGGAAGAAAAAAAAGTGTGTTTTTCAAACCACAGAAAATGATGGGTGTATTTCTAGCTTAAATTGCACACTGACTAATACAGATGTTGTAGTTTGCCCCCCAAAAATGGTGATTTGCAATGTCCCAAAAGCTCAAATGCAGTGCTGGTGCACTGAGCAGGGGCGTTGCTAGGTTAATTCATTCGGGGCCTGGGCCCCTGATGTTTTGTCCCAGGCCCCGAATGTCCTGTCTGCCTGCTAGATACAACTGTAAGTCCTCAGGACGGCAATAGAATTGAATCTAATGCACTAAAAGATCTGAAGGACCTGTGATGACATCACAGGTCATGTGACCAGTAAAACAGGCAGTGGTTGAGAAGGACCTGCGATGATGTCACCATCATGTGACCAGTGCAGGAGAGGACGGCAGTGAGGAGGAGACGTCCTGGGGAAGAAGCTGTGGTGATGTCTGCTACATGAGGAGAGGTAAGTGAAGGGAGAGGCAGAGTAATGCTGGGAGTTGTGGTTATTTAACTGGGACTGTATGTTAGGGCTGAAGGGAGGGATGTTATTTACATGGGACTGTGTGTTGGAGGGGGCAAGGGGAGGGGGTCATGTTATTTATATGGGACTGTATGTTGGAGGGGGCAGGGGAAGGGGGTCATGTTATTTATATGGGACTGTATGTTGATGGTGGCTGCAGGATGGAGTGATGTTATTTACATGGGACTGTATGTTGGAAGGGGCTGGGGCAGAGTGATGTTATTTACATGGGACTGTATGTTGAAGGCGGCTGTGGGAGGGGATTATGTTATTTATATGGGACTGTATGTCGGAGGGGGCTGGGGGATGCAGTGATGTTATTTACATGGGACTGTATATTGATGGCGGCTGTGGGAGGGGGTGATGTTATTTACATGGGACTGAATGTTGAGGGGGCAATGTTATTTACATGGGACTGTATGTTGAAGGTGGCTGGTGGGGGGAATGATGTTATTTACGTGGGACTGAATGTTGAGGGGGTGATGTTTACATGGGATTGCATGTTGGAGGCGGCTGGGGAAGGGGTCATATTATTTACTTGGGACTGTATGTTGAAGGCGGCTGGGGAGGAGGTGATATTTACATGGGATTGTATTTTGGAAGGGGCTGTAGATAGAGAGGGATGTTATTTACATGGGATTGTATATTGGAGGGAGTAATATAACTACAGGGGGGCACTGCAAATCCAGGGGACATTAGGCATTCTTATTACTACTGGGGGCTGTATAGGAGGGACTTATAGATCCACATTATTTCTACTAAGAGCACTAGGGGGGACTTATTACTACTGAGAGGTCTGTAGAGAGCTTTATTACCACCGGGGGAACAATAGGGGGCCTTATTTCTATTGGGGGCTCTGTGAGGGTATTAATACTGGAGGGCTCTTCTACTAATATGGGCACTCTTGGGGAGCATTATTATGGTTGGGGGCACTTTAGGGGGCAGTATTACTAATGGGGGCATTCTTGGGGAGCGTTATCACGGTTGGGGGCACTGTATAGGGCAGTATTACTAATGGGGGCATTCTTGGAGAGCATTATCACCGTTGGGGGCACTGTAGGGGGCAGTATTACTAATGGGGGCACTCTTGGGGAGCATTATCACAGTTGGGGGCACTGTAGGGGGAAGCATTACTAATGAGGGGGATTCTTGGGGAGCATCATTACTGTTGGGGGCACTGTATAGGGCAGTATTACTAATGGGGGCATTCTTGGAGAGCATTATCACCGTTGGGGGCACTGTAGGGGGCAGTATTACTAATGGGGGCACTCTTGGGGAGCATTATCACAGTTGGGGGCACTGTAGGGGGAAGCATTACTAATGAGGGGGATTCTTGGGGAGCATCATTACTGTTGGGGGCACTGTAGGAGGCAGTATTACTAATGAGGACATTCTACTATTGTTGGGACTATAAGGAGCACTATTACTATGGGGGGCACTATTATATCTTCAGGATAGTATTTGGGGGTATTGGGGAGCACAGCGAGCAGCAGGATAACACTGTGGGGGCTCCAGGTTGGGGGAGGATGATACAAATGTGCGGACACTAAGATGTCTGTGTGTCACACTCTGCAGAGACGAGGCGGCTGAGAGAAGTGACCGGACCTAATGGAGAAGATGACAGAGAAGATCTTCATCGGAGGAGACGTCACCTGGAGGCCCCGGATGTGACAGGTATGTGCTGCTGTATAGCGAGTAAAGCAAAATGCAGTGTTGGGGCGACTGAGAGAACTGGGCCATAGTCATTGGGGCTTGGGCCCCGGATATTTTAAGACCCTAGCAACGCCCCTGGCACTGAGTATGCATAAAACGGCCGCCACCACCCACCTAACTAACAGAATTCTAAAAGTTAGTATTTTTTGGTCAATGAGCTCAGGGCAGGGTAAAAGGATAGTGCCCTGCACCCACACAGCTATTTATAGGTAGATCGCTGAGCTAGATTCTCTCCCTAAAATCACAAGTCCAGCTGCATCCTCTTCCTACACTTGCAACAGCAGAGTGAAGTACAGCGCTATGTGACTCAAGCTTATATAGAGCCTGGGTCACATGCTGCTCTGGCCAATCACAGCCATGCCATTAGTAGGCATGGCTGTGATGGCCTCTTGGGCCAAGTATTATGACGCTTGTCGATTAGCTTCTGTGCAGCCTTTCAAAAAGCTCCAAGAAAGCGCTGAACACCGAACCCGAACTTTTACAGAAATGTTCGGGTCCGTTTCCCGAACACCCCAAAATTCGGTACGAACCCAAACTATACAGTTCGGATTCGCTCAACCCTAAATATTAGAGATTTATCATCTAACAAATGGTCAAGAGCATGCTTTTCTTCCGTGTTCAAGTTGTATTTAATGTTCAATTTCCCATGTTTACATTGTTGCAACAATGTGTCCATATCACGCTGAACCAAATTGATGAAAGTCTCCACTGGATGATTCTGGATTGAAATCTGTTACGCCTGTAGTGGCTCTCGCCTCTCCTGGTATTGCCTTTCTTGGGCCTCAGCGTTTCCCTAAAAAAGAGGACTGTGATCTGCCTGAGAAATTGCTTCCAGAGCCGGATAATGCTGAGCCGGTTCTGTGGCTTTTTGCACGCGAGGATGGGAACGCGGTTCCCGAAACATCTTGGCTTCTGTAAATATACGGCCTGACGTGTAATCCTCTATATTTCTGAACTTCGATCTTTTGGTTACTTCTATCTTTCTGCGTAGATCATTGCATTGTTTATCCACCTTTTCTTGGAGGAATGTCAGCTCCTCTAGTTTAAGGCAGTAACGTAGCTGTTCTTTCGCTGCTGCAATGTTAGCGTTGCACTCTTTGATAGCTGTAGATAGGTGTTCGATCGTAAGTACTATCAGGTCCAGTGAGCATTTGTTCAAAATGCTCGCAAAGCATGCACAATAATCAGAGTTATTGCAGAAAAACTTGGGTCTAAGGTTGACCCTGAGTCCTCGGTGTATCCTCTGTGTGCGATGGTATTCCGCTAAAGTCGCGGCATGCAGTTCCAGAGACACAATAAATCTGGCTTCCTTGATCAGATTTCTGCTCCTCAGTTCACTTGGAGGGATCTTTAGAAATTCGGACAGGGCAGTGATATGTGCCACGATGTCCCGTGCTTCATCATCTGTATAAGCAAAGGTGCTCATTGGAAGTAGGAAAGGTGAGCGTGCTCGTATCCAAAAACCAAGTAACGTATATTCAAAAAGGTCTGCACTGCTCTTGGCGGTTTGGTGGTGCAGCGGGCAGGTATCCCAATGAACATGTAAAGAAATAGACCGGCACTCGCACTGTAGATATTAAAGATTCTGGATTTATTGTCACATATTACAGCATAGTGATGCGTTTCAGCACATAAGTGCTTTCATCAGACATATACATACATCCTACCATTGTACCCAATATAGAAGAAAATAGATACAATGGAAATTACGTCATATTTTAAGCTCCACCCCCAATTCAGGTGAGGCGGAGTACACGATGGAACCAAAAGGATTAAACCGCGGATATAATGTATGTGGTTTCATATGACATGTTATCTAAAATTCTGTCCCTTTTCTTTGCAGCGGAATTAATTTTCCAGAATATCTATGTTATATTTGGGACGTTTCACTGGCTACCGTGTACTCCGCCTCACCTGAATAGGGGGTGGAGCTTACAATATGACATCAGTTCCTTTGCATCTATTTTTTTCTATATAAGGTACAATGGTAGGATGCATGTATATGTCTGATAAAAGCACTTGCTGAAACGTGCTGAAACGCGTCACTTTGCTGTAATATGTGACAATAAATCCAGCATCTTGAATATCTACAGTGCGAGTGCCGGTCTATTTCTCTACATTTTCACCGCCAAACCGCCAAGAGCAGTGCAGACCTTTTTGAATATACGTTACTTTGTTTTTGGATACAAGCACGCTCACAATTCCTACTTCCAATTAGCACCTTTGCTTATACAAATGATGAAGCGCGGGACATCATGGCACAGATCACAGCCCTGTCCGAATTCCTAAAGACCCCTTCAAGTGAACTGAGGAGCAGAAATCTGATCAAGGAAGCCAGACATTTTGTGTCTCTGGAACTGCATGCCGCGACTTTAGCGGAATACCATCGCACACAGAGGATACCACGAGGACTCAGGGTCAACCTTAGACCCACGTTTTTCTGCAATAACTCTGATTATTGTGCACGCTTTGCGAATATTTTAAACAAATGCTCACTGGACCTGATAGTACTCACGATCAAACACTTATCTACAGCTATCAAAGAGTGCAACGCTAACATCGCAGCAGCAAAAGAACAACTACTTTACTGCCTTAAACTAGAGGAGCTGACATCCCTCCAAGAAAAGGTGGATAAACAATGCAACGATCTACGCTGCAAGATAAAAGTAACCAAAAGATCGAAGTTCGTCAGAGATATAGCGGATTACATGCCGGGCCGTATATACAGATGGCAAGATGTTTCAGGAACTGCGATCCCATCCTCGCGTGCAAGAAGCCACAGTAGCAGCTCAGCTTAATCCGGCTCCTGCAGCGATTTCTCAGGTAGATCACAGTCCTCTTTATTAGGAAAATGCCAAGGCCCAAGAAAGGCAATACCAGGAGAGGCAGTAGCCACCACAGACGTAACAGACGCACCGAGGATAATGCGATCTCAGGTACGACACGAAGCCTAGTATTGAATCTGTCATCTAAAAGTTTAAGCCAAGCCCAAATGAACTTATTGATGAAAGGTTTATCGTTTAGTCCTACTGGGAACTTAGATACATTTACTTTAGTTATTGACTTGCAGCGGTTTTTCTGCAATATTCGTCTCTCAGCACACTTTTACAAGGACGCAAACATTTCACATTCAAATGTTCCCATATTGGACGATCCTGGGGAAGACAAATGAACTCCAGGACAGTTTAATTTGAGAATTAGGAGTAGCTTTATGCCTCCTAAATCACATCTTCCAGTGGAGACTTTCATCAATTTGCTTAAGCGTGATGTGGACACATTGTTGCAACAATGTAAACATGGGAAATTGAACATTAAATACAACTTGAACACGGAAGAAAAGCATGCTCTTGACCATTTGTTAGATGATAAATCTCTAATATTTAAAACTGCAGATAAAGGGGGGGCTCTTGTTGTCCTAGATAAAGAATACTATGTGACGTAGATTCTAAGTCAATTGAGTGATAATGATACATAACAAATGTTACAGACTGATCCAGTCTTTCAAATTAAAGAGGCTCTTCAGGGGATTGTGACTGGAGCGAGAGAGGATGAAGTCATTAATGCTAAATTAAGCGAATATTGGATCAATCAATACCCAACTTCCCCAGGTTTTTACACTTTACCGAAGGTACATAACTTAAGTCCATGACAAGTCCTCCGGGCCGCCCTATTGTAGCATCTACTGACTCCATCCTTTGTCCCCCAGCAATTTTCCTTGGGAAGATACTAACACTTTTGACCTAGAAATCTCCATGCTACATACTAGATGTGCGACACTTCTTGTCTGAGATTGATTCTTTGGTAACTGATGAAAATTACATATTGGTTACATATGATGTATGTAATTTATACGCTTCAATAACACACGAGAAGGGCCGTATAGCTGTTACAGAATTGCTCAACACTAGCACATACAAAATGTCAGAAAAAACATTTTTTCTATCATTATTGAAGATAGTATTAGAACGGAACTATTTTCTATTCTAAGACTCCTTCTACCAACAGCGCCGTGGGACGGCGATGGGATCGAACATCGTACCGCCTTATGCAAATTGTTATATGTCACATTTTGAGAGTAACTTTGTTTACAGCAATCCACTACATTTAAAACATTGCGTTTTTTGGCGTCGATTTATCAATGACATTTTTTGTGTGTGGCGGGGCTACGTAAAATCCCTCACGGAATTCGCCACATACCTCAACTCCATTTGGGAGGAGCTACAGTTCACCATATATTTCGACACTGAAAGAATTTCATTTTTGGACACCTGGGTCCTGATAGTGGGGAACGGGAAGATGCATACAAATCTATTCACAAAAAATACAGACCGTAACAGTCTACTTACCTTCACTAGCAGCCACCTGGCATCTACAAAAAAATGTATTCCTCTTTCCCAATACCAATGGCTCAAAAGAATCGTTAGCAACCCAGAAACTTTTGAAAAAAGATTAGAAGAAATGACTAAAAAATTCTTAAAAAGAAGTTATCCAAAAAGACTGTTAGAGGAACAGATAATTAGATTGGATGGAGGAGGAGGAGACACCTGGAAAACTACCACAGATTCCATTGGTGGTGAAATACCATCCCTGGATCCAGTGAGTTAAGAGCATTGTTAATAAACACTGACAGGTTGTCTCCAGGTCATATCCCCAGATTGAGGAATTCCAGAGGCCTCCCATAATGTGCTTCAAAAGAGCAAATAATATACGTGACAAAATAGTAAGAGCAGATATAGGCAGTAATAAAATCAATCTCAGACAGAGCACATTATCCTCTCCGAGACAAGGCACATTCCCATGTTTGAATTGTGTAAATTGCTCTAGTGTCATCAAAGGCAGTCATTTTTTTCTCATCCTCACTCTGGTGAACAAATCACAATAAAAGGTGTCTTCACTTGTGATAGTAGGTATGTGATAAATATTCTCAAATGTCCCTGTGGATTGTTGTATGTGGGAGAGACCTCCATGAGAATTAAAGATAGACTTAGTAAACATAAATCTACCATCAGAAAGAAAATCTATTACTTCCACTACCGCGCCACTTCCTTAAGAAGAGACATACAATATCACAATTGCGCTATCAGGTCTTTGAGAGTGTTCCATTACCTCACCGCAGTGGTAATAGAAACAGAATGTTGTTGAAAAGAGAGGCATATTGGATCCATCGATTACAAACGATAGAACCAAAAGGATTAAACCGCGAATATAATGTATGTGGTTTCATTTGACATATTAACTAAAATGATGTCCCTTTTCTTTATGGCGGAATAAATTTTCCGGGATATCTATGTTATATTTGGGACGTTTCACTGGCTACTGTGTACTCCGCATCCCCTGAATTGGGGGTGGAGCTTACAATATGACGTCAGTTCCTTTGTATCAATTTTTTTCTAAATAAGATACAATGGTAGGATGTATGTATATGTCTGATGAAAGTACTTATATGCTGAAACGCGTCACTTTGCTGTAATATGTGACAATAAATCCAGCATCTTGAACATCTACAGTGCGAGTGTCGGTCTTTTTCTCTACTTAATAATAGTTGTGTCAGCTCAAATAAAATTAATAGCTTCGCCAGCACTCTCAGCAAGATAACACTCAATGGTAGCAACCTAGGTTGCACCTAATTGTGCACCAATGAACTCCTAGTTTTGCACAGCAGTAGCACACAGGCAAACTACACCTGATCCTTAATGTAGCCTAGCTATCCTCAGGTTTATGACAGGCCCTGTGCCCATGGAATAAACAAATGGTCTATGTAGTGTGAGGTGGCACCAATTGCAAGTGAGGAACCGTCACCCCCTCCTCATTCCTGATAGTTTTAACCTATCCATGTAGGTCTTGTGATTTTAGATTTGTAACAATAAAGATATTTAGTTTAGGACCCTACAGGGATCTTTGTCGGTCCACTGAACGAATTGAGTATTGGCAAAATTATCCTGAGGGCCCTAAAATTGGGCATATTCTTTTTGTCATTCCTAGCTTATAGTTACAAGGCGTCGAGAGAGGCTAGAGTGCCCCTGCCAGTATCACATGCTCGACACCTTTCTTAGCTGCTATATAATGCAGCTTAATCATCAGGAGCATTCAGCTTTAGAAAAGATGGCACACACAAACAAGTTATAGCCGTATGCTCTATTGTCTTGGCCTGCAGCCACGTAGCCTGCGGCACTGGGACGGATGTAGCGCGGCCACCCTGTCCTGCACCTATTGAAGAAACAGCCATACCCCCTGGGCTGACCAAAGCATCACGGGAGCCAATCAACCAGGGACATTGCTGGAAACTGCCCTGCCCATACTCAGCCTCATAACATCGCTGAATGGAGTGCCCAGGTATGTATGTGATATGGAGTGACTACAGGCGGCCTAAAATTAACCCTGTGACATCTGTCCCACTAGAGTGTGAAGCAAAGGTGCCCACCTCAAAGGAGAGGTATAAATTATGAAAGATAAACGCTAAAGAAAGATAAACGCTTTGCAGACCACAAAACCTCATGGACTAAATAATTTTATCTCATATACCAGTTTTATTGTATGAAAATCATGGCCAGATAATATTCTCCTCTGGCCGCATGTTCCTTCCCAAATCCTGTTATATTCACTGGTATTACTGACATACTGCTCTCTCCCTGTGACACTTCTGAGTGCTGCTGTCATTGATGGGATATCAGATTTCCACAATTGGGCCTTTTACTTACTTATGCATCTCTGGCTGTGACCTTCTGTCTATGCTCGTACTGCAGCTCCTTGCTGCAGTTCCGTTCCTGTGTGTTATTTGTAGTCCGGTATGGGTTAACTCCCCTGTGTGTCTATCAGGAGTTAATCCTCTCTCCGTGGGTGTGGCCTCTATGCTGCACCCATGGAACCTGTATATAAGGCTGACTTTCCCTCAGTTCTGGGTCAGCTCTTCTGGTGTGTGTTTGTCCTGTCCTTCTCCTGGTTTGTACTCTGTCTCCCATGCTGCTGACCCATGGGATCTGTGTCTGTCTGTGCTCTGTTGGTTCGCCTACTCATTCATTGTTGTCCTATGGGAAAGCGGGGAGTGAAAAATGAAAACACAAAAATGGAAAATCTCAGGTTCCTGAAGCGGATAAAACACCAGCCTTATTTTCTATACTTTAGCTATGACTAAGGACACACAGTGTAGAGAAACAAAATGGAGTTCCACACTCTATTTACCAGATGATGCCAGTGAAGGACTTGGCAGTCACTTATATAGAGAAAATATATACAGTGGATATAAAAAGTCTACACACCCCTGTTAAAATGTCAGGTTTCCGTGCTGTAAAAAAATGAGACAAAGATAAATCATTTCAGAACTTTTTCCACTTTTAATGTGACCTATAAACTGTACAAATCAATTGAAAAACAAAACTGAAATCTTTTAGGTAGAGGGAAGAAAAAATATTAAAATAAAGTAATATGGTTGCATAAGTGTGCACACCCTTAAACTAATACTTTGTTGAAGCAACTTTTGGTTTTATTACAGCACTCAGTCTTTTTGGGTATGAGTCTATCAGCATGGCACATTTTGACTTGGCAAGATTTACCCACTCTTCTTTGCATAAATACTCCAAATCTGTCAGATTGCGAGGGCATCTCCAGTGCACAGCCCTCTTCAGATCACCCCACAGATTTTCAATCGGATTCAGGTCTGGGCTCTGTTTCGAAACTCAAAACTTAAATTTTCTTCTGGTGAAGCCATTCCTTTGTTGATTTGGATGTATGCTTTGGGTCGTTGTCATGCTGAAAGATAAAGTTCCTCTTCATGTTCAGCTTTCTAGCAGAAGCCTGAAGGTTTTGTGCCAATATTGAAAGGTATTTGGAACTGTTCATAATTCCCTCTATCTTAACTAAGGCCCCAGTTCCAGCTGAAGAAAAACAGCCTCAAAGCATGATGCTGCCACCACCATGCTTCACTGTGGGTATGGTGTTCTTTTGGTAATGTGCAGTGTTGTTTTTGCGCCAAACATATCTTTTGGAATTATGGCCAAAAAGTTCAACCTTGGTTTCATCAGACCATAACACCTTTTCCCGCATGCTTTTGGGAGTCTTCAGATGTGTTTTTGCTAAATGTAGCCTGGCTTGAATGTTTTTCTTCGCAAGAAAAGGCTTTCATCTTGCCACTCTACCCCATAGCCCAGACATATGAAGAATATGGGAGATTGTTGTCACATGTACCACACAGCCAGTACTTGCCAGATATTCCTGCAGCTCCTTGAATATTGCTGTAGGCCTCTTGGTAGCCTCCCGGATCAGTTTTCTTCTCATCTTTTCATCAATTTTGGAGGGACATCCAGTTCTTGGTAATGTCACTGTTGTACCATATTTTCTCCACTTGATGATGACTGTCTTCACTGTGTTCCATGGTATATCTCATGCCTTGGAAATTCTTTTGTACCCTTCTCTTGACTGATACCTTTTAACAATGAGATCCCTCTGATGCTTTGGAAGCTCTCTGTGGACCATGGCTTTTGCTGTGGGATGCGACTAAGAAAATTTCAGGAAAGACCAACTAGAGCAGCTGAACTTTATTTGGGGTTAATGCACTGTAAATGATGACAGGTGTATGCTGACTCCTATTTAACATGATTTTGAATGTGATTGCTTAATTCTGAACACAGCTGCATCCGCAGTTATAAGAGGGTGTGCACTCTTATGCAGCACATTATTTTAGTTTTTTTTGTTTTCTTCCCTCTACCTAAAAGATTTCAGTTTGTGTTTCAATTGAGTGGTACAGTTTATAGGTCACATTAAAGGTGGAAAAAGTTCTGAAATTATTTATCTCTGTCTCATTTTTTACAGCACAGAAACATGACATTTTAACAGGGGTGTGTAGACTTTTTATATCCACTGTATATCTAATATATAAAGCTAAGTGTATGTGTGTATGTATGTGTGTATCTATATCCGCTAAAGGAATCCACACCATCGCATTTACAATCACGAAATTTGGCACACAAGTACATCAGGTGTCCGGAAAGGTTTTAGACCAGGTCTCAGCTCTCTGGCATGTACCGTTCCTGAGATATTCCCAAAAAATGCATTAGCCATTCCAGGTAACCATAACAACCCAGCCATTTTTCTTCACTGCTGTAGATACGTTTTAACCCCTTAGGGACCCAGCCATTTTTCACCTTAAGGACCAGGCCATTTTTAGCAAATCTAACATGTGTCACTATATGTAATATTAAACCTTAAAACACTTTTACTTATCCAGGCCATTCTGAGATTGTGTTCTCGTCACATATTGTACTTCATTACAGTGGCATGATTGAGTCAAAATTTTTCATTTTTATTTATAAAAGAAATACCAAATTTGCCAAAAATTTTGAAAAAAATTGCGAATTTCCAAATGTCAATTTCTCTACTTTAATAATAGATAGTAATAACTCCAAAAATAGTTATTACTTTACATTCCCCATATGTGTACTTCATGTTTGGATCATTTTGGGAATGCCATTTTATTTTTTGGGGACGTTACAAGGCTTAGAAGTTTAAAAGCAAATCCCCAAAATGACCCCATTTTAGAAACTACAATCCTCAAGGTATTCAAAACGGTTTTTGCAAAATTTGTTCCCCAAGAATTAATAGAAAATGGAGATGAAATTTCAGATTTTCACTCTTTTTGCAGATTTTCCATTCTAATACATTTTTTTACAGTAACAAAGCAAGAGTTAACAGCCAAACAAAACCCAATATTTATTGCCCTGATTCCGTAGTTTGCAGAAACACCCCATATGTGGCCGTAAACTGCTGTATGGCCAAACGGCAGGGCACAGAAGGAAAGGAGCACCATATGGTTTTTGGAAGGCAGATTTTACTGGACTTGTTTTTAGACACCATGTCCCATTTGAAGCCCCCCTGATGCACCCCTACAGTAGAAACTTCCAAAAAGTGAACGCATTTTGGAAACTACAGGATAAGGTGGCAGTTTTTTTGGTACTATTTTAGGGTAAATATGATTTTTGGTCGCTCTATATTACACTTTTTTTGAGGCAAGTTAACAAAAAATAGAAATTCTGAAATTTCATCTCCATTTGCCGATAACTATTGTGGAACTCCTAAAGGGTTAACAAAGTTTGTAAAACAAGTTTTGAATACCTTGAGGGGTGTAGTTTCTTAGATGGAGTCACTTTTATGGAGTTTCTACTCTAGGGGTGCATCGGGGGGAGGGGGGGGGTTAAAATTGGACATGGTATAAAAAAAAAAACAATCCAGCTAAATCTGCCTTCTAAAAACCATATGGCGTTACTTTCCTTCTGCGCCCTGCCGTGTGGCCATACAGAAGTTTATGACCACATATAGCATGTTTCTGCAAACTACAGAGTCAAGGTAATAAATATTGAGTTTTGTTTGGCTGTTAACCCTTGCTTTGTTACTGAAAAAATGGATTAAAATGGACAATTCTCAAAAAAATTGCTGTTTTGGGACCGTTTTTATTTTTTGTTATTTACATCCTTGATCTGACAGGTTAGATTGTGTGCTATTTCTATAGAGCAGGTTGTTACGGACGCAAAAATACCAAATATGACTACTTTTTGGGGGGTTTTGTTTCAGTTTTACATAATAAAGCATTTTTGAAAAAAATGTTTTTTAATGTCTCCACATTCTGAAAGCCATATTTATTTATTTATTTTTTTTTTGGGGGGGGAGGCAACTGTTTTATGTAGGAGCTCATTTTTTTCGGGATGATAGTCGGTTTGATTGGCACTATCTTGGAGTGCATATGACCTTTTGGTTGCTTGCTATTACACTTTTTGTGATGTAATGTGACAAAAATGGCTTTTGACACCGTATTTATATAACTTTTTTTTGCTGTGTTCACCTGAGGGGTTAGGTCATGTGATATTTTTATAGAGCAGGTTTGTACAGACGCAGCAATACCTAATATGTGTAGTGTATTTTATATTTTTTTTTTTATTCAGTGATATGTGTTTTTTTGACCCAGTGGGTCTGATGTCAGTATAATACTGTACAGTACACTATATTGTGTATTGTACTGTATTTTTTACTTCACACTGTCTGATCAGACTTCTGCCTTTAGCAGAAGTCAGATCAGACTTGCCATTACCATGGCAAGCACGATGCCTCTGAAGGTGTCCTTTTGCCATGGTGACCATCACCCGCTGCCAGAACAGAGCAGCGGGTGATGAGGAGGGGGTCCCCCTCCCTCTGTGATCCCATCCTGTCGGGGGGCTGCAAAGGCACAGCAGCCCCCCGATGGGAGAGGGAGGGAGCTCCCCTTCTGTTAACCCCTTCCATATGTCAGTCCGTACGGACCGTGGCATGGAAGGGGTTGAACGGCTGGCATCTGTACAAGCACATATGCCAGCCATTTTTAGTAGAGTGTCAGCAATATGCTGACACTCTGCTAACACCGCTGGGCCACCATGGATTTTAGAGAGGAGGCGGGATCCCGCACGCCGCACCGCCTGCACACCGCACCGCCACATAGGGGGGACATCAGGGGGACATTGAGGGCTCTAAAGGGGGTTTGGGGATATTATTTATACACTTTATAAGGTTCTGATTAGAACCTTTGACCCGACATCAGAAGCCTCTGATTGGGTAGTCTGTAGAGACTAGCCAATCAGCGCGATCGCTGGCCGGGACCACTCTGATTGGTCTCCGGCCGGTTAGCTGACACCCCAGCTGCAGAGGTGGGAGGGATGGTGACTTACACTTAGATAGCACAGTGCTGCTGTCTTAGAGTGAGCTGTTCAAAAGGACACGCCCCTGATCTGGTTAGACCACGCCCCCTCACACTCAGCCAACAGGGTTTGAAAAAAATAACTTCTTGGTCCCGCTAAGCCACACCCCTAAACTGGTAAGGCCACGCCCCCTCCCTCTCTACAGCCGACGGATGTTAAAAATCAATTTTTGTCAGCTGCAGGGGTAGGAGTGAGGGTGACTTTCTCCATGCAGCTCACGCACAGACAGCACAGTGCTGCTGTCTAAAATTGAGCTGTTCAAAAGGACATCCCTGTGTCCATCCAGGCCCTGCGCCAGACGGAGAACAGGGAGTCAGAAAACCGGACTGTCCGGCCTAAAACTGGACCTCTGGCCACCCTAAGGGCAGGCTGCTGTGGAGGTCACAGTTAAGAGAATGGTCCGCTATGGAGGTCAGTGTTAAGGGGCAGGCCCCTGTGGAGGTCACTGTCAACGGGGTGGTGTGCTGTGAAACTCACTTCTAAAGGGGAAGGCTGCTGTAATGGTCAAAGTTAAGGGGGTGAGCTGCTTTTGAGGTCCCATTTTAAGGGAAGGGGCACTGTGGGTGGGGGCAGTTTTAGGGGGTGGGGGGCTGTTGAGGTCACTGTTAAAGGGCAGGGTGCTGTATATGTCCCTGTAATAGAGTGTACTGTCGATATCTTTTAACAACACACACAGACATTAAATGGAATAGATTAAATATACCCGGGCGAAGCCGGGTCCTTCAGCTAGTATATAACGCCATATGTCTGGTATGTCTGCCATGTAAATTTAGCCTCAGACCTGATAAAGCATAAGGTACATATAAATATGAAAATTACATTACAAAACTATTGCAATTCATAGTAAATCTGTATTTGGTACAAAGCACTAATTGTTCAGACACCCTCGACCTCTTGAGTACAAATTAATTTTTGGTTTCTTCATAAGTGCATTCTAACAACCATAAATTTTACATTTTTCTATCCACATATCTATATGAGTGCCAAATCCTGGTGGGTATCTGCAATTGTTTAATGTTTAATATGCTGATTTATAATGTGATGCTATGCCATTTATTCCAGCAGAGGAGGTAATGGTTGCCAATGGCAGGAACAGGGCTAACCACCCTGTTCCTCCCCTCTTGGTAGGCGTGGGCTGGTCCTGCTTCCTGTCAGGAGGGGGATTCTAATCTAACTGGAGACAGCGGAAAGGAGAGGAGAAGAGAGTTCCTGTTCAGATAATGCCGGCATGAGGAAGCATATGTCAGAGGTCCCATTCCCTGGAACCGTATCTTTCTTCTGTGAGAACAACTAAATCCTGCCTCTAGAAAAAACTTCTCAGACACCACCACCTACCTAAACCATCTCTAGGCCAGACTAATCTTAAGCCTGTACTACAGTGGATATCTAAATCCACAAGTGCTTGCTAGTAGGGTTGAGCAAACCCGAATTGTAAAGTTCGGGTTCGTACCGAACATTACATTTTTTCGCACCCAAACCCGAACATTTCCGTAAAATTTCGGGTTCGGGTTCGTTTTTCGGCGATTCTTCCCGCTTTTTGAAAGGCTGCAGGGCAACCAATCAACAAGCGTTTCACTACTTTGCCCTCAGAAGCCATCACAGCCATGCCTACTGATGGCATGGCTGTGATTGGCTAAGTGCAGCATGTGACCCAGACTCTATTTAAGCTGGAGTCACGTAGCACCACACGTCACTCTGTTCTTCTCAGTGTAAGGATAGGATGCTGCTGCTGTGAGGGACAGATTAGGAAATAAATCTGTTGAACTTAGTGGTGTTAAATAATCGAAATACAGCGATTATTGAGGGTGCTATGCTACATATTTGTACCCAGCCCTGAGCCCAGCGATACTGCAAAATCATTTTTATTCCATCTGTTAGTGAGGTGGGGGTCGGCAGCCATTTTAGCAACTGCAGTGTCCTTGGAACTGCATGTGACTTGCATGTGTGCCAGGAACTTTAGTCTAGTTATTTTCTGGTAGGTCAAGTCCCCCTACATTACCTAGTTTATAATTTAGCAGTGGTATACTGCATTTCTGTAGTTGGGGGAAAAAACCCATACTGTTGTGCAACAGAGCAGTTTTGCATACAACGCTGAAAAACCAATTTTAAAATTTAGCAATGACATACTGTAGTTTGTTGCAATAAACACTGGTTTTGTGCTACATAGCAGATCTGAGGCCTACCCTGTAATTCAGTCATTTTAAGTAACCTTTTGAACTCCGCATTTACATAGTTGGTTGTAAACACACTGGTTTTGTGGTACATAGCACATTTGCAGTGTACGCTGCATTTCTGACAGTCAAATTAAACCGTTAACTTCTAGTGTTACATTGTTGGTTTGAAAAATCAAATTTTTGGTGATAGTGAAGTAATTGTTTTGAATTGCTCCGTTATACTGTTGTGTGACCTAAAGAAATTTATTCTGTTTATGACACGGGCACTGCCTTATTCCCACCCCGTCCCCTGCTGAAAGCACAGAGTTGGCACCTGCAGCCCATGGTTATCTATCTTGCACCTTAGCTAAGCAATCTGAGCACCAAGTCATGCAGCAGTCTCTTATGCTTTTTGATGACTCTGCTGGCAGGGTTTCCCAGGCCCATAACCATAGCCCTGCTCCAGAAGTGGAAGAAATTGAGTGCACGGATGCCCAACCACTTAGGTTTGAGTATGAGAACACGGGAAGACCACCATAGCACGTCTCTGATGATGACGAAACACAGGTGCAAACTGCTGCGGCTTTTTGCGGTATGCAGACCGACAAAGAGGGCAGGGGTGAGGACTGGGTGGAAAATGATTTTGAGAACAATGAGGTCCTACACCCCAAAATATACCACTTAAATCCATGTTTTTCATGGGGGGGGTGAAAAAATCCTATTTTTTTAATCCAGGAATGCGGCCTGCGCTGCATATATGCCAGGGACAATAATATAGTTAATCCGTCTGGGAGTTCAGGGGTTGACATATTCCAATTTTTTGCTGTCAAGTATCCCTGCACTGCAGAGGTTACAGGGACCGAAAATGCAGAAAATCATCTTTTTAATTGCTGCTCTGCCTGGCTTCCATTTCTAAAATTCGCCTGTTCCATTGGTGGGTGACATGAACCCCTTTTTGCCAGTGCTCTGCCTGGGTCCCAGGGGCCCATATTTCTAAAAATCGCCTGTTCCATTGGTGGGTGACATTTGCCTAGTTTTGCCAGTGAAAAACCCCTGCTCTGCTTGGGTGCAAGGGGCCTACATTTCTAAAAATTGCCTGTTCCATTGTTGGATGACATGAACCCCGTTTTGCCGTGAATAAACCCCTCCTCTGCCTGGGTGCCAAGGGCTTACATTTCTAAAAATCGCCTGTTTCATTGGTGGGTGACATTAACCTAGTTTTGCCGGTGAACAACCCCTGCTGTGAATTGCTTACAGGGAACCAAATTTGGTAAAAACGTCTGTTACTGATCGAAAGATGTGTGACTACAAACGAACGCTGGTAGACGCACTGCTGATGGCATTCCCCCTGATGCCTTCTCAACCTCCTACTCCACATCCACTTCCTCCTCCTAGATCAAGATTGTTATTTTATTTCATATTTAAGTCATTTCCCTATCCAAATTTGTTTGCAGGGCATCTACCCACATTTTGCTGCCTTTTTTAGCCCTCTATCCCTTTTCAGGACATTTTTACAGAGATTTTAGTGCCCAAAAGTTCGGGTCCCCATTGACTTCAACTTTTTTGTGAAGTTCGGCCGAACCCGTCGAACCCGAACTTCCAGGTGTCCACTCAACTCTACCTGCTAGTGCAAATCTTTTGCGATCTAACAAGCCACCATACCCCCTTACTTGGTGCCAGAGAAACAGCACTTTGTGTTTATTGCTACTAGATGTGCTAGAAGTAATTAGAGACTGTTATAAGATTTCTTCTGGACAGATTCTTTAATCCAAACGTTCACTGCACCAAGCCCCAGGGAGCAACAGCCTGAGGAAATAAAAAATGCCACAACATCCCAAAAGGGCCACTACCACTCCCATCCTCTGCACCTGCTCCTTAGGGGCTCATTGCATGAGGACTACAAATATGCCACACATTTGTGGTACTTACGATGTTTTGAAAGGCTGTTATAATTTTTTGGTTGGAGATTAAAAAAAAATTCAATTTTGCATTATTTTTGGGGTATTGTTTTAGTGTGCTCATTGTGCTATCCATAGACACATGTTGCCATCTAGTGGCAATTGTTGGTAATTGTCTATTGTTTGATTCCTTTATTTCTCCACCCAAAAGGAAGTGAAAAGCACTCTGGGAAGAAGGAGGGCAGTCTCTTCCATAAAGTACAAATCAACACCATTCTTAAAAGCTATGAGGATCCTTTATTCTTGAATACAGAAAGCACATACAAATAATCACGGCACCCCGAATGTAAACACGTTTTGGACAAACTTCATGTCCTAGCCATCCCCTGTGAATTCACAGCTTATAAAAGCCTCATCCAGCATGGTTTCCACCATTGTCTTGTAAGCTGAGCATAGGGAGATATGTGGCAAGTGCTCATGCACTAGGGACAATATTGCTGCAATAAATTAGCGGCCATGTTTAATCTATCCACCATGTTCAGGATCTGGTTTTAACTTAAATAATTTTAAAGTGAAATACCGTTAGGATCATAGTAGGGAGGGATCCCAGACCTTATGGAGGGATGCACATTCCTGTTGTGAATCACTCAATGTTATTGCTTTGAGGAAGGTATTCCCACTTTAATGCTGTGTACTAGGACAGGGTCTGCTGCCTACATGCTCTGCCTCCCCCTATCCCCACCAGGGGAAGCCAGAGCACACTCGAATGACCACGGCATCTGAAGGGTTAAAAGTCCATGACTGGCATTACAGCTGGTTACAGACATTACTGCGTTTGCTCTTTAAAACAACAGACACCCAGCAGCCATGGTGTGCGACATAAATTTACAGTCGAAAGTCGGGAAAAGGTTAATTCCAAGCCTTCAAACTGAGATTGGGCTACCAAGTGGGAACAAGATGATTAGGCAGAGTGGCCTGGGCATAACAGATTTATTGCGATTTGTGACAAATTAATTCGGAACAAATAGAATTCATTGGTGAATTTCTGCGAATCGGCAAAATCTAATTTTTCAAATCTTCTCTCATCTCTAGTCATGTTTGTCATGGACAGTTATGTATTTCAAGGCAGGCAGCAGGCTTTTCACTTTTTTGTATAGTGAATGACCAGACAGTGAAAGGATTTTCTTGCTCTGTCGACGTAAAATTGCTTTGTCTGTATGGAAAGTAATTCAGCATAATACCAGTATGAATAAGGATCCCTTGCTTTGTGGTAAACTTCTTGGTATTCTGAATTCACCTAACCCTGAAAATGTTGATTCCGTAAACTAGCTTCCCCCTGAAAATGTTACTACATATAAATATATTTCATTTTACTATATTTTTAATTGGCAGAATTATAGTACAATGCTACATAAACTGCATTGTACCTGTACTACAATTACTTTACTGCTCGGTAATTGTGCTATGTGTACTTTACCGTGTTACATATACTGCACTACTGCACCATTATCTTTATGTGCAACTGTGCATGTCATTTTCAATAGATTATATGATTTTAAATTCCAGAATTTCTGTATATGCTGAAAATCCTGCAATACTGCTGTAGAGTGATCTGAGATTCTGAAGAAAAAAGAGAAAATCCAATCCAATGTTACAGCAAAGTTTGCAATCGCTATATATATATATATATATATATATATATATATATATATACATACACATACATTCATTACAATTCTGTGCAATTGAAATAAAATATTAAATCTTGCATGTCTAAAAGAAAATAGTATATTAGATTCACTGATCTTAAAAAACAGAAAAATAAATAGACATCTTGTGACCAGTAACAAATCATTTATTGCAGCAATTTCCATATGAGTAGAATACTGTCAAATTAGTTATGCAATATCTGGTGTCTGCAGCCTATTTCATCATGTGTAAAGAAGAGTTATCACAGAGTATCACCACAATGTGTTCTTTCACATTCATATCGATTCAGTTTTAACAATAAATTTATTCTGACATTGGTGATGGATATACAATATTGTACAATTTATTTTTCCTTGCACACATCTCTTAACAATCCCACAAGAATTTGTTGGCAAGCATACAATCTCTACTTCTTATTAAATGACCTACAAATCTAAAACAAGCTCTGCCAACACTGTAATATTTCACTATATTCCATAAAACTGCCTAGTCTTTTTTATTTCTTTCACCAGAGCTTATTATAAAATGTATGTGTTTGCAGCTAACACTCCTAATTTACAGTTACTGTACAGTTTACTTACAAGTTAGTCTTTGCTAAGAAATAGGTAATACCTTAGGACTTTGTTATCATAGGGGAAAATAGTGCTCAGAATTGCACTTTGCACTTCCAGCGTCACAGGTCCTGGAAGCACATGCTGGGCATAAATGTATCCTGCTTATGGTGTCCAGGGCATCCAAGCTGGAAACATTGGGTTGTGGATGGGCCAGCAGACGAAATGAGTGCCCCTACCATCCCAAGCTCTGCTCCAGAGCCTGCTGCTACATAGGGCACAGTGAGTAGCCTGACTTCAGGTGCTATTATGACCCTTATGGGTATTTTTTGCTCAACCTTCTCTCCCTTACACTTTCAGGGAGACAAGGATCCAACAGTCTCAGTAAAGCCTAAAACTAGAAAGTGTGGCATATACTCTAAATGACTTGTTGCTCCACTTTGCAAGCAGCGTACAGCAAATATTGTTAAAAGGGAATCATCTACCTTTCTCCAAGATCTCAGAATCATGGTTAGAGAGGAAGTAAAATCTGCCATCTCTGCCCATGATTTACCTGTCCCCTCTAAGAATCCACCTGTTCCTACAAAAGTTCATCAGGTTCTGGACAGTGACTCTGATTCAGATAATATTGTCCTCTCTGACAATGACCCAAGTGATAGATCTTATGTCTCTTCGGATGAGAATATTGAATATAAAAGATTGCTAGTTAACCCAGAGGATATTGACAAATTAAATAGAGCTATAAAGGCCACTATCCAGATGGAGATAAAAAAAAGTTTGGTACAAGAAGACATTTTTGGAGGTTTGGGGGAAAGACAAAAAAGCATATTTCCTGTATAATAAATATACAAAACATGATTAAGATGGAATGGACAAAACTAGAAAAAGGCTCTTTCATTTCTAGAGGATATCCTTTCGAGAGAAAGATTGTGTTAACTGGGACACTATACCCAAAGTTGATGGTCCTGTGACCAAGGTGGCCAGGCGTACAGTGCTGCTGTTTGAGGACACAGCACAATTAAAAGACCGGATCGATAGAAAAGCCGAGAGTCTGTTAAAGAAGACTTGGGAGGCAACGTCGGCTTTAATGGAGCTTGGTGTTGCTTCAACTTGTGTAGCACGTACACTTAATGTATAGCTTGAACAACTTGAAGTGCACCTGATCAATAAAACACCTAGAAAGGAAATCCTAGGAAGCCTTACCTTATTAAAAATGGCAACATGTTTCCTTGCAAATGCCTCTATGTGTGAGACTTTCAGTCCGATCTGCGGTCCTTTCTAACTCAGCCCGCAGGGGGCTGAAAGCGTGGTCAGGTGATATAGCTTCAAAAAATAAGCTAATCTCCCTTCCATTTCATAGTAAGTATATGTTTGGTGCTGACCTAGATAAAATTTTGGAAAATGCCAAGGATCACAAGAAGGGATTTCCTGATGATAGGTTTCAAATAAGAAAGCAGTTTTTTCATGGGAAACCTTTTGACAAGGAGGATAGGAAAGATAAAGGTAAAACAAGGAGATGGAACTATGCAAAAGGAGGAAAGGGAAGAAATTATCTCTTCAATTCCAATGGAGGAGAACCTCTTCCTCCTCTAAGCAATGACGCTATTCTAGTGGGGGACAGGCCCAGTTCCTTTTACAACACCTGGGAACAACTAGTGTCAGACGCCTGGATAACATCATAAAATAAAGTTATCGTTTGGAACTATTATCTGTTCCCCCGCAAAAACTTCTTCTAACAAAAATCCCATCTTATCAACAAAATAATGCTTCAAAAAATAAATCAGTTAATAGATCTAGGGCCTATAGAACCAGTCCCAGTAACAGAAAGGAGTAATGGTCATTATTCTAGTCTATTTTCTGTTAAAAAACCCAATGGCAAGTACAGGATCATAATAAACCTAACACTGTTAAAAAATTTATTGCGTCCCACAAATTCAAAATGGAGGCAATCAAAACAACAGTGAAACTAAAAAAAGAGGGATATGAAGCTGAAGAAGGGAGTTCACTGGAAGCAAAAACAGACCTTCTCATTAACAACGGATAGAAGTTCCTGGGGTTGGAGGGCCCATTCGGACCAAGGTCTATTTCAGGGTCAAAGGTCGATAGAGGAGAGAGAATAGTCGTCAATCTGAATCTGAGTCGTTTAGAGAACTGTTAGCCATCTGAAATCATCTAAAAGCAATGAGAGATATGTCCAGATATCAGCATGTATGAGTTTGCTCGGATGTAATTACTACGGTAGCAGGTGAATTTTGAGGTGTTCGTGACACGGACCCGGACCCGAACATTTAAAAAAAAGCTCGGGTCTGTTGTTCAGCGATTTCTTCGCACTTTCTGGAAGGCTGCACAGCAGCCAATCAGCTAGTGTTTTACTTCTTGCCCTAGGAAGCCATCACAACCATGCCTACTAATGGTATGGCTGTGATTGGCCAAGTGCAACATGTGACCCAGCCTCTATTTAAGCGTCACACGTCACTCTGCTCTGATTAGTGTAGGAATAGGATGCAGCTGCTGTGAGGGCGAGATTAGGCAGGGAAAACTCAGCAAAAACACCTAATGAAGTGATCGATCTACAGCTGTGAATCATTCAACTTCTGCTAGTTAATTGCTCACTAGTTTTTAGGCTGCACAGAGCGTTTTTCTGTCACTTTTTTCTAAGGTGATCGGCGGCCATTTTGTGTCTTGTGGTGCACCAGCACAAGCTGCTACCAAGTCCATCAATCCATCAAGACTAGTTTTTTTTTGCTATATCCTACATCAGGGGCTTGGCTGTGCTTATTGTCACCCCTAGAAACTCAGGATACAAATTTCTATATTTTATTAAAGGGGTTGAATTCAATTGCCAAAATAGCAATTCCCTAAATCTGATGTTCCAGCTGTGGCTAGCCAAGTGTAAGGCCTAATTCACACGTCCGTATTTTTTTTTATGCATCATTTCTGCAAAAATTCGGAAATAATGCGAAAGATGTGCGGACCCATTCATTTAAATGCGTCCGAAAAAGATGCGGAGAGCATTCCGAATGCTCTCCACATCCGCAAATCCTTTCATTTCTGCAATGCACAACTGTAAAAAAAGTAGAGCATGTAATACTTTTGTCCGCAAATTGCGGACCGTAGCCCCATTGAAGTGAATAGATCCGCATAAATCCGGATGACATGCGGAAAGGTTACAAAAGTCATCGCATGACATCCGTATTTGCGGATCCGTAATTACGGATCCACGGGTAATGAAAAGTTACCTTGGAAACATCTTTTTTTTTCTTGTTCTTCCAGAATTTTGCGGAAATACGAAATACGGAAACAAGGAAGGTATACGGAGACACTAAAAAACAAAAACGAAAAAATTTGCTGAAGCACGGATCCGCAAAAAAAGGACAGTGATTCTGGAAAGAAAAATTACTGACATGTGAATAAGGCCTAATACTGTTTGCTGTCTGGCAAAGGATAGATTTTTTTCTGTAGTAAAATTCAATTGCCAAAGTAGCAATCCCATAAATCTGGTGCTCCAGCTGTGGCTGGCTAAGTTTAATACTGTCCGGCAAAGGATATATTTTTTTCTGGGGTGAAATTCAATTTACAAAATAGAAATACCGTAAATCAGTGGTTTCAGCTGTGGCTGGCCAAGTTGAATAGTGTCCGGCAAAGGACAGATTTAGTTCTGGGGTGAAATTGAATTGTCAAAATAGCAATTCACTAAATCTGGTGTCCCAGCAGTGGCTGGCCAAGTTTAACAGTGTCCAGCAAAGGATATATTTTTTTCTGGGGTGAAATTCAATTGCCAAAATAGCAATACCATAAATCTGTGGTATCAGCTGTGGCTGGTCAAGTTTAATAGTGTCCGGCAAAGGATACATTTTCTTCTGGGGTGAAATTCAATTGGCAAAATAGCAATCCCCTAAATCTGGTGTCCCAGCAGGGGCTGGCCAAATTAAATAGTGTCCGGCAAAGAATAGATAATTTTTAGGGGTGAAATTCAATTGCCAAAATAGAAATATCGTAAATCTGGTGTTCCAGCTGTAACTGGACAAGTTTCATAGTGTCCGTCAAAGGATATATTAATTTTTGGGTTGAAATTCATTTGCAAAAAAGAAATACCGTAAATCTAGTGTTCCAGCTATGACTGGACAAGTTTCATAGTGTCCGTCAAAGGATATTATTTTCTGGGGTTAAATTCAGTTGCAAAAATAGAAATACATTAAATCTGGTGTTCTAACTGTGGCTGGACAATAGGTTTAATAGTATGAGTCAAAGGATATATTTTGTTCTGGGGTGAAATTCAATTGCCAAAATAGCAATACCGTAAATCAGTGGTTTCAGCTGTGGCTGGCCAAGTTTAATAGTGTCCGGCAAAGGATAGATAATTTTGTGAGGTGAAATTCAATTGCCAAAATAGCAATCCCCTAAATTTAGTGCCCCAGCAGCGGCTGGCCAAGTTTAATAGTGTCCGGCAAAGGAGATATTTTGTTCTGGGGTTAAATTAGATTGCCAAAATAGCAATACCGTAAATCAGTGGTTTCAGCTGTGGCTGGACAAGTTTAATAGTGTCCGGCAAAGGATATTTTTTTTTCTGGGGTGAAATTCAGTTGCAAAAATAGAAATACCGTAAATCTGGTGTTCCAGCTGTGACTGCACAACTTTCATAGTGTCCATCAAAGGATATATTATTTTCTGGGGTGAAATTCAGTATCAAAAATAGAAATACAGTAAATCTGGTGTTCCAGCTGTGACTGGACAAGTTTCGTAGTGTCCGTCAAAGGATATATTATTTTCTTGGTTGAAATTCAGTTGCAAAAATAGAAATACCGCAAATCTGGTGATCCAGCTATGACTGGACAAGTTTCATAGTGTCTGTCAAAGTATATATTATTTTCTGGGGTTAAATTCAGTTGCGAAAATAGAAATACAGTAAATCTGGTGTTCTAGCTGTGGCTGGACAAGTAGTTTAATAATATGAGTCAAAGGATATATTTTGTTCTGGGGTTAAATTTAATTGCCAAAATAGCAATCCCCTAAATCTGGTTTCCCAGTAGTGGCTGGCCAAGTTTAATAGTGTGCGTCAAAGGATAGATTTTGTTCTGGGGTGAAATTCTATTGCCAAAATAGCAATCCCCTAAATCTGGTTTCCCAGTAGTGGCTGGCCAAGTTTAATAGTGTCCAGCAAAGGATAGATTTTGTTCTGGGGTTAAATTTAATTGTCAAAATAACAATACCGTAAATCAGTGGTTTCAGCTGTGGCTGGAGAAGTTTAATAGAGTCTGGCAAAGGATATATTTTGTTCTGGGGTGAAATTCAATTGCCAAAATAGCAATACCGTAAATCAGTGGTGTCAGCTGAGGCTGGACAAGTTTAATAGTGTCTGGCAAAGGATATATTTTGTTCTGGGGTGAAATTCTATTGCAAAAATAGCAATCCCCTAAATCTGGTGTCCCAGCAGTGGCTGGCCAAGTTTAATAGTGTCCGGCAAAGGATAGATTTTGTTCTGGGGTGAAATTCAATTGCCAAAATAGCAATACCGTAAATCAGTGGTTTCAGCTGTGGCTGGCCAAGTTTAATAGTGTCCGGCAAAGGATAGATAATTTTCTGGGGTGAAATTCAATTGCCAAAATATCAATCCCCTAAATTTGGTGCCCCAGCAGCGGCTGGCTAATTATAATAGTTTCCGTCAAAGGATAGATTAAGTTCTGGGGTGAAATTCAATTGCCAAAATAGCAATACCGAAAATCAGTGGTTTCAGCTGTGGCTGGCCAAGTTTAATACTGTCCGGCAAAGGAGATATTTTGTTCTTGAGTTAAATTAGATTGCCAAAATAGCAAGACCATAAATCAGTGGTTTCAGCAGTGGCTGGCCAAGTTTAATAGTGTCCGGCAAAGGATATATTTTTTCTGGGGTGAAATTCAGTTGCAAAAATAGAAATACCGTAAATCTGGTGTTCCAGTTGTAACAGGACAACTTTCATAGTGTCCATCAAAGTTAATTTCTGGGTTTAAATTCAGTTGCAAAAATAGAAATACAGTAAATCTGGTGTTCCAGCTGTGACTGGACAAGTTTCATAGTGTCCGTCAAAGTATATATTATTTTCTGGGTTGAAATTCAGTTGCAAAAATAGAAATACCGTAAATCTCGTGATCCAGCTATGACTGGACAAGTTCCATAGTGTCCGTCAAAGGATATATTATTTTCTGGGGTTAAATTCAGTTGCAAAAATAGAAATACCGTAAATCTGGTGTTCCAGCTGTGAATGGACAAGTTTTGCAGTGTCCGTCAAAGAATATATTATTTTCTGGGGTGAAATTCAGTTGCAAAAATAGAAATACCGTAAATTTGGTGTTCCAGCTATGACTGGACAAGTTTAATAGACTCTGGCAAAGGATATATTTTGTTTTGGGGTGACATTTAATTGTCAAAATAGCAATACTGTAAATCAGTGGTTTCAGCTGTGGCTGGCCAAGTTTAATAGTATCCGGCAAAGGATATATTTTTTTGTTCGGTGAAATTCAATTGCCAAAATAGCAATACCATAAATCACTGGTTTCAGCTATGGCTGGCCAAGTTTAATAGTGTGCGTCAAAGGATAGATTTTGTTCTGGGGTGAAATTATATTGCCAAAATAGCAATCCCCTAAATCTGGTGTCCCAGCAGTGGCTGGCCAAGTTTAATAGTGTCCGGCAAAGGATAGATTTTGTTCTGGGGTGAAATTCAATTGTCAAAATAACAATACCGTAAATCAGTGGTTTCAGCTGTGGCTGGCCAAGTTTAATAGTGTCTGGCAAAGGATATATTTTGTTCTGGTGTGAAATTCAATTACCAAAATAGCAATCCCCTAAATCTGGTGTCCCAGCAGTGGCTGGCCAAGTTTAATAGTGTCCGGCAAAGGATAGATTTTGTTCTGGGGTGAAATTCAATTGCCAAAATAGCAATACCGTAAATCAGTGGTTTCAGCTGTGGCTGGCCAAGTTTAATAGTGTCCGGCAAAGGATAGATAATTTTGTGAGGTGAAATTCAATTGCCAAAATAGCAATACCCAAAATTTGGTGTTCCAGCTGTTGCAGGCCCAGTGTAAATCTGTCCATATAGGGTATATTACACTCAGCGTGCATCTCCAAGTGTATTTCTTTCCGTTAAAGGGTATATCACAGTAAGTGTTAAAATACAGCATAATCCTCTACATTTGCACACACTGTTTTGAATCTCTAACTGTATTTCTTTCCGTTAAAGGGTATATTACACAAAGTGTTAAAATACAAGTGCTGAAAGCATAATCCTATATATTTTTATACACGCTACTGTGCATCTCAAAGTGTAAATCTGTCTGCAAAAGGACACCTTTCATCCAGGGCCTAAATACTTGTCCTACAATTGATATTCACCTAAATCTCTGGTTACTGCTGTGCCTGGATTAGTGTAATACGGTACATAAATAGATAGCCAGATAGTGTTAGGTGCCTGTAAAAAAAAGGCCTGAATTTGAATTCAATACATTGGGCCAAATAATTTTTTTTCATATGGTGGTGAACGGTAACAATGAGGAAAACATGTAGTAAGGGATGCGGACGCCAACATGGTCGTGGTGTTGTTATTGGACCCTCTGGTGCTGGGAGAGGACGTGGCGGTTCTGCTACAGCCACATGTCCTAGTGAACCAACTTCCTCAGGTTCCAGTACCCACCAGAATTTACAACGATATTTGGTGGGGCCCATTGCATCACCCCCATGCATATCAGGGAAAATGTCAGAGCCTCAAGTTATGCAGAAGTATCTTATGCTGTTTGAAGACTCTGCTAGCAGGGTTTCCCAAGGGAATGCACCTAGCCCTTCCCCAGTGGTAGAAGACATAGAATGCACTGTTGCACAACCACTTATGTTTCCTGATGATGTGGGCATGGGAATACCACCTCATCGGAGTCTGCACGTCTCTGATGATGACGAAACACAGGTGCCAACTGCTGCATCTTTTTGCAGTGTGCAGACCGAACAGGAGGTCAGGGAGGAAGACTGTGTGGAAGAAGATGCAGGGGACGATGAGGTCCTAGACCACACATGGAATGAAGGTCGTGTCACTGACTTTCATAGTTTAGAGGAAGAGGCAGTGATGAGACCGAGCCAACAGCGTAGCAAAAGAGGGAGCAGGGGGCAAAAGCAGAACAGCCACCACCAAGAGAGTTCGCCTGCTACTGGCCACCGCCACCAGGGACCGAGCACCCCAAAGGCAGCTTCAAGGAGTTCCCTGGCATGGCACTTCTTCAAACAACGTGAGAACGACAAGACCCAAGTGTTTTGCACGCTGTGCCATCAGAGCCTGAAGCGAGGCATTAACGTTCTGAACCTTAGCACAACCTGCATGACCAGGCATCTACATGCAAAGCACGAACTGCAGGGGAGTAAACACCTTAAAAACAAGTAACTCACTCAGGCTGGTAACTCGCTAGCAGGGTTTCCCAAGGCAATCCACCTAGCCCTTCCCCAGTGGTAGAAGACATAGAATGCACTGTTGCACAACCACTTATGTTTCCTAATGATGTGGGCATGGGAATACCACCTCATCGGAGTCTGCACGTCTCTGATGATGACGAAACACAGGTGCCAACTGCTGCATCTTTTTGCAGTGTGCACACCGAGGAGGTCAGGGAGGAAGACTGTGTGGAAGACGATCTCTAACAGGTTTGCACGCTGTGCCATCAGAGCCTGAAGCGAGGCATTAACGTTCTGAACCTTAGCACAACCTGCATGACCAGGTATCTACATGCAAAGCACGAACTGCAGTGGAGTAAACACCTTAAAAACAAGTAACTCACTCAGGCTCCCCCTGCTCCCTCTTCTGCTGCTGCCTCGGCCTCTTCCTCCGCCTCGGTAGGAATGTTGGCACCTGCCGCCCACCAAACAGAGGATGTACCACTAACATTACCACCTCCGTCACCAAGCATCTCCATCATGTCACATGGCAGCGTTCAGCTCTCCATCTCACAAACCTTGGAGAGAAAGCATAAATCGGTAATTTCTAACGATAATTTGTTTTCCCTTAGTCCTAACAGCAGCACAGATGGGGTTAACCACCCCCCGTAGACTGGCAGGACCGGCGGAATGTTTAATGAGCCCAAGACTAATAACTCAATTTAACAATTAAGTATCTCCTTAAAAGGAGGAAGTCAACCCCCAGCCCACTGTGTTTATAGCAAGAAAAAAATTAGACTTACTAGGGTGGGAGATTAGTGTGCTGCTGTTAGGACTAAGGGAAAACAAATTATCGATAGAAATTAACGATTCCCTTACGTCCTACCAGCAGCACAGATGGGGAGATAGCAAGAAGAAACCCCTAGGGAGGGCCTTTCTGCCTGGCAGAACTAAGAAAAGTCTGCCCAAAGGCCGAAACTCAGCTAGATTGGCATCTAGTCTATAATGGGAGATGAATGTCGATTCAGAGCTCCAGGAGGCAGCTTTGCAAATCATGTTGAGAGGCAGAAGACTCCTCTTGGCAAAAGAAGTAGCCACAACTCTAGTAGAGTGGGCCTTCACGAATCCCGGAGGGTCCAGATTGTGGAAACAAAGGATTCCTTAATAGCCTCCTCAATCCACCGACTGATGGAAGGTTTGGATGCCTTATAGCCTTTAAACTTACCGGCAACAGGATTAGCAGATTCTCATCTTTCCTGAACTCCTTGATCTATCCACATAGATCCGGAGACATCTCGACGTCCAGAGGATGTCTAGCAGGTTCCTAGGAGGAGGTGGTAGATGTCGACAGAACCGGGAGGAATATCACCTGGTTGATGTTCTGGAAGGAAGGAACTTTAGGCCTACAATACGGGAGGAATCTAAGAAGGTCCCGGTCATGTAAGAATAGGGCTCATGTGCTGAGAGAGCTTGAAGCTCAGAGACCCTCTTGGCCAAAGTCACTGCAAGGAGAAACACAAACTTCCAAGTGACGAACTTGATGTCCACCTCCTCTAACGGTTCAAAGGGGGAGATGCTAACCCCTGAGAACTACTGCAAAACCCATTGAAAAAATGGGGTCTCAGTACTGTAGGCTTTTATCTTTCAGCTCCTTTAAGGAACCGTTTGATCAGCGGGTCCTGAGAAAAAAGCCTGTTAAGGCAAGCTGAGATGGCTGAAACTTGAACCTTCAGAGTAGAAGGGCAAGGCCTCTATCAAGGCCGTCTTGCAGGAACTGAAGGATAGCGGAGAGGGGCGGATCTGCAGACGCCACCTCAGTTGAGGTACAACAGGATGAGAATATCCTCATAATACAAGAGTAGGCTCTCTTGGAAGAGTCCGCTCTAGAATGAGACAGCGTTCTCAGGACCGACTCTGAAAGCCCTTCTATTCTGGGAAGGGACTGATCAACCTCCAGGCTGTCAGGTTGAATCTGTGCAGATCTGAGCAGAGGTGAGTGTCCCACGACACCAGGGTCTGCTGTGGGGAGCCTCCAATATTGTCCTCGACTCAACTGGGTGAGCTAGGTAAACCAGGATCTCTTCGGCCAAAACAGTATGATGGCTATCACCGAGGCCTGATCCTGACGGATTTTCATCAATACCCTCGGTATCATGGAAAAGGGAGGGAAGATGTAAGCCAGCCTGAACCTCCAGGATATTGACAGAGCGTCTAACGCCAGGGGTTGTCCTCCCTGTAGAGGAGCAGAACCTCTCCACCTTGGCATTGAACCTTGTTGCCATGAGATCCACCTCTGGCATACCCACTTGAGGACTATCTGCTTGATTCTCCGGATGTAAAGACCACTCCACCGACGGAAGACCGCGGCTCAGCCGCTATCATATTGAGGGAGCCTTGGATGTGGATCGCAGATAAGTGGGAAGGTACAACTCTGCCTAATCCAGAATCACCCCGATCTCTGACAAGAGGGGAAGTGATCTCGTGCCTCCCTGCTGGTTGATGTAAAGTACCGCAGTCACATTGTCTGACTGGACTTTCACCGCTTTGCCCCGGATCTGAGGGGCTAAGTGAAGGAGGGCTAGCCGGATAGCTTGAATCTCGCGGAGATTGGATGAAAGAAGCCACTCCTGAGGAAACCAGGTCCCGTGAACTGGAGAGTCGTCTAGGTGAGCGTCCCAGCCTACTTAGGACGCATCCGTAGTCAATATGACCCAGACTGGCTGGGTCATAGACTTCCCGTCGAAAAGATGGCACCACCATCTGAGGGAATACCGGGTTTGCCAAGTCAGGGAGCACAGGGAGTTTAGCCCAGCAGGGCTGCCATTCCATTAGGAGAGGACCTCCGACTGTAGAGGGCGGAGGTGCCATAGAGCCCAAGGGACTGCTTCCGCAGACGCTGCCATGAGCCCCAACATCTTCATGAGAGATTGGAACTCGCCGGGGAAAGGAACTTGCAGTATTCTGAACCCGGAATCTTCTTTCTGGAGTCAACTGGAGCGACATCCCAGTGGAGTCGATTATGAAGCCTAGATATCTTACTGAAGTTGACGGGCTCACGTTCGACTTCTACCAGCTGATGATCCAACCTAGGTGGAACAGAAAGGAGATTGTTACCTGAAGAAGTTGGGTTAGGACCGCTAGAGCAGAGGCTTTCAAAGCCAGTCGTCCAGATAAGGAATGATGGTCAGTCCTTGAAGCCTCAAAGCCGCCACCACAGAACCACCACCTTGGTAAAAATGTGAGGGGCAGAAGAAAAGCCAAAGGGAAGGGCAACAAACAGAAGATGCCTGACGACACCGGACACCTGGACCGTGATCCTGATATACTTCCTGGAACCAGGATGGATCGGGATGTGCAGATATGCATTCTTGAGGTCCAGGGTTGCCATCACGTCTCCAGGATTGATGACGTGAACTACTGACCTGAAGGTTTCTACACGAAACTTCACCTTCCTTATAAATCGATTGAAATATCTCAGATCAATAATCATCCGGAGATCTCCTGAAGCCTTGGGAACCAGAAAAAAATGGTGAATAGATCCCTAGGCCCCGTTCTCCTGCCGGAACCTCCTCCAGAGCCCCTTTGCAAATGTAGTCCTGAATGTAGGCCTCTAGGATCGCCTCCTTGGCAGCTTTTAGAAGGTTGATCTTGACAAACCTGTCCAGAGGAATAGAGGTGTTGTTGACTAAATAACCGTTGAAAACGATATTCAGGACCCCGGGATCCGAGATCTCTTGGATCCATTCTTCTCAGAAGTGGGAGAG
The DNA here is from genome assembly GCA_033119425.1 of Bufotes viridis. Classification (NCBI taxonomy): domain Eukaryota; kingdom Metazoa; phylum Chordata; class Amphibia; order Anura; family Bufonidae; genus Bufotes; species Bufotes viridis. Next base: position 344,664,830 of record CM065590.1, read on the forward strand.
ACGACTCCGATGGGTACATGAAGCTTAGGAATGGGGAAGCTTATTGGCAGGGCGGCAGGAGTAACGGGAATTAACCAAGAGCCTCGAAGAGGCCCGTAGTCAGGAGGTGGATTTTCCATCTTTGGCTCCTCCACGAGAGCACCTCAAGCCCTTTCGCTGTGCTCTTCAGTCACTCTGTATTTTGAGGAATTGTCAGGGACCTAAGGCTTAAGCCAAAATGGAATATGGGCCGCTGATCCCAGGGGCTTGCTATATATAGGCCCCTGATGTTATTTGATAGTATTATTGCAGGGTGCCAAAGGCACACTTGGTCTCCCATGGGCCACAGACCTGCTGCTTAGCTTCAATAGCAAGGATCTGTGTTTGGCCTTGTTCCCAGGACTTGCTTTGCTAGCGGGGAAGCTCCCTCGCTAGCTTCAACTGGAGCTGTGCGGTATCGCACAAGAAGTCCGTAGCCAGGTTGATGGTCTTGAAAGCAGCCAGTATGTCGTCCTGGAAAAAACCTCTGGTTCACATCAACTTGAATTTGATCCAGGCGAGATTGGAGGAACGTAGAGACTTCAAAAGCTGCTATGGCTGTGGAAGCGGAAGCCGCAGCTGCCGTAACACCCCGTCTTAGTGTGCACTCTGCAAAGGGGTCCTGCAGCTAGACCCATCGTCTGCAGGAACCAGAGTGCGCTTGGACAACTTGGCAATAGCCATGTCCACCTTGGGAATGGATCCCCACGAATCCACCAAGGGTTAAGCCATCGGGAACATGGATTTAAACTTCTTTGTTAAAACCGGACCTTTTCCAGGTTTTTTCCACTCTATATCATGATAGAGAGGAGGGTCTCATCCGCTCTAAAGACACGATGTGCCCGAGTAGTGGGAACGGGAGGCTCCCCACAGTCAACATCATGGTCCCCCGACCTGATGGACTTGAGCAACTTCTGTGTCTTTCCAGGGGAGAAAACACAAAGTCAGCTCCTCCTCATCCGAGGAGAGAAGAAACTAAGTAGACCAAGGTCTCTCTACCGGGACAGAGGTCTCCATAGGGGCCTGGGCACGAATAGGAAGCCTTTCCATCCAGAAGGCCTATGACTCCTTTATTAGATCCATTGATACATATCCTGCAACATAGGTTCACTAGAGGTCAGAAACCTCTAACGGCAGCTGTAACACCTGGTGCAGGCCAAGCCAACAGACCCAGGGATTCCCAACCGGTCTCCCAAGCTGGTCCCAGCCCAGCCCCAAGCTGTTTAGCTTCTGCGATCTCACGAGTGCAGGTATGGTCAGCTTACAATAACCGTTGACTGCTGCAATGGTAGCAGGATAGATGCTTCCTCTTGGAATCCACTTTCCTGCCTTCCGAATCCTGCGGAGAAGACATCACTGCGGGAAAAAAAGGGACAAATAAAACATTTGTAAACCACCTATCTACGCAGGAAAGGTAGAAAAACAGCCCGGAGGCAGCTGAGGAAAAAAACACCACAGTGGAACAACACCAATTTTAGGACTCTGGAATCTAGCTGAAAAAGCATATGTAGCCAGAGACTGAACTGGAGCACACAGCCTCCCAAAATAAGGGAAGGGGAGGGATAGCCAATCCACCCTTCCCCCAGTAAATCCTCCACAGTAAGTGAAATCGCATCTATGAAAAAAATCGTGCCCGTGAAAAAATCACGGCCGGATTACCCGGAGGTGATGCAAAAGGAGAGTCCCCGCGTCACCTCCGGAAGATAGCGGCGCACAGGGACCGGGAATCCTGGACCAAGGACGCCGTCAAAATACTCCAGCCAGGCGCAACTGCACGGGGCCGGCAGCAAATAAGCTGCCGGCCAAACTGACAAGGTACCTAGGAAAAAAGGGCAACGCCGTTACCCAAACGAAAAGAAGGCTCCCCGCACTTTCCATAAGAAAGGGGGGAACAAACCGCCTAGTCCACCTGTCCAGGAGGACAGAAAAAAACACAGTGGGCTGGGGGTTGACTTCCTCCTTTTAAGGAGATACTTAATTGTTAAATTGAGTTATTAGTCTTGGGCTCATTAAACATTCCGCCGGTCCTGCCAGTCCACGGGGGGTGGTTAACCCCATCTGTGCTGCTGGTAGGACGTAAGGGAATTCCCACCTAGCCACCCTCGAGCCCTGGGCCTGAATGCCAACTCCTGGCCTTTAAAATGCTGTCAATCAGGCTGGTGGACTTAGACAGCTTCAAACAGCTGATGGCCATGGCTGTCCCACAGTATGTTGTTCCCAGCTGCCACTACTTCTCCAAGACAGCCGTGCCTTCCCTGCACAACCAAGTATCCGATAAAATCAAGTGTGCACTGCGCAATGCCAGTGACGGCTGGGCCCCAGGTGGAGAGTTCTTTGGCGCACGTACGTCCGCCGCCAAGGATCGCAGGGCATCATTCTTTGCTTCCCGTAGCCTCCTCCTCTTACTCGGCTTCCTCCTCCTCTTCTTCCACCTGCTCATCAAGTCAGCCCCACACCTTCACCACCAACTTCAGCACAGCCGGGGGTAAACGTCAGCAGGACGTTCTGAAACTCATAAGCTTGGGGGACAGGCCCCACACCGCGCAGGAGTTGTGGCGGGGTATTGACCAACAGACCGACGAGTGGTTGCTGCCGGTGGGCCTCAAGGTGGTGTGCAATAATGGGCGAAATCTCGTCGCAGCTCTGGGACTAGTTGTTTTGACGCACATCCCTTGCCTGGCGCATGTGCTGTTTGTTGGTGCAGAAGTTCATTCACAACTACCCCGACATGTCAGAGCTGCTGCATAAAAAAGGTGGGCCATCTGTGCGCGATTCCGGCGTTCACAGCGTATTTTCGGCCTTCCCGCTCACCGCCTTATATGCGAAGTGCTCACCAGGTGGAACTCCACCTTGCACATGCTGGAGAAACTGTGCGAGCAGCAGCAGGCCATAGTGGAGTTTTAGCTGCAGCACGCACGCGTCAGTCGCACTGCAGAACAGCACAACTTCACCACCAATGACTGGGCCTCCATGCGAGACCTGTGTGCCCTGTTGCGCTGTTTCGAGTACTCCAGCAACATGGCCAGTGGCTATGATGCCATTATCAGAGTTACAATACCACTTCTATGTCTCCTTGTTAAAACACTTAGGGCGATGATGGAAGAGGAGGTGGCCCAAGAGGAGGAGGAGGAGGAAGAGGGGTCATTTTTAGCACTTTCAGGCCAGTCTCTTAGAAGTGGTTCAGAGGAACCAGTCATGGATCTTACAGGACCTGTCCATCCCTTTTGCAAAATAGACATTTATAACTACCTCCCCTTAACCATATATTCTTGTACATCAGGGCACTTCTTTATTGAATCCTCTTTTTTTAATTTTACCATTATTTTGCGGGACAACCCAAAGTTGAATGAACGTCTCCTCCGTCTGGGTGCCAGGGGCCTAAATAACTGAAAGTGGCCTTCTCCACTGGTGGGTGACATGATGCCTCTTTTGCTGCTATGAGACCTCTCTCCTCTGTCTGGGTGCCAGGGGCCTAACTTTTACGTACTTGCTTGCTGTCTTGGTGGCAGACATTTAACTCTTTTTACTGTCTAATGACTGCCACATTGACTGGGTGTCAGGGGCCTATATGTCGTTTAACCATTTGCTGTCTTGGTGGGAGATATTAAACTCTTTTTACTGTCATGACCGCCCCATTGTCTGGGTGTCAGGGGCCTAAATTTCATTTACTTGCTTGCTGTCTTGGTGGCAGACATTTAACACTTTTAACTGTCTAATGACCGCCCCATTGTCTGGGTGTCAGGGGTCTATATTTTTTTTAATTGCTTGCTGTCTGGGTGAGAGACATTAAACTCTTTTTACTGTCAAATGACCTCTCCTCTGTCTTGGTGTCCGGGGCCTACATAAATGATAATGTCCTGTTCCATAGCAGATTGACCTGAGGCCTGTGTTGCTGTTACGGGACCGCACTCCTATTTGCAGGTGCCATGGCCCTGTGTCTGTGAATGAGGCCTGTGGCACTGTAGGCAGACATGAATCCTTTTTGGCTGTGATGAGAACTTCAACTCCCATAGCATTCCCACCTGATGCCACTCCAACCTCCTATTCCACCTCCTCCTCCTCCAAGTTGCCAATTGATATTGGTTAATTTTTATTTATTTTATTTTATTTTAAGTCATTTCTCTATCCACATTTGTTTGCAGGAGATTTACCTACATTTTGCTGTCTTTTACAGCCCTCTAGCCCTTTCCTGGGATATTTTACAGCCTTTTTAGTGCCCAAAAGTTCGGGTCCCCATTGACTGCAAAGGGGTTCGGGTTCAGGGTGAAGTTTGGGTCGAGTTCGGATCCCGAACCCGAACATTTTCGGGAAGTTCGGCCGAACTTCTCGAACCCGAACATCCAGGTGTTCGCTTAACTCTAGACTTCAGTCATTATCACAAAAATATTTTCTTGGCCAGAAAGATCAGAAGTCTCCCTATCAGTGGTCCATCTTAATGGCTCTCTCAATTATATAGCAGACTTTTCTACAGTTAAAACCATAAGTTTATATACACTATATAAAAAGACACATATGCATGTTTTTCTTAAAATCTGACATGAAATCAGAATAAACCTTTCCTGTTTTTGGTCAAATAGGATTACCATAATTATTATTATTTGCAAAATGTCAGAATAATGAGAGAGAGAATGTTTTAAGGCATTTTTATTACTTTCTGCAATGTCAAAAGTTTACATACACTAAGATTAATATACCTTTAAACAATTCTGTACTGTCTATATGATGATGTAATGGGTTTGGAAGCTTCTGTTAGGTTTGTTGGCAACATGTGAGTTAATTAGAGACACACCTGTGGATGTATTTAAATGCACACCTGAAACACACTGCCTCTTTGTGTAGCATCATGGGAAAGTCTAAAGAAATCAGCCAATATATCAGGAAGAGAATTTTAGACTTGCACAAGTCTAGCGCAACCTTGGGTGCAATTTCAAGATACCTGAAGGTGCCTCGTTCATCTGCACAAACAATTATAGGCAAGTACAAACAAGATGGGAATGTCAAGCCATCATACCGCTCAGGAAGGAGACTAGTTCTGTGTCCCAGAGATGAACATGCATCCGACATGTGCATATCAACCCAAGTAGTAGAAAACAAATCCAGCTCACCCTGCATATCGTGTCCCCATGCACGGATCGAACCAGGCAAGTCCTCCAGTCAGCAAAATAGAAACGATAGTCCAGCATTTGAAGGGGATATCAATGCTCTGTCTTTATTGGTAAAATATACACTCACATATAGTGGACCCCACTGCACACTTGCACTTCCAAGTTGACGCGTTTCGACCAGTTACTGGTCTAAGTCTTAACTGAATGTCTTATTACAGCTCTCGGCTTAAATATACACCTCCCACCTGTAACAATGAGGAGGGAGGGGATCCAGCCACAGAGCAAGGAAAAGCATTAACTCTGTTTCATGCAATCACCATTACCCTACGTGTGAAAAATAACAAAAAGAAAAAGAGAAAAATTTCTAAAAATACATATAATAAATATAAACATATAATTAAAAAATGCTGCCGCTATAGTCACACTGCGGTATAAGGTAAAGAGGAGTACATCCAATCCACTTTGCTTACACATATAATTCCCTTAAACAAAAATGTTGCAGTGTGAACAGGGTGTAACCCTGGAAAAAACCTGGGGAGGGAGAAACAAAGGATAAAGAAAAAACAAATATATATATATATATATATATATATTCCAATAAGGTCAGGCAGCACTCCACTTAAACACACGGTGCACGCGTCCGCTCGTGTCCAAGAGTCGCATATAATCAGTAGAGAGGACGCAGCATCTCAAACGTAAGCGGTGGTTATTCAGCACAGTGTCAGCAGCGTTCAGCTCTCACAGAGCCATTATCAAGCCACTTGAGCTTGATAATGGCTCTGTGAGAGACTGAAACGTTGCTGACACATGTGCTGAATAAACCACCGCTTTACGCTTGAAAGAGTGCTGCGTTATTTCTATGATTATATATATATATATATATAATAGAAAGAAGTTGGACTGCACACCTGAATAGTGAAAACAATAAAAACTTTATTCACCCATATGGTGGCAAAATTGCTACGTTTCGGCTCACATGAGCCTTACTCAAGGCTTAAGGAAGGCTCATTGCCACCATATGGGTGAATAAAGTTTTTTATTGTTTTCACTATTCAGGTGTGCAGTCCAACTTCTTCTTTTTTATAACTTTGGGCATTGCCTAAACCCTTTGCTGGACATTGCACCCGCTTTTTTGGATGGTGCTTCCATAGATTTTTATATATATATATATATATATATATATATATATAATTTTTTTTTTTTTTTTTTTTTCACATACAATCCGTCCTAGGTCATATAATAGCTCTAAGTGACAATATAATGTCATTATTGACATTAATAAATACACATCAGCTCTTTTCTGAGATTAAGACCTGATGGATGTCTGGTGCCTAGTCTAAAAATCCAGTAGGCTTCCCGTACTAGGATCTTAGTTTTGATGTTACCCCCTCTATGTGGGATTGTTACTTTTTCAAATGTGAAGGTTTTAAAACTGTTTAGGTTACGGTTATCATGTTTTATGAAGTGATATAGCAGATAGATTAGATTAGAGATATAATTTAGATGTTCCCACAATCTTGTTTTAAAACTTCTACTGGTACTACCCTGACTGACACTGACATGGAAAAGGATCTAGGAATTTTAATAAACAGAAAACTAAGAGGCAAAAAACAGTGTCAGGCAGCTGCCACCAAGGCCAATAAGATAATGGGTTGCATCAAAAGGGGCATAGACGCCCGTGATGAGAACATAGTCCTACCACTTTACAAATCGCTAGTCAGACCACACATGGAGTACTGTGTACAGTTCTGGGCTCCTGTGAACAAGGCGGTCATAGCAGAGCTGGAGAGGGTTCAGAGGAGGGCAACTAAAGTAATAACTGGAATGGGGCAACTACAGTACCCTGAAAGGCTATCAAAATTAGGGTTATTCACTTTAGAAAAAAGACGACTGAGGGGAGATCTAATAACTACAGTATGTATAAATATATCACGGGTCAGTACAGAGATCTCTCCCATCATCTATTTATCCCCAGGACTGTCACTGTGACGAGGGGACATCCTCTGCATCTGGAGGAAAGAAGGTTTGTACACAAACATAGAAGAGGATTCTTTACGGTAAGAGCAGTGAGACTATGGAACTCTCTGCCTAAGGAGGTGGTGATGGTGAGTACAATAAAGAAATTCAAGAGGGGCCTGGATGTATTCCTGGAGTGTAATATTACAGGCTATAGCTACTAGAGATGGGTTGTTGATCCAGGGAGTACTTCTTTCCTCTGGATCAATGTTCAACCCACATAGAGTAAATTGCAACTAGTACATTTGATGATATTAATAACACCCGTCGTATTGCAGTTGATGTGATTGTTTATTTGAAATGTTTCATTATTCTGTGCATTTTGGAAACAGCTAGTGACTTGGACATATTTGCAGGTTTTGCAGGGGTGGATAACGCATTTAGTGAATTCCTGATGTTTCAACGATGTTGAAAAGGGATGGTGAGAGGGAGTTGGCTAAAGTATTAGGTCTCCAAGAGACTACCCTGCATCCATTCTTTAACACGTCATGCAAAATCTGATCCTATTATTTTTTCGATTTCCGAAAATTGACGACTAAATGTTAATACCAATGTTGGTGTTTAAGGGTTAGTTCTGTCTCCCTTAGTACCATGCCTCTTGGAGAAGAGCAATTCCTCTCTAGTTTCGTGCCAGGCTATATTGAACCCTCTGTTTATCATTCATCTTAAATACCCTCTATCGGTGAGTCTAGTTCAAATTATCTCTGATTCTTTTAAGAAGGTCGAGGTGGTTTTGCAATTCCTGCGAACCCGCAGAAATTCACCCGCCGGAATGGCCTTCAGGGTATGAGATGGATGATGGCTAGTAGACTTTAAAAGTGTATTGCCCGAGACTTCTTTATGAAAGGTCATAGTTTCAATGACCTGGTCTTGGGTGCCACTTAATGTTAGGTCTAAAAAATTAATGGTGGATGCATGACAATGATGTGTGAATCTGAGGTTATATGAATTATCATGACATACAAGAGGAAGTCTGGTATGGCAGACACATCCGCACTCCAAATCATGAGCAGATCATCAATGTATCTGCCATACCAGAAAACCATACTGGCAAAAGGATTATTCTTTGAGAACACATATCTTTCTTCCCAATTTGCCATGACCACATTGGCTAGGGACGGTGAGAACCTGGCTCCCATCAACACACTGCTTATTTGAACATAAAATTTATTGTCAAACGAAAAATAGTTTTGTGTGAGGAGGAAAGTAGCTACCTCCAAAATAAAGTCAATAAAATCATCAGAATGGCTGCTGTAACTATGGAGGTGGTACTCCAGCACCAATTTGGCCACGGCATGGGGAATGGAATGGTAGAGGGATAAAACATCCAGGGTCAGCCATGTGTAAGAATCCTGCCATTGTTTATGTGACATATATCTGAGAACGTCTCCTGTATCCTGAATATAGCATGGCATTCTCTTGACTAATGGTTGTAATAATGTGTCAAGCCATTCACCCAATCTCTCTGTGAGTGAACCTATGCCCGAGACTATAGGAGGTAGGGGCGGGGTGTTGATGTTGATATGTACCTTGGGTAAGGCGTGTATTATGGGAGTGACAGGTGCCTCCACATTAAGGAAATGTTTCTCAGTAATGAAACCTCGTTCCTTGCCTTTGTTTAATATACAAGTATATTCATTTTTTTTTTATATTCTAGTGGGTTTCCATCTAACCTTCTATATGTGGAGGCATCCGACAGAAGAGCCATCATTTGCTGATAATACATATCTCGGCCCATAATCACCACTGATCCCCCTTTATCTGCCATTTTTATTATCAGATCATTTCTATTTTCTAGCTCTATCAAAGCATTATATTGATCTTTAGTTAAATTATGGTGTTTGTTATTGCTTTTGTTGTTGTGTATTGTTGTGAGTTCCCTTTCTATTACTTCTTGAAAGATGTCCATAATTGGTGTTCGCGGTTTATAGGGAAAATAATTGGGATTTCTCGTTCTAAAATCCCTCTGACCCACTCTTTCTTCAGTTTTGCCATTTTCTGATTGCAGGCTCGAAAGGCAGACCACGGACACCTGCTCCTGAAATGACAATCCCGTAAATAAATTAGCAGGTGGTTCCCGGTCTGTTCCCGAGTCCGCAAGATGTGGCAAATCATAAAACTGCCTTTTAAGAGCTAGGTTTCTAACAAATTTAATGACATCCAAAATAGTAGAAAAAAGGTTTAAATCAAAAGCAGGTACAAAATTTAGACAGAGAGATAAAACATATATTTGAGTGCCCGTAAGGGTAAATTCAGACAGGTTCAGCACAGACAATCGCATGGCAACATCTTTGTCGATATTCATTTTTTGCGTTGTCGCATTGCCATTACGTGCGATTTTGTGATGTTTCCTTCGAGCCCTCCTTGTGCGTTTTTTGGAGCATTCGAATGGATCAGCTGTTTTCTCAGTTTCTTGAAATAACTTGATGTTATAGGAGATTTGTTAAATTCTTGAGTCTCCAAAGCACTATCCTCAGCCGAATCCTGTGCGTCGCTGGAGAGCTCAGAAGTCTCTGGCTCTGAAAAGCTGACTCTGTGTGAGGCATTAGGTCCATTCGGATTTCTTTGAGGTTTCTTGTTTTTGTTTCTATTTCCTTTATTTTTTAGAATTGACCTCAGAGTTTGGAATGGATTGTCCCGTCTGCCCAATTCATAGATTTGATCATTGTCATAGTCGTATGTGTCCCTTTGAAACTCTGTTTTGCTTCGATGATGTTAAGTTTTAATAGCAGTTTCCAAATTTTGTGCAAATGCAACGTAGTCAGGTGAAGATTCATATTTCTTTATAGAACATTTGCATGTCTCTATTTGTTGTTGAATATCAAGTAATTTCTCTCCTTCATATTTTATAATTAGAGACATCAGTTGTAGAGAACATGCAAATAGTAATTCATTCCACTCTGACATGAAAACATCAGAAAAAATAGTTGTTGGGATTTTTTTTAATGCGTAATCCCCATGGGATCATAGCCTTTTCCAAATATTTTGTTAAGGTTGTGTGATCCCACCAGGTTTTTGTTTCTTGGGCACGAAGCCCATCCAATATATGAATTTTACTTTTCAAGTCAAGCTGGACATTAGAGCCCTGCTCCTGTGTTGAAAATACCATATCTGCTTTGGATTTGTGGTCTGCACTTAAAAAAAAGGACATTGTAAAAACAGAAACAGCACTTGAAAGGGATGCTCCGTCTTTATTGGTAAAATATACACTCACATATCAACCCAAGAACAAAAGCAAAAGACCTTGAGAAGATCATGGCGGAAGCTGGTAAGATTTTGTCAATATCCACAGTGAAATGAGTACTTTATCAACGTGGGCTGAAAGGCCATGCTGCCAGGAAGAAGCCATTACTCCAAAAGAAACATAAAAAAGCCAGATTAATTTTTGCAAATGCACACAGGAACAAGGACCTACATTTTTGCAGACATGTCCTGTGGTCTGATGAAACTAAATTTGAACTTTATGGCCATATTGACCATCGTTACGTTTGGAGGAAAAAGGGAGAGCTTGAAAGCCTAAGAACACCATCCCAACTGTGAAACCTGGGGGTGGAAGCATCATGTTATGGGGTTGATTTGCTGCAGGAGGGACTGGTGCACTTCACAAAATAGATGGCATCATAAGGAAAGAAGATTATGTGAAAATACTGAAGCAACAACTCAAGACATCAACTAGAGAGTTAAAGCTTGGGTGGAAATGGGTCTTCCAAATGGACAATGACCCGAAGCATACTGCCAAACTGGTTACAAAGTGGCTTAACCCCTTCCCAACATTTGACTTACTATTATGTCATGGAAGTCACTGACTTCCCTCATTTTGACGTAATAGTACGTCATGGTGATCGGTGGGGGGAGGGGCACCTGAGCATAGCGCGCCCGATCACTGCAGGGGTCTGGCAGTACCTGCTGTATCCACCAGTATTGCTTTTTACAGTGATGCCAGTGGATTACCTCCTTCTATGCCGCGGTCAGCGCTGACAGCAACATAGTAGTGGTTTTCAGGGGGTGAAGGGGCGCATCGAGTCCACGCGCTGCTGTGGCGGGGACCCGATGCGTGACAAGGCAGCCTGATGCCATGCAGAGGCTGCCCAATGCCTTGCACGGCATCAGGACCTGTCTTCTACGGGTTCCCGGGAGATCGAGCCTCAGGCTGGGTCCCCTAGTCAAACCTATTAGTGTATGACTCAGTGTCATACACTAACAGGCAATGCATTACAATACAGATGTATTGTAAAGCATTGCAGAGGGGATCAGACCCCCAAAAGTTGAAGTCCCAGAGTGGGACAGAAATAAAGTTTTCAAAAAAAGTAAAAAAAATATAAGGGTTTTTAATAAAAATAGTTTCAAGTAGAAAAAGAAAACGCCCCTTTCCCCAGATTCATAATAAAAATAGAAAACATATTAGGTAACACACATATTAGGTATCACCATGTCCATAACGACCGGCTCTATAAATACAGTGGGATGCGAAAGTTTGGGCAACCTTGTTAATCGTCATGATTTTCCTGTATAAATCGTTGGTTGTTACGATGAAAAATGTCAGTTAACTATATCATATAGGAGACACACACAGTGATATTTGAGTAGTGAAATGAAGTTTATTGGATTTACAGAAAGTGTGCTATAATTGTTTAAACAAAATTAGGCAGGTGCATAAATTTGGGCACCACAAAAAAGAAATGAAATCAATATTTAGTAGAGAAACTTGATATTAAGCAGCTCTCACCTGTTTGATTTCCACAAAGTTGGTGCACGGACAAGGATCATGGACCAACCGATCCCAGTACACATTGAAAAAACAAAGTCCAGCTCCTTCTTGCGGATAAAAAATCTTCAATCTTTATTTCATATCTCCAGTATAAAAACTTGACATAGAGGTATTCACATTCGTCAAACGAATGTGAATACCTCTATGTCAAGTTTTTATACTGGAGATATGAAATAAAGATTGAAGATTTTTTATCCGCAAGAAGGAGCTGGACTTTGTTTTTTCAATATTTAGTAGATCCTCCTTTTGCAGAAATTACAGCCTCTAAACGCTTCCTGTAGGTTCAAATGAGAGTCTGGATTGTGGTTGAAGGTATTTTGGACCATTCCTCTTTACAAAACATATTTAGTTCATTCAGGTTTGATGGCTTCAGAGCATGGACAGCTCTCTTTAAGTCACACCACCGATTTTCAATTATATTCAGGTCTGGGGACTGAGATTGCCATTCCAGAACGTTGTACTTGTCCCTCTTCATAAATGCCTTAGTGGATTTTGAGCAGTGTTTAGGGTTGTTTAGGGTCAAAAAATAAAAAAGCTATGGCTCTCAGACTACAGAGACACTAAGGCCCCTTTCACACGGGCGAGTTTTCCGCGCGGGTGCAATGCGTGATGTGAACGCATTGCACCCGCACTGAATCCTGACCCATTCATTTCAATGGGTCTGTGTACATGAGCGTTTTTTTTCACGCATCACTTGTGCGTTGCGTGAAAATCGCAGCATGTTCTATATTCTGCGTTTTTCACGCAGCCCTAGCCCCATAGAAGTGAATGGGGCTGCGTGAAAAACGCATTGCATCCGCAAGCAGGTGCGGGTGCATTGCGTTTTTCACTGATGGTTGCTAGGAGATGTTGTTTGTAAACCTTCAGTTTTTTATCACGCGCGTGAAAAACGCATCAAAACGCATTGCACCCGCGCGGAAAAAACTGAACAACTGAACGCAATCGCAGACAAAACTGAATGGCTTTGCCTGTAAAATCGCATAGTTTTCCCTGAACGCATCCGCAACGCATCTGGATCAAATCCGTGACGCTCGTGTGAAAGAGGCCTAAAACATAATTTTTGGGTTTAAAAAATGCTATTATTGTGTAAAACATAAATAAAAAAGAATAAGTGTACATATTAGGTATTGCCACGTCCATAATGATCGGATCTATAAAAATATCACATGACCTAACCCCTCAGGTGAATGCTGTAAAAAAAAAAAAAGTGCCAAAATTACAAAGTTTTTGGTCACCTTGCCCCATAAAGTGTAATAATGAATGATCAAAAAATCATATGTACCCAAAAATGGTACCACTAAAAATGGCAACTTATCCCCTACTTTCCAAAATGGGGTCACTTTTTTGAGTTTCTACTGTAAGAGTGCATCAGTGGGGCAGCTAAAAACCAGTCCAGCAAAATCTGCTTTCCAAAAACCATATGGCGTTCCTTTCCTTCTGCACCCTGCCGTGTTCCCAAAGACCATTGAGAAGGACATGAGTGACGTACAGACAGTACTCGATGATGATTATGTAGCTGATCACACTTGGGAGACGGGTGAATTAGGGGCTTCATCATCATCGGGAGAAGAGGGTGGCAGCGTGCCGTAAGGCAGAGGCGGATCCAGCAAGTCACTAGCGTGGCCGGGAGTCAGCAGGGTGGCAGCAGTGGGAGGTCGGGAGCCAAACGTGCCCGGGGTAGACCACCCACTTCACAGGAGCCTACCTGCCTAGAAAAGAGTAGTGCACGGGTTCACGGAAGCAGCTGGGTTAGCAGTCAGTCAGTGCGAAGTGTTGGGGGTAAAATCAGGTAGTCGGCGGTCTGGCAGTTTTTTGTTAAACTGCCGGAGGAGGTGAACATGGCCATTTGTAGAATCTGTGGCAGAAGGTGAAGCGTAGCCAGGGTGCCAATGTTGGCACCACGGCCCTGCATCAACATATGTAGCGTCACCATAAAGTGGCCTGGGAGAACAGTGGCTCCGATGTGATGGTCCAGCCTGCTGCCAGAACCGCTGAATCACCCAGTGGTATGCACCCAATTTCAGACAGTCAAGGCTCCACCACCTCAGCCGAAGGGAGCTGTCTGTCCTTCCCATCATCTGCTGGCCCTGATGCTCCTGCTTCTCCTCCAACTCCTCATAAGTCATACAGTCAGCAATCGATCACCAAAGCAATTGCCAAGAGACAACAGTATGCGTGCACTCATCCAACGGCACAGAAGCTGAATGTGCTCCTGGCCAAGTTGCTGGTGCTGAGGTCACTCCCTTTCCAAGTTGTGGACTATGCACTTTTCAGAGAACTGATGGCTTGTGCCTAGCTGAGGAGGAGAGTCCCAAGCCATCATTTATTTGACAAAAAGGCAATACCAGCCCTGCACACACATGTACAACATAAGGCGGGCCAGTCCTTGAGCCTGTCAGTGTCTGACAAAGTGCATGGCAGCACCGACTTGTGGAGCTGTAACTACGGTCAGGGACAAGACTAGAGTTGAGCGAACACCTGGAAGTTCGGGTTCGCCAGGTTCAACCGAACTTTGTCGCAAAGTTCAAGTTCGGAACCCGAACTTTGCCCGAACTTGACCCCGAACCCGAACCCCATTGAAGTTAATGGGGACCTGGATTTTGTGGCACTAAAATGGCTCTAAAAACACAATGGAAAGGGTTTTAGGGCTGCAAAAGAAAGCAAAATGGGGGTAAGAGCTGGACAATTGCTCTGCAAACAAATGTGCATAGGGAAATGACTTAAAATATCATAAAATACATAAAAATTAAAAATAATAATCTTGAACTAGGAGGAGGATGTCCATATCGAGTAGGAGGTTGAGGAGGCGGTGGATGTGGCTATGTAGGTGGAAGTGGTGGTGGTGGAGGTAGTCACCAACAACACTGTTTTTTGTTTTTGTTTTTAAATTTGGGTAGACCCCAAAACATTGGGAAATATAGAAAAGAAAACAAAGAGAAAGTGAGTTGGAGTATGGCAAAGGCTGCGTGAGGCTGGTATACATGTTTATTCTGCACAAGGTACTGACAAGTCCTGTGGGATCCATGCCTGGTTATTTTTAATGAATGTCAGCTTGTCCACATTGGCTGTGGACAGGTGGCTGTGCTTGTCTGTGATAACGCCCCCTGCCGTGCTAAACACATGTTCAGACAATACACTGGCTGCAGGGCAGGCCAGCACTGCCGAGGCATAAAGGGCAAGCTCAGGCCATTTGCCCAATTTGGAGACCTAGAAGTTGAATTGGGCAGACCCATCAGTCAGTACATGTAGGCGTGTGCACATATACTGTTCCACCATATTGCTGAAATGCTGCCTCCTGCTAAGAAGTTCCATATCAGCTGGTGGTACAGGGGTACAGACCACCCAACAATCTAAACGACCCAGAATTTACAAAATATATTTACCAGTCAGGAATGCAGTGCAGGGGTAGTTTGAAAGACAAAAGGGGTACAGATCAGCCCGCAATCTAAACGCCGCCGAATTTGCTGAATATATTTCCCAGTCAGGTATGCAGTGCAGCAGGAACACACCCTCCAAGCCACTTGTGAATGACTGGCCTGATAACTGTGGAAATGCCCCCGACCAGAATCTAACAGATTGACTTTCTGAATTGATTTCTCTGTCAGATACACAGTGCAGGCCGCAGGGGTACTTGACCACCAAAAAAGTAAATTTGTCCTCCCAGAATGTAACAGATGGATTTACTGAATTGATTTCCCTGTCAGATATGCAGTGCAGGTGTCATAAAGAGAAAAAATTGCTTTAGGTCACACAAATATGTGAAAGATGAATTTAATAGAAATATTTTCACTGTTAGGTATGCATTGCAGCAAGAACACATCCTCCAAGCCACTTGTGAATGACAGCCTGAAAACCGTGGAAATATCCTCCCAGAAACTAACAGATGGATTTACTGAATTGATTACAGATATGCAGCACAGGGGTACTTTACAGAAAAAAATGTAAATATTTCACCCTCTGGGGCAGTGAACTCACAGACGGATTAACTATATTATTTTCCCTTCCCCTGGCACATATGTAGTGCAGGTGCACTTAAAAAATGGGTATATGTCGCCCACTGAACTACAAGAACAGGATAAAATTATTGTCCATGGCACATATGCAGGTTCACGTGGACTGCACAAAATGACTGCCGACGCCCACCTAATAAACATACGGATTAAAACTTTTTTTTTCTGTGTCACTGGGCTCAGGGCAGGGTACAAAAATCGTTAATTTCTAACGATAATTTGTTTTCCCTTAGTCCTAACAGCAGCACAGATGGGGTTAACCACCCCCCGTGGTTTGG
The DNA here is from genome assembly GCA_033119425.1 of Bufotes viridis. Classification (NCBI taxonomy): domain Eukaryota; kingdom Metazoa; phylum Chordata; class Amphibia; order Anura; family Bufonidae; genus Bufotes; species Bufotes viridis. Next base: position 344,681,025 of record CM065590.1, read on the forward strand.
CAGGACCGGCGTAATGTTTAATGAGCCCAAGACTAATAACTCAATTTAACAATTAAGTATCTCCTTAAAAGGAGGAAGTCAACCCCCAGCCCACTGTGTTTATAGCAAGAAAAAAACTAGACTTACTAGGGTGGGAAATTTTTGTGCTGCTGTTAGGACTAAGGGAAAACAAATTATCGTTAGAAATTAACGATTCCCTTACGTCCTACCAGCAGCACAGATGGGGAGATAGCAAGAAGAAACCCCTAGGGAGGGCCTTTCTGCCTGGCAGAACTAAGAAAAGTCTGCCCAAAGGCCGAAACTCAGCTAGACTGGCATCTAGTCTATAATGGGAGATGAATGTCGATTCAGAGCTCCAGGAGGCAGCTTTGCAAATCATGTTGAGAGGCAGAAGACTCCTCTCGGCAAAAGAAGTAGCCACAACTCTAGTAGAGTGGGCCTTCACGAATCCTGGAGGGTCCAGATTGTGAAAACAAAGGATTCCTTAATAGCCTCCTCAATCCACCGACTGATGGAAGGTTTGGATGCCTTATAGCCTTTAAACTTACCGGCAACAGGATTAGCAGATTCTCATCTTTCCTGAACTCCTTGATCTATCCACATAGATCCGGAGACATCTCGACGTCCAGAGGATGTCTAGCAGGTTCCTAGGAGGAGGTGGTAGATGTCGACAGATCCGGGAGGAATATCACCTGGTTGATGTTCTGGAAGGAAGGAACTTTAGGCCTACAATACGGGAGGAATCTAAGAAGGTCCCGGTCATGTAAGAATAGGGCTCATGTGCTGAGAGAGCATGAAGCTCAGAGACCCTCTTGGCCAAAGTCACTGCAAGGAGAAACACAAACTTCCAAGTGACGAACTTGATGTCCACCTCCTCTAACGGTTCAAAGGGGGGAGATGCTAACCCCCTGAGAACTACTGAAAAACCCATTGAAAAACTGGGGTCTCAGTACTGTAGGCTTTTATCTTTCAGCTCCTTTAAGGAACCGTTTGATCAGCGGGTCCTGAGAAAAAAGCCTGTTAAGGCAAGCTGAGATGGCTGAAACTTGAACCTTCAGAGTAGAAGGGCAAGGCCTCTATCAAGGCCGTCTTGCAGGAACTGAAGGATAGCGGAGAGGGGCGGATCTGCAGACGCCACCTCAGTTGAGGTACAACAGGATGAGAATATCCTCATAATACAAGAGTAGGCTCTCTTGGTAGAGTCCGCTCTAGAATGAGACAGCGTTCTCAGGACCGACTCTGAAAGCCCTTCTATTCCACGAGTGCAGGTATGATCAGCTTACAATAACCGTTGACTGCTGCAATGGTAGCAGGATAGATGCTTCCTCTTGGAATCCACTTTCCTGCCTTCCGAATCCTGCGGAGAAGACATCACTGCGGGAAAAAAAGGGACAAATAAAACATTTGTAAACCACCTATCTACGCAGGAAAGGTAGAAAAACAGACCGGAGGCAGCTGAGAAAAAAAACACCACAAGTGGAACAACACCAATTTTAGGAATCTGGAATCTAGCTGAAAAAGCATATGTAGCCAGAGACTGAGCTGGAGCACACAGCCTCCCAAAATAAGGGAAGGGGAGGGATAGCCAATCCACCCTTCCCCCAGTAAATCCTCCACAGGAAGATGCATAAAAAAAAATTGCATCTATGAAAAAAATCGTGCCCGTGAAAAAATCACGGCCGGATTACCCAGAGGTGATGCAAAAGGAGAGTCCCCGCGTCACCTCCGGAAGATGGCGGCGCACAGGGACCGGGAATCCTGGACCAAGGACGCCGCCAAAAAACCCCAGCCAGGCGCAACTGCGCGTGGCCGGCAGCAAATAAGCTGCCGGCCAAACTGACAAGGTACCTAGGAAAAAAGGGCAACGCCGTTACCCAAACGAAAAGAAGGCTCCCCGCACTTTCCATAGGAAGGGGGAAACAAACCGCCTAGTCCACTTGTCCAGGAGGACAGAAAAAAACACAGTGGGCTGGGGGTTGACTTCCTCCTTTTAAGGAGATACTTAATTGTTAAATTGAGTTATTAGTCTTGGGCTCATTAAACATTCCGCCGGTCTTGCCAGTCCACGGGGGGTGGTTAACCCCATCTGTGCTGCTGGTAGGACGTAAGGGAATGTTGCATTGCACCCACAAAAAAAAAAAAAAATTGCTGTAGATCGCAGACTTAACACCAAGCTCTGATATCAGATTCTTTCCTAATCTGTCCGTCACAGCAGCAGCATCCTATCCCTACACTAGTAAGAGCTGACTGACGTGCGGCGTAGTAGTATACTTTCTCTTTTCATTTCTGTTATATTTATTTTCTCTTGTATTATTTTTTCCCTGTCATAACCTTTTGATACAAATTTTTCTTGCATCCTATCTGCTTCTTTGTTGTAGTCCGCTACATCTGTACAGTTTCTCCTGATCCTCATAAGTTGGCTTCTGGGTATGTTGTCTAGCCACTTAGGGAGGTGGCAACTGGTTCTAGAAATGAAGCTGTTTGAATCAGGTGGCTTCACGTATGTTCTTGTGTGGATTTTGTCTCCTACTGGGTAAATGATTAGATCTAAAAAGTGTATTTCCTTTCTGCTCTGTGTAGTCATAAAATCCAGATAAAAATAGTTTTTATTAATTTCCGCTAAAAACCCTGATAAGTGCTCATCTCCACCCTCCCAAATAAATATAAAGCGTTTCCATAGGGCGAGGCCTGCACGGAGTCCACCATTAACCGCTTCAGCCCCCGAGCTTAAACACCCTTAATGACCAGGCCACTTTTTACAATTCCGCACTACACTACTTTCACCGTTTATTGCTCCGTTATGCAACTTACCACCCAAATGAATTTTACCTCCTTTTCTTCTCACTAATAGAGCTTTCATTTGGTGGTATTTCATTGTTGCTGACATTTTTACTTTTTTTGCCATTAATACAAATTTAACGACATTTTTGCAAAAAAATTACATTTTTCACTTTCTGTTGTAAATTTTTTTTTAAAAAAACTACATTTCTATATAAATTTTTCTCTAAATTTATTGTTCTACATGTCTTTGATAAAAAAAAAGTCCAATAAGTGTATATTTATTGGTTTGGGTAAAAGTTATAGCGTTTACAAACTATGGTGCAAAAAAGTGAATTTCGGCATTTTGAAGCAGCTCTGACTTTCTGAGCGCCTGTCATGTTTCTTCAGGTGATAGAATGTCAGGATAGTATAAATACCCCCCAAATCACACCATTTTAGATAGAAGACACCCCAAAGTATTCGCGGAGGGGCATGGTGAGTTCATGTATCATTTCATTTTTTTTCACAAGTTAGCGGAAAATGACACTTTCTGAGAAAAAAAAAAGCTTCAATTTTTGCTAACTTCTGGCAAAAAAAAAAAAATCTCAGACGAACTCACTATGCCCCTCAGTGAATACCTTGGGGTGTCTACTTTCTGAAATGGGGTCATTTGTGGGGTGTGATTACTGTTCTGGCATTTTGGGCGGGGCTAAATTGTGAGCCGCCATGTAAAACCTAAAGGTACTCGTCGGAATTTGGGCTCCTTGTGCACCCAGGCTGCAAAAGTGTCACTTATGTGGTATCGCCGTACTCAGGAGAAGTAGGGCAATGTGTTTTGGGGTGTATTTTTACATATACCCATGTTGGGTGAGAGAAATATCTCTGTAAATTGTCAACTTTGTATAAAAAATTTTAAAAGTTGTCGTTTACAGAGATATTTTTCACACAAAGTATGGGTATATATAAAAATACACCCCAAAACACATTGCCCTACTTCTCCTGAGTACGGTGATACCACATGTGTGCCACTTTTTTGCAGCCTGGGTGCGCAAAGGGGCCCTAAAACTAATGAGTACCTTTAGGATTTCACACGGCATTTTTACGCATTTGGATTCCAGACTTCTTCTCACGCTTTAGGGGCCCCTAAAATGCCAGGACAGTATAAATACCCCATATGTGACCCCATTTTGGAAATAAGACACCCCAAGGTATTCCGTGAGGGGTATGGTGAGTTCATGTAAAATTTTATTTTTTGTCACAAGTTAGTGGAATATGAGACTTTGTAAAAAACAAAATAAAAAAATATATATCAATTTCCGCTAACTTATGCCAAAAATAAAAATTCTGTGGACTCGCCATGCCCCTCACGGAATACCTTGGGGTGTCTTCTTTCCAAAATGGGGTCACATGTGGGGTATTTATACTCACCTGGCATTTAGGGGCCCTAAAGCGTGAGAATCCAAATGCATAAAAATGGCCTGTAAAATCCTAAAGGTACTCATTGGTTTTAGGGCCCTTGCGCATCCAGGCTGCAAAAAGTGTCACTCATGTGAGTATCACCGTACTCAGGAGAAGTAGGGCAATGTGTTTTGGGGTGTATTTTTATATACCCATACTTTGTGTGAGAAATATCGCTGTAAACGACAACTTTTTAAATTTTTTATTCAAAGTTGTCAATTTACAGAGATATTTCTCTACTCCAGCATGGGTATATGTAAAAATACACCCCAACACATTGCCCTACTCTCCTGAGTACTGCGATACCACATGAGTGACACTTTGCAGCCAAGATGCTAAGGGCCTAAATTCCAATGAGTACCTTTAGAGGGCATTTTTACGCATTTTCTTCTCACGCTTTAGGGCTCCTGAAATGCCAGGGCAGTGAAATACCCACATGTGACCTCATTTTGGAAAGCAGACACCCCAAGGTATTCCATGAAGGGCATGGCGAGTTCATAGAAGATTTTTTTTTTGGCACAAGTTAGTGGAAATTGATTTTTTATTGTTTTTTCTCACAGAGTCTCTGTTTCCGCTAACTTTAGACAAAAAGTTTAATTTTTCATGGACTCATTATGCCCCTCGGCAAATAACTTGGGGTGTCTTCTTTCCAAAATGGGGTCACATGTGGGGTATTTATACTGCCCTGGCATTTTAGGGGCCCTAAAGCGTGAGAAGAAAAATGCGTAAAAATGCCCTAAAAGGGGCCCTAAAACCAATGAGTACCTTTAGGATTTCACAGGCCATTTTTACGCATTTGGATTCTCACGCTTTAGGACCCCTAAAATGCCAGGACAGTATAAATACCCCATATGTGACCCCATTGTGGAAAGAAGACACCCCAAGGTATTCTGTGAGTGGTATGGCGAGTTCACAGAAAAAAAAAAATTTGGCACAAGTTAGCGGAAATTAATTTTTTTTTTTTTTTTTTTTACAGTCTCATATTCCACTAACTTGTGACAAAAAATAAAATTTTGCATGAACTCGCCATACCCCTCAGCGAATACCTTGGGGTGTCTTCTTTCTAAAATGTGGTCACATGTGGGGTATTTATACTGTCCTGGCATTTGAGGGTCTCCGCAATAATTACATGTATGGCCAGCATTAGGAGTATCTGCGATTCTCCTTATATTGAGCATACGGGTAATGAGATTTTTTTTTCCGTTCAGCCTCTGCGCTGAAAAAAAAATAAATGAACGGCACAGATTTTTTCATTCGCATCGTTCAATGTGGATGAAAAAATCTGTGCCAAAATCAGTGACTGCGGTGCGGTGGGCTGGGCGCTAGCTACCTAACAAGTAGCTAACTAACTGGCGGTGATAGGGGACCCTTATGCCACATTCACACGTCCGAAATTCTGTTTGCGGAACGGAATTGCGGACCCATTCATTTCTATGGGGACAGACTTTGTCCCGCTCGGATCCGGAATTACGGATCCACGCTTCCGGGTCTGCACATGTTCCGCAAAAATATAGAACATGTCCTATTCTTGTCCGCAATTGCGGACAAGAAAAAGCATTTTCTATATAGTTCTGGCAATGTGCGGATCTGCAAAATGCGGAAAGCACATTGCCGGTGTCCGTGTTTTGAGGATCTGCGGATCGGATCTGCGGATCAGATCCGCGGATCGGATCCGCGGATCCGTGAATCCACGGATCCGCAAAACACATATGGACGTCTGAATGGAGCCTTACAAGGGGTGTGATCAATGACAGGGGGTGATCAGGGGTCTAGATGGGGTGATCAAGGGGTTAATAGGTGAGGGGGTGGGGGGTTAGTGTAGTGTTTGGTGCAACTTTACAGTGTTACCTGGTCCTCTGGTAGTCGATCCCAGCAAATGGGACCACCAGAGGACCAGGTAGCAGCTATATCAGACGCTGTTCACAAAACAGCGTCTGATATAGCTCTTTGATGCGATTTTATTCGCATCTACAGCCTGCCAGCGATGGATCATCGCTGGCAGGCTGTAGCCTAACTGCCGATACGCGCTTCTCTGTGAACGCGCGCGCGTTCACAGGAAGTCTCGGCTCTCACGAGATGACGCGCCGACGCGTCATCTCAGAGCTACAGGACCGCCCGCAGGACGCATCCCTGCGTTAGGCGGTCCTGTACTGGTTAAGGAATATGTGGTCCTCTTCCCAGCGGCCAACATATAAGTTTGTGAACTCCGGTGCGAACTTATCCCCATGGCCACGCCCCATGTTTGTAAATAAAACTTTTGTTTGTGTTTAAAATAATTTTTCTTAAGAATAAAAAGAATATATTCACTGATAAAATCTATCTGTGTGTAGAGTCCCCATTTTATGCATGAAGAATTTTGTCGCTTCACACCCCTTTCTGTTCTCAATGATTGTATATAGTGATTTTACATCGAGGGTCCCCAGAATGTAGTTATCTTTCCATTTTATTCCCTCCAATATCTTTAGTACATGTGTTGTATCTTTTAAGTAAGCTGGCAAAGTTTGGGCACATGGTTGTAGGTAGTTATCAATGTATTTGGATAGGGAGCTTGTGGCATTTTGAAATGTCAGTCTTATACAATCACGCATCTGTGAGGTGACTTGTTGAATCAGACATTCTCCACTTACAGTTTATGCATCAGACACCCAGGAGTTAATCAAGTAGTCTTTTAATCCAGAGATTGTATTACAAGATATGCAGGGAATCCAGATGGTAAAAGAATTATGCCTCTAATAATCTCCTTAATAAGAAGATGAAATACTACACAGATTCTCCTCAGATTTTCCTCAGATTCTCCTCAGAATTACAGCACACACAAACAGCAATGCATGACAGGGAAAACAGGAAGTGGCTAGACTGAACCAACTAGAAGCTGAAACAGAGGGGGGAGGAAAGAGAGGAGCATACCAATACACAATGCAAGATACTGAAACAGAACAGAGCTAGTTAGTGATCCTATACCAGATACAATGGGTCTCCCAGGAGGCTTTTTTGTATCTTTTTGTATTTTTGTATTTTGATAGAATACCGTCACTTTTGGATTTTTTATGTTAATAAATTCTGCTTCATGTTTATTCAGTATCCCTATTTCTTTACCCCTCTGTACTAATTCTTTCAATTGTTTTTTGAATTTTTCTGTCGGGTCCCCTTTTAAAATTTTATAAGTTTGTTTGTCACTTAATATATTTAATACTTCTTTATCATAATCTTTTTCGTGCAGGATAACTATACCTCCGCCCTTATCCGCGGGACGTATAGTTATTCTGTGGTTGTCTTGCATTGCTGTAATAGCTTCTCTTTCTTTAATGTTACTCAGGTATTTTTGTTTTTTAGGGGCTTTTATCCTCCGGATTTCCCTAGTCACCATGTTCGTGAAGGTGTTCAGGGCTGTGGAGTATTCCTGCAATGGATTAAAATTAGATTTATTCCTCAGCTGCGTATGTATGAAACGCTGCTCTGTGTCCCTGATATTATTTTTCTTTGCCATATTCCTACAATTCCCATCTTTCTTTAGGAAATATCTTTTCAGTGCTAATCAAATTTGTTAATAAATACCGTCGGAGCTAATTTTAAACCTTTTTTAAAAATATTGTTCTCTATTTCGGTTAATTTATAATATATATTTTCTGTTGTTTCTCTTGATCCAGTTTCCTCATCATTTTTTTGTCTATTTAGTTGGTTCTGCTTCCTCTCTTGGATGATTCCCCCCCCCCCCTCCGGGTTGCCCCTTTTGCCTCTGTTCTTTTTCTTGGCTGAAAGAAATCCTTTTTTATACTTTTTTTTTGAGTATTTGGGTGTCTTTTTTATTTATTTTATTTTTTTTTCCTATTGGTCACTTTTTCCTCCCCCTGTTCTATTTCTTTCCTAGTATTTTTTATTTCTTCTATTTCCTCCTTCTCCTCGGTTTGAGTGTCCTCATCCACTCTATGTTCCTTAATTTTGTCTATTTGCATTAGTGGGTTATATCGATTCTGTGTATTAATTGACGGCGCTTTTATTTTTACATGTTCCTTTGTTTTGGATAATAACTTCAGGGGATATTGGGATCGATGTTGGTATGCTCCACTCCCTCTCTCCCTCCCCTGTTGTATCTCCACTGCCTTCCGCATGTACTGTCAATAGTGATAAACATTCTTCCTGTTCTTGTGATCTATTTGGTCTATATTCATCTATAGTTTCAAATGTGTTCTCTGCGTTATTTTGGATGTTAATTTGTATTGTTTTTAACCATGTACCTCTACCAAATTTTTTCATCTTTATTTCCTTTATTTCTTCTTCCCGAGTGTGCAGTCTCCCCCTGATGCTTTCCACTAGGGGTTTAATATTAGTGTGGTCCTTCCATGGTCGCAGTTTTTCAAATGTTACTTTGATATCCTCATTTACTCTCTATAACCTCTGTCTCCTTTTGTGGATAATAAATTGAATTGCCTTTCTAGAAAAGTCATGCAACATATTATCCCATTCTCTTAATGTCTCTCTGTCTCCCATATCACCCGAAAGAGTTTTGTCTATTTTTAAACCTTTTGGGATAATATTTTCATTTAAAAAATTTTCAACGGACATAATCACCAATAGGTCCTTTATCTCCACTATTAGTTGGTGTTCCAATTGTGTAGCATTCTAATATAGGGGTAATTGGTATCCATGTTCTCATCGGGATACTGTCTTTCTGTGGGGCTATTTCTCCCAAAGAGGGATTGAACCCTCTGTATTCTTTCTTTTCTATCCCACCAAAGTGCTGACATGGTTGGGAGGAATACACTAAAACAGCAAGCTGCAGCCTCTGTGAAACCACGGGTATACTCTAATTTACACAGATAGAACTATTTCACTGGTGCTGAATGTTACTCTTTAGCTGTAATATCACTGTGTGGCCGTATCCACACATAATTTTCACACTTAGACAATCCACTATAGATATTGTGCTCACCCTGATAGGTACCAGTGCCCTCCTACGCGAGGTGCCGGTAGTGTGTATATACCTCTAAGTGTTTATCTCTGAGTATTTACTACCTACCTTATTATCCTCACTTTATTTCTAGTCTTCCTTAGAAACTGCAGGTGAAATCGCTGGTTGTTCCTAATCCTGGGCGTTGGTACTCCTTTCAGGAGCATGCTCCGGTCGGTAGCACTATGCACCGATTCCCCTATGCTCGCGCTCTGTGCAGGAGGGAGTGACGTCACTCTGAGAGCTACGGAATCACGATGGAGGCAAAAAACTGCTTCTATCCTACACGTTTCGAACGAAAATCGTCATTCTTCCTCAGGGATCGCATGCTCTTTGTGCCTCACTACTATTTATAGACTGCCCTTGCTATTTGGTTTAACCTCTAAAACATCTGCAGCTTTTAATACCATATGTTACACTACTCAAAGCCAAACAATTCAATGTCTATATTTAATCCATTGGGATATAAAGTGTCCATGTTAAAAATCCACTTAGTTTCATTTTTAGACATTTTTATAATAAAATCGGCACCTCTTGCATCTCTCTGTACAATTTCCAGGCCAAAAAACACTGAGCCCCTGAATTGCCCTCCGTATTTGTCTCTATAATGTTTAGATAGGAGACAAAATCCACACAAGAACATACGTGAAGCCAACTGATTCAAACAGCTTCATTTCTAGAACCATTTGCCACCTCCCTAAGTGGCTAGACAACATACCCAGAAGCCATACTATGAGGATCAGGAGAAACTGTACAGACGTAGCGGACTACAACAAAGAAGCAGATAGGATGCAAGAAAAATTCGTATTGCAAATAGTGATATTGTAGCTAAAGAGTAGCATTCAGCGCCAGTGAAATAGTTCTATCTGTGTGAAAAGGAAAGAAAGCCTCAAAAAGTTACTTCTCGAGGTGAATTAGATTTGCAATATTGGAAGCCTATAAAGCCAAGGGGAAACCTTTACCATCTTCCCTTAAATCTCATTTCACGAGATCATTGTCTGCATCTCAGCAGAAAGGTAGAAGAGTTATGTCACGCAGCAACTTGAAAGCACTTACACATACACATTTACAAAACACTAAAGAATTGATGTTTCTGCTAGCCTTTTGACGCAAGTTCTTTGTGCAGTTGTGCCCCCCCCCCCCCCCCCCCACAGATACAAATTCAGGTGTGCTGTCATGGAGATAACTGGGGAAATGAATATTACACTCACCGATAATCAGGTTTCCAGGAAGTCTCCATGACAGCACAAATTTCCCACCCTAATATCTTTTGAGTTTAAATTTATTATGTTTTATAGTATGTTCTATTATCCTTTCTGAGTGTCTGTTCAAAATACATTGGTGAGGAAGGGGAGGGGAGGGGTTTTTAAACCTCTCTGTTTTCCTGTTCTATAAGAAGAAATGCAGTCTCAGTGTGCTGTCATTGAGACTTCCAGGAAACTCGATAACCGGTGAGTGTAATACTCATTTATCAGCTGAATTAAGTGGCCTCTTAATTGTTTGGCCCGACAAAAAGCCATACATACCTTGTGGTTGTGCTTGTTGTTGATACTGTGCTAAAGTCCTATTTAATTCAGCACACTGGCAGGGTTACAAGTGTATATATTTCCCACAAAGAGAGGGAAAACCCACTGCCAGACACCATTGGTAGTGGCTTATCTCATGGGATTACAAAAGGATCTATTGATGAAATTGAAAGTGCCCAATCATTCTCTCCCTCAACATCATCTGTCAGGGGAGAGTCAAGAGCTCCCCATACATGTTAGAGTGCTGGCCAGTCCTGCCAAAACCAGCAGATTCAGCTGACATTAAATGACAATGTATGGGGGCTTTAAGGAGTTCCTTCTGATGAACAATGACTTGTTTTTGCAGTTCACCTGCTTCACTTTGGTCACCAAACAAAACAAAATATTTGACCGATTGATGTTTTTTATTATATTATATTATATTTATGCATAATATGACACTAGAAGGCCAAGATATAAAATAGCAAAGTGTCTGGTCCTTGGCTTATGATTAGCTTTTAATACAACTTTTTGAGAAAAAGTTAACTTTAAGATAAAATTCTGCACCGCAGTGATTCTTACAATTGTTCAGTTAGGGTGGGTTCACGCTAGCGTTATGGTTTCCGTTATGGCTTTCCATTATAACATGGTTATTATGGAAAATAACGGAATCCATAAGACAGAATGCAAAACGGAATCCTTTAAGAGGCATTCTGTTTTGCTCCATCTTAATAGAAGGCTATGGGAAAGCATAACGGGTCTGTCTAGGTCCCGTTATGCAAGACAGAAAATAAAGTCCTGTCGACAGGAATTTGTTTTCCGTCTTCCATAACAGGAACCAGATGGATCATTTATGCTTTCTTATAGACTTCTATTATTACAGAAAGCAAACAGAATGCCTTTTAACCACCTCAGCCCCCCTAGCTTAAACACCCTTAATGACCAGGCCACTTTTTACAATTCTGCACTACACTAATTTCACAGTTTATTGCTCAGTCATACAACTTACCACCCAAATTAATTTTACCTCCTTTTATTCTCACTAATAGAACTTTTATTTGGTGGTATTTCATTGTTGCTGACATTTTTACTGTTTTTGCTATTAATAAAAATTTAACGACATTTTTGCAAAAAAAATGACATTTTTCACTTTCTGTTGTAAAATTTTTCTAAAAAACTACATTTCTATATAAATTTTTTTCTAAATTTATTGTTCTGCATGTCTTTGATAAAAAAAAATCCAATAAGTGTATATTTATTGGTTTGTGTAAAAGTTATAGCGTTTACAAACTATGGTGCAAAAAAGTGAATTTCGGCATTTTGAACCAGCTCTGACTTCCTGAGCACCTGTCATGTTTCTACAGGTGCTAGAATGCCAGGATAGTATAAATACCCCCCAAATGACACCATTTTAGAAAGAAGACACCCCAAAGTATTCACGGAGGGGCATGGTGAGTTCATGTATAATTTCATTTTTTTTTTCACAAGTTAGCGGAAAATGACACTTTCTGAGGAAAAAAAAATAATAAAGTTTCCATTTCTGCTAACTTCTGGTAAAAAAATAAAAATCTCAGACGGACTCACAATGCCCCTCAGTGAATACCTTGGGTTGTCTACTTTCTGAAATGGGGTCATTTGTGGGGTGTGTTTACTGTTCTGGCATTTTGGGTGGGGCTAAATTGTGAGCAGCCATGTAAAACCTAAAGGTACTCGTTGGAATTTGGGCCCCTTTGTGCACCCAGGCTGCAAAAAAGTGTTACTCATGTTGTATCGCCGTATTTAGGAGAAGTAGGGCAATGTGTTTTGGGGTGTATTTTTACATATACCCATGCTGGGTGAGAGAAATATCTCTGTAAATTGACAACTTTGTATAAAAAATTTTTAAAAAGTTGTCATTTACAGAGATATTTCTCACACAAAGTATGGGTATATATAAAAATACACCCCAAAACACATTGCCCTACTTCTCCTGAGTACGGCGATACCACGTGAGTGACACTTTTTTGCAGCCTGGGTGCGCAAAGCAGCCCTAATTCCAATGAGTACCTTTAGGATTTCACAGGGCATTTTTACGCATTTGGATTCCAGACTTCCTCTCACGCTTTAGGGGCCCCTAAAATGCCAGCACAGTATAAATGCCCCACATGTGACCCCATTTTAGAAAGAAGACATCCCAAGGTATTCCTTGAGGGGTATAGTGAGTTCATGTAAAATTTAATTTTTTGTCACAAGTTAGTGGAATATGAGACTTTGTAAAAAATAAAAAATAAAAACAATTTCCGCTAACTTGTGCCAAATTTTTTTTTTCTGTGAACTCGCCATGCCCCTCATGGAATACCTTGGGGTGTCTTATTTCCAAAATAGGGTCACATGTGAGGTATTTATACTGCCCTGGCATTTTAGGGGTCCTAAAGCATGAGAATCCAAATGCGCAAAAATTCCTGTGAAATCCTAAAGGTATTCATTGGTTTTAGGGCCCCTTTGCGCATCTTGGCTGCAAGAAAGTGGCACACATGTGGTATCGCCGTACTCAGCAGAAGTAGGGCAATGTGTTTTGGGGTTTATCTTTATATATACCCATACTTTGTGTGAGAAATATGGTGTAAACAACAACTTTTTAAAGTGAATACCTTGGGGTGTCTTCTTTCTAAAATGGGGTCACATGTGAGGTGTTTGTACTGCCCTGGCATTTGAGGGTCTCCGCAATCATTACACGTATGGCCAGCATTTGGAGTTTCTGCGATTCTCCTTATATTGAGCATACGGGTAATGTGGAAAGCACATTGCCGGTGTCCGTGTTTTGAGGATCTGTGGATCAGTGGATCAGATTCGCGGATCCGTGGATCCACGGATCCGCAAAGCACATATGGACGTCTGAATGGAGCCTTACAAGGGGTGTGATCAGTGACAGGGGTGTGATCAGTGACAGGGGGGTGATCAGGGAATCTAGATGGGGAGATCAAGGGGTTAGCAAGGAGTTAATAAGTGACGGGGGGGGGGGGGGTAGTGTAGTGTTTGGTGCAACTTTACATAGCTACCTGGTCGATCCCAGCAAATGGGACCTCCAGAGGACCAGGTAGCAGGTATATCAGATGCTGTTAACAAAAGGCTGTAGTATAACTAGTGAGACGCGCGGCACTGTGAACACGCGCGCGTGTTCACAGGAGATCTCGCTTCTCGCGAGATTACGCGCCGATGCGTCTAGTCAGAACTACAGGACCGCCCGGTCCTGTAGTGGTTAAAGGCTTCCGTTTTGCATTCCGTCATAATACAAGTCCATGGACTCCAGAACGGATCTGTCCTCCGTTTTATGGATTCCGTTATTTTCCGTTATAACCATGTTATAACGGAAAGCCATAAAGGAAACCATAACGCTACTGTGAACCCACCCTTACCAGTTTATGTTTTTTATTCTTTCTCCGGGAGCTTCAAACCTCAAGAAGCTTGGCCACTAAGATGGTATGTGATAACTACTTCTAAATAAAAAAAAAAAAAAGGTTAGATAGAAAATAGAAAAATATTTATTGAACATTTTCATTAAACTGGGCAAAAATGGTGCAAGAATCAAGGTTTCAGTGTTCTTGTTTACTCATATATTTGTTTGCCACTGTTTACTTTTAAGCAGCCTTGAAGTATAAAAAAAAAAACTACTTCACTTCTATCTTTTCTTTATTGATTTTCAAACACCGGCAATATCTTTTACAGGAAAAAAAAAAAAAAACACTTTATTCCAGTACAATGTTCTCTACTGGCTTAAATCTATGTATCTGGTTCTTTCGAGATACTGCATGTGTGCACTGTTTTGACGTAACCTTAACCCAACCTTGATGATTATCACAAAACATAAGACTCTGGGATAAAAGAACTAGGTATTTCTTTAAATCCATTGACTCACAGTTTTTTTTCTCTAAGAAATACAAGATAACCAGGTCAGTTTACTGTACAATGATATTTCACATATTTTGTTCTTGTGACAGGGCAGGTCCACCGTCCACACTCTCAGGTGTAAGAAAACTTTATCTATGCATGAGGCTATTAGTTGTAATTTGAGTAGCTCATCCTTGCAAGAAACGGGGCAGACTGGGCCAGAATTATGCTTATATGTCTTACACCACATTTATAAAGGGTTTGAGGCACTCTTTCTGCTGTGTCTGACACAGGGACTTGACTTAGAGGGTGTGGCTTGGTAAGAAAGGGGCACATTTAAAATGTGACACCATGGCCCAAAATAAGCCAGGAAATAGGTGGTATACACTTAAACTGCATTTACACAAGCCAATAATCGTCCAGATTATCTGGAATGACCGTTCCCGCCCCTTGTAAATGTTCAGCACAATAGCGATCCCTCGTCCTCATACTGTAAAGGAGATCGCTGCATATAAATGCAGTGGTCTCCATCATTGAGGGAGCAGCTGTCTGTCGGAAGTAACACTTCCTTCCCAACAAATGGCTACAGAATTTTCTCTTGTAAATCCACTATTAGACAGTCTAAAAGCGAACTAGATTTACAGCATTAGCAACTGTGATCAATGTAATCTGTTTCCAATTTATTATTATTTATTATTAAAGTGCCATTCATTCCATAGTGCTGTACATATAAAAAGGGGTATACCTACATAATAGAGACACCTACATTTAAAAACGGTTCTTTCTACCAAGGAGTTATGGAGTTTTTGTTTACTTCCTAGATAATCTGGCAATCAGAAGTTATTACTAATCGAAAAATAAGGCTGATGTGGCAGACAATTCTTGGAAGGGAAGCGTTCCCTCCTGGTAATTGTCTGCTTTCTAGCAGATGAGACAGTTGCTATTACATACAGCGATCTCCTCCACAGCATTAGACACCACGATTCTGCGTCTGCAAACGATAATTTAATGTCTGAGGGTAAGTTTCCGTGTACTCACTTTCCACACAGTTGAAATTTTAGCATTTTTTTTTTTGGTGGGGGGAGGAGGTTGAATTAGTTTAAGGTGCAGCATAAATGTACATGATCACTGCATCAATACCAGCAGTTTTTTAATGTCCAGAAAAAGCTGGGGCTTGCATCATGCCACCAATGCCTTAAATGTACTCACTTGTACTTACTTTCCACACGGTTGAAATTTTTAAATTTGCTTGTGGGTTGGTAAATTAGTTTAATGAGCAGCTTGAATGTAAGTAAATTACTGCATCAATACAGAAATTTCTCAAAGTCCAGGCAGGCTAAATGCGATCAATAGACCTCTCCTTGCTGCTGGTGCCCCATATTGCCACTCTTGCTGTCTGTCTGCCTATCTACCATCTGCTGCATGCTGGGACCTGCATCATGCTACTATTGCCACTTGCCAACCATCACGTTCTGTATGTCTGCTGCTGCAGCCTGTATTATGCCATTAATGTCACTTGCCAACCATCATGTTCTACCCCGTGTGTGTTTACACATCAACTGCCCCCGATCAGGGACAATTTTTGGAAGCTTTGGAACATGAAAAACCATGAGACATGATCCGGCACTGTGTCTTTTTAAACACACTGTATGTGAACACCGTCAAATGTGTATTTACTAGTGTTGGTCGAGCACCAAAGGAAAATGGTCGAGAAAAATGGAAGTCAAGAACACGATCATTAAACCAGGCCTCTGCTCTGAAGAGGGGAGGGTGTCTGGTTCACAGATAAATGTCAGAAATTGATGGAAACACCACTGAAATAGTTTGGGAAGAGCATGGGGAGGATGTCTGGATGCATCTTGGACTCCCATGTCGCTGCTGGGAATGATGTTGTCCAAGTAGTACGCCACTTTTACAGACTGACAATAATATACACAAAGATCGAAGATAAAATCGCTTTTAGAGGAAAAATTGATAGGAAACATTCTTTCCTATATATTTACTTGTATATAAAGTGCAAGTGCTGCCAAAAATTACAAGGAAGAGGCACTCTGATACAACCTGTTGTGGCAAAGTTTGTAGTAAAGTCCTGGAGGGAGTGTATATCCCACCCAGGTTCCTTAACTGGGTGAGGTAAATAAAATCCAGATTTGTTACAAGGGTCTCAGCAATGTGTAGGCTGCGGAGACAGCTTTTTCACTTCATGGGCTGGATTTTATTGGATTAGGATGGTAGGAGACAGTGGGACCTCCCAATCCACCCTCCCCATTCTAGGACAGGTTTTTCCCCTAGCCTGAGGGATCCTCAGCTGAAGCCAGCTGGGATCATCAAGGGGAAATAAAAACACAGCCCAGAATGTCAGTCAGGGAGGCTGGAGAAGCCAGACTCTCAGTGTAATTTTTCTGAACGCGAGATAGGCTGTGCGATGTTAGCCAGGCCCAGATGGGCAGGATTTTATTTTATGTAATTTGTGTTTTTTTGCTGCTGTCCTTCACAGTGAGGTTTAACTGGGTCTTGCCTGTATTACCGGAGTGAAAAAAAATAAAGCACCCCTTTGATTTGAACTGTACTGTATGTAAGCAAATCTGTCACTGCCGCCTTGCTGGAGAGAGAAGATCCCTTACACTGTATATCACATAAAAGAGGGCCTCATTCACATTGTGGCACAATTGTTCAGGTAGTGGGACTCCTACACTCATAAAGCCTATGCACTAAGTGAAAGGGCTGCCAAAAAATACAAGGAAGCGGCACTACAATACACCCTTTATTACACATAAAGGAGGGCATCATACACACCCTTGAATTATGATTGATGGCTCGCTGGTGACCCTCTAAAACATTAGGGGTGAGGGCCTTCTGCCGAGCTGACCATCTAAAACATTATGGGCGAGGGCCTGCTGCTGAGCTGACCATCTAAAACATTAGAGGCGAGTGCCTGCTGCTGATCTGACCCTCTAAAACATTAGAGGTGAGGGCCTGCTGCTGAGCTGACCATCTAATATCCTCTCCACCACAGGAATGAGAAATGAGAAGTTCTCTTTGTAGCGGGGATCGAGAAGGGTGAACAACTAGTAATCAGTGTTGGCCAAAATCATGTGTGCAAGAGTTCCAACAGACAAGACTTCGCTGTCCTCATCAGGAGGATGTCTCTAAATCTCCTCATCTTCTTCCTCCTCTGCTATCCATCCACGCTGAACAGATGGAATAAGACTTCCATGGATACTACCCTCTGTAGCGGAGGCAACCATTTCCTGCTCCTCCTCCTTTTCCTCCTCATCATCCAATTCGGGCTGAGAAGACGAACTGAGGGTTGTCTGGCTATTACCCTATGTACTGTCTTCCCCCATTTCCACCTCTTCCCAATGCAAAGCGGCTGCCTTAATTGTGATAAGCGAGCATTTGAGTAGACACAGAAGTGGGATGGTTACGCTGATAATAGCTTTATCGCCAATCACCATCTGTGTTGATTCCTCAAAGTTTCGTAAAACCTCACATAGGTCAGACATGAATGCCAACTCGTCGCTTGTGAAGAGCAGAAGTTGAATGAAAAGGTGATGACCATGTTGCAGCTGGTATTCCACTACTGCCCGCTGCTGCTCACAAAGCCTAGCAAACATGTGGAACGTCAAGATCCAGCGCATGCTCACGTCGCACAACAGTCGGTGAGCTGGCAATTGTAAGCGTTGCTGCCGCGTTGCTAGACTGGTGGAAGCTGTCAATAACTTGCAGAAATGGGCACACCTTCACCAGTAGCTCAGGAAAATTTGTGTAGGTTTTGAGAAACCTCTGACCACTAGGTTGAACACGTGGGCTAGGCATGGTGTGATATTGCCGAGCTCCAAAGCCGCCAAAAAGTTATGGCCACTATCAGACACAACCATGCCTGGTTATAGGTTGAGTGGCGAGAGACACAGCCCAGTCTAGTCACTTATCATTTGCCACGGCTCTGCGGCAGTGTACTGTTTGTCACCTAAGCAGATCAGTTTAAGCACGGCCTGTTACCGCTTCCCCACTGCACTGCTACACTGCTTCCAGCTACTGACTGATGGCTGACTGGTGCTGCAAGATGATAATTCAGAGGTGAAAGTGGGGAAGAGGCAGAGGCGGATAAAGGGGGGTCACAGGCACTAACAAAGGTGGCGGAGGAAACCCTGATGAAAGTAGGACCCGCAATCCTTGGTGTCGGTACCCAGGGTACAACTCGCTCATGGCCTCCACAACATTCACCCATGTGCCGTCAGGGAAATTTAGCGTCCCTGGCTAAAAGCACTTGTCCATGTGTTAGTCATTAAGTGGATCTTCCCAATAGCTGCGTTGGTCAGGGCACGGGTGATGATACGGGACACATGCTGGTGTAGGGCTGGGACTGAACACTGTGAAAAATATTGGTGGCTGGGGACACGGGACGGCCACCGCAATCAGGCTGCGAAAAGCCTTAGTGTCCACAAGCCTAAATGGCAACATTTCCAAGACCAGCAATTTTGAAAGGTGCGCATTTAGTGCTATACTCTTTGGGTGGCTGGCTGGGTATTTGCGCTTTCGTTCAAAGGCCTGGGGTATACAAATCTGTACGCTGCGCTGGGACACAGAAGTGGATGTGCTAGATGATGGTGCTTGCGAAGATCCAGGTGCATGGTGGGAGGCATCCGGGCCTGCGTCTTGGACAGGGGATTGGCCAGCACATAACACAGGGGAAGAGGAGACAGTGATGTGACCGCAGACACTGATTGTGGACCCAGGCGTTCGGCCCACCTATTAGGGTGCTTTAATGCCATGTTGCATATCATGCTGGTGGTGGTGAGGTTGCTAGTGTTCACGCCCCTGCTCATTTTGGTATTGCACAGGTTGCAAATGACAATTCTTTTATCGTCTGCACTTTCCACAAAAATCACCAGACTGTGGAACACCTACCCCTTGGCAAGGGAGATTTCCGTAAGGGGGTGCTCCGGTGAACAGTTGTGGGCCTTTTTGGTGTGGCCCACCTTCACCCTTTTGCCACTCCACTGCCTCTTCCAGCCTGTTGCGTTTCTGTGGATCCCTCCCCCTCTGTACTGCTGTCCTTGCTCAGCTTGCCACCTTCCCAGGTTGGGTCAGTAACTTCATCGTCCACCACCTCTTCTTCTACTTCCTCACTCTGGTCATCCTCCCGACTTGTTGACCTAACAACATCCTCAGTTATTGACAACTGTGTCTCATCCTCATCATGAACCTCTTGAGACACTAGCTGCAGTTGACTTATTGGCAACTGTGTTGCATCATCCACCTCATGAAACACTAATTGCTCTTCTCCACCGCCATCTTCTTCTGACTGTGGATGCTCAAGAGTTTGGTAATCAGGGCACAAGATCTCCTCATGTCCCTCTTCAAGCGGGCTTGTCAAGAGGCCCAAATTAAGCAATGGCAATGAAAATAGCTCCTCAGAAAATCCGAGTGTGGGATTACTTGTTTGCCAAGACTCTCCATGGTGGGTGGAAGGAGCATTAGGGTGAGGATTCTGTTGACCAGACTCTTGGTTACTGAGACTGATTTGGGTGGTGCTTAACCGACTGGAAGCATTATCTGCTGCAATCCAACTGACCACCTGGTCGCACTGGTCTGACTTCGAGAATAGAGTTAAGTGAACTTCTGTTTTAAGTTCAGCTTCGGGTTAGCCAAGCATCCCGTTATGGATTCCGCTACCAGGGACCATAACGGCATTTGGAACACGGGGTGAAGGACCTGGGGTGATGTCACCGTCATGTGATCAGTGCAGGGGGCGTGACTCAGTACTGGATTGGATAAGAGGTCGTAGGCTACCACCTCTTATCTAATCCAGTACTGAGTCACGCCCCCTGCACTGATCACATGGCGGTGGCGTCACTCCAGGTCCTCCGTGTTGTCCAAGGTTCGGGTTCATTGAAGAATCCCCTTATGTATTTCAAATGCCGTTATGGTCCGTGGTAGCGGAATCCATAACGGGATGCTTGGATAACCCGAACCAGAACTTAAAATGGAAGTTTGCTCAACTCTATCCGAGAGTGGTGTCCTGTGCCGCCCTGCAAACTGGGACATGAAGCCAGGTATCATGGATGAGTGTGTTTCTTGTGCTCTGGCAGCAGGTTTCACCTCGCCCAGGGCCACGGCCTCTGTGTGCAACTTCCCCATCCCTTATTGCTTGCCTTGCGCATATTAAATGGTATATATGCTTGCAAGTATGTCACACGTACAGTAGCGCAGGTTTTGTAAGTGTATGAGCAAATAAAGTACACAGAATGTCACAGATATTTTTAGGATGCTCAAATGTTATACAGGAGGTATAGCGCAAATAATGCCGCTGTCACCACCGGCTAATAAAAAATGACACTGAATGTATGTCACTGATATTAAGGATGCACAAACGTTATACAGGAGGTTTAGCGTAAGTAATGTCGCTGTCACCACTGGCTAATAAATAATTACATGGTTTGAATGGCACTGATATTTAGGATGCTCAAACATTATACAGGAGATCTGGCGCTGGTAATGTTGCTGTTACCAGCGGCCAAACTATTGCACTGAATGTCACAGATATTTAGGGTGCGCAAATGTAAAAAAAAAGATGTAGCAGAATTTGTGTCACTATCAGAAGCGGCACTAAAAATTGCACGCAATTTAGCGCAGTTAAACGCAGTTTGCGATAATAATATATATTGCTGCCAGATACAACAAGAGTCCTTAAAAGGACTTTTGGGGCTCTAATACGTTTTTTCCCTAAAATATTACTATTTCACTCCATACACTATATTTCCCTTCTTCAGCACAGCTCTCCCTGACTAAGACTGAACCAAACATGTGTCATCGGGTGCTATATAGCACCCGATGACGCATTACGGCCAGCCAATCACTGTAATGCCAGTAACCAACATGGCTACGGCATTACAGTTAGTGGCAGTACTTACCCGCATGTTTATTGGCTGCGTAGCAGCCAACAAACATGCGGGGAGGAGACTTGAGCATCGCACTCAAGCACATGCAGTGTTCAACCGAACACCGCGATGTGCCGAGCATCGCTATGCTCGAGCCGAATTAATGTTCGGCCGAGCATGCTCTCCTAACACTAGCATTTACCCATAGCTATGTATGTCAGTGTTACTCAGACATCATTTACTATTGCTTTCATTGTGTGCAACAGCTTGGGGAGGAGTAAGGGAAAAAATAAATTGGAGCAATTTCAGTTTGACCCAAACCAATTCAAGTCCCAACCAAACCTTTTTCGAAAATATGGCGACACATACCCGAAACGAATCTCCACTTTTCACTCATCTCTTCTGTGGAGGCCCTGTGTAAAGATTATACACTGCTGTGCAGAGTTCATCCAGCCATCTTAAGCCTACTGCTTGGCTTGATACCTGCTGCATACTCAGACTGCTTGCAAACTGTGCTCTCTGTCATTGGCTGATTGCTTCTGTCCTGCATCTGCAGTAACCCCTGAGGAGCCAGTGTAGAGGATATGATTAACAGAACGGCACCACCATATCGCAAAACTGTGACCACACAGAAGGGGTGGAGGAGCCAAAAAACGGCTCACCTTACAATGTTCTGTAATTCAGGAACAACGATGACCAGGCATGTAGCGTATTGTGTCAGGCTGCAGCCAAACTTGAATCAGAATAGCAGGGAGGATCCACTGTCCCAAGCAGTGCATCAGAGTAGAAGAAGAAAAGTCGGTACTGTTTGAGTATTGTGGAAACATATTTATTGAAAATAATAAGGCTACTCGTTTCAATGTGGGCATCACATCTTCTTCAGGCTATCTGTTCTCACCTGTACTGCCACATCCATTTTTGTCGCCACCTGCTTCATGAGTATCACTGTGAGAAAGGTCCCCTAGGTTGATATCTCTGCATTATATACATCTATCTTCTTTCTTGGGGTAAAAGAGTTCTCTTCAAGTGTAATTCACCCCTACATCAACGGCAAACACTCCACCTCCCTCATAAAAGAACTAAAAAGTATCAAATGGGAAGACTCCTACCACTGGCTCACCCTAGATGTGTCAGCTTTATGCTGAAATATTCCACATAACCTAGGAATCAAATACACATCAGACTTCCTGAGAAAAGACGAGTCAATGTCAGAACAGC
This sequence comes from Bufotes viridis, assembly GCA_033119425.1. Taxonomy (NCBI): domain Eukaryota; kingdom Metazoa; phylum Chordata; class Amphibia; order Anura; family Bufonidae; genus Bufotes; species Bufotes viridis. The sequence continues at coordinate 344,703,665 of CM065590.1, forward strand.
AGAAGAATTTTATTCTTGAAAGCATTAAGGTTATCCTGACTAGAGTTGAGCGAACAACTTGATCCGAAACCGACCCGAACTTCATCCCGAACCCCATTGAAGTCAATGGGGACCCGAACTTTTGGGCACTAAAAAGGCTGTAAAATAGTCCAGGAAAAGGCTAGAGGGGTGTAAAAGCCAGCAAAATGTAGGGAAATGGCCTGCAAACAAATGTGGATAGGGAAATGAATTAAAATAAAATAAATAAAAATTAACCAATATCAATTGGAGAGAGGTCCCATAGCAGAGAATCAGGCTTGAAGTAATCCACCAATGGAGAAGGTCACTTTCTGTTATTTCGGGCCCAGCACCCAGACCGAGGAGAGAGGTCCCATAGCAAGGAATTAGGCGTCATATCACCCACCACTAGAGAAGGCCACTTTCAGTTGTTTAGGCCCCAGCACCCAGACAGAGGAGAGAGGTCCCACAGCAGAGAATCAGGCGTCATATCACCCACCACTGGAGAAGGCCACTTTCAGTTATTTAGGCCCCAGCACCCAGACAGAGGAGAGAGGTCCCACAGCAGAGAATCATGCGTCATAACACCCACCACTGGAGAAGGCCACTTTCATTTATTTAGGCCCCAGCACTCAGACAGAGGAGAGAGGTCCCATAGCAAGGAATAAGGCGTCATATCACCCACCACTGGTGAACGCCACTTTCAGTTATTTAGGCCCCAGCAACCAGACAGAGGAGAGAGGTCCCACAGCAGAGAATCATGCGTCATATCACCCACGCCTGGAGAAGGCCACTTTCAGTTATTTAGGCCCCAGCACCCAGATAGAGAAGAGAGGTCCCACAGCAAGGAATACTGCATCATATCACCCACCCCTGGAGAAGGCCACAGACAGAGGAGAGAGGTCCCACAGCAAGGAATAAGGCGTCATATCACCCACCACTGGAGAAGGCCACTTTCAGTTTTTTAGGCCCCAGCACCCAGACAGAGGAGACAAGTCCCGCAGCAAGGAATAAGGCATCATATCACCCCCCACTGGAGAAGGCCACTTTCAGTTATTTAGGCCACAGACAGAGGAGAGAGGTCCCACAGCAGAGAAGCATGCGTCATATCACCCACCACTGTAGAAGGCCACTTTCAGTTATTTAGGCTCCAGCACCCAGACAGAGGAGAGAGTTCACACAGCAAGGAATAAGGCGTCATATCACCCACCACTGGAGAAGGCCACTTTAATTTATTTAGGCCCCAACACCCAGACAGAGGAGAGAGGTCCCACAGCAAGGAATGAGGCATCATATCACCCACCACTGGAGAAGGCCACTTTCAGTTATTTAGGCCCCAGCATCCAGACAGAGGTCCCACAGCAGAGAATCATGCGTCATATCACCCACCACTGTAGAAGGCCACTTTCAGTTATTTAGGCCCCAGAACCCAGACAGAGGACAGAGTTTACACAGCAAGGAATAAGGCATCATATCACCCACTACTGGAGAAGGGCACTTTCAGTTATTTAGGCCCCAGCACCCAGACTGCCGTGATGAATACAAGTTCAGAAAAAACGCTGGCTGCCGGGCAGGCCAGCAGCTCCAAGGCATAAAAGGTTAGCTCTGGCCACGTGGACAATTTGGAGACCCAGAAGTTGAATGGGGCCGAACCATCAGTCAGTACGTGGAGGGGTGTGCAGACGTACTGTTCAACCATGTTAGTGAAATGCTGCCTCCTGCTAACACGTTCCGTATCAGGTGGTGGTGCAGTTTCCACATTTCTGCCATGCTAATCCTGCCCTCAGAGAAGCTGGCCGTGACACAGCTGCGTTGGCGACCTCTCGCTCCTCCTCTGCCTTCGCCTTGGGCTTACACCTGTTCCCCTGTGACATTTGGGAATGCTCTTAGGAGCGCGTCTACCAGCGTGCGCTTGTACTCATGCATCTTCCCATCATGCTCCAGTGCAGGGAGTAAGGTGGGCACATTGTCCTTGTACTGGGGATCCAGCAGGGTGGCAACCCAGTAGTCCGCACATGTTAAAATGTGGGCAACTCTGCTGTCATTGCGCAGGCACTGCAGCATGTAGTCGCTCATGTGTGCCAGGCTCCCCAGAGGTAAGAACAAGCTGTCCTCTGTAGGAGGCATATAGTCATCCTCCGTATCCCCCCAGCCACGCACCAGTGATGGGCCTGAGCTGTGTCGGGTGCCGCCCCACTGTGAACCTGCTTCATCCTCATCCTCCTCCACCTCATCCTACAGTAGTGGGCCCTGGCTGCCCACATTTGTACCTGGCCTCTGAGGGCATCTGAGCCACTTCTAATAGACTGGCCTGAAAGTGCTAAAAATGACCCCTCATCCTCCTCCTGGGACACCGCCTCTTCCATCATCGCCCTAAACGTTTTCTTAAGGAGACATAGAAGTGGTATTGAAACGCTGATAACGCTGTCATCGCCACTGGCCATGTTGGTGGAGTACTCGAAACAGCGCAACAGGCACAAAGGATGCGCGTCAAACCGGCTAGTCTCAGAGCTGCGACGAGATTTCGCCCATTATCGCACACCACCAGGCCGGGCTTGAGGCCCACCGGCAGAAAGCACTCATCGGTCTGTTGTTCAATACCCCGCCACAACTCCTGCGCGGTGTGGGGCCTGTCCCCCAAACATATGAGTTTCAGAATGGCCTGCTGACGTTTACCCCAGGCTGTGCTGAAGTTGGTGGTGAAGGTGTGTGGTTGACTGGATGAGCTGGTGGAAGCAGAGGAGGAGGAAGCCGAGTAGGAGGAGGAGGCTACAGGAGGCAAAGAATGATGCCCTCTCCGCCTGGGGCCCAGCCGCCACTACATTTACCCAGTGTGCAGTTAGGGAGATATAGTGTCCCTGGCCGTGCTTACTGGTCCACGTATCTGTGGTTATTTGGACCTTGCCACAGATGGTCGTTGCGCAGTGCACACTCGATTTTTAATGTAGTGGCCCAGCTGCCACTACATTTACCCAGTGTGCAGTTAGGGAGATATAACGACAGATGGTCGTTGCGCAGTGTACACTTGATTTTTAATGTAGTGGCCCAGCCGCCACTACATTTACCCAGTGTGCAGTTAGGGAGATATAGTGTCCCTGGCCGTGCTTACTGGTCCACGTCCACGGATACTTAGGGAAGGCACGGCTGTCTTGGAGAAGTAGTGGCGGCGGGGAACAACATACTGTGGGACAGCCATGGCCATCAGCTGTTTGAAGCTGTCTGTGTCCACCAGCCTGAATGACAGCATTTCAAAGGCCAGAAGTTTAGAAATATTGGCATTCAGGCCCAGGGCTCGAGGGTGGCTAGGTGGGAATTTACGCTTTCTCTCCACGGTTTGTGAGATGGAGAGCTGAACGCTGCCGTGTGACATGGTGGAGATGCTTGGTGATGCAGGTGGTGGTTTCGGTGGCACTTCCTCTGCTTTGTGGGTGGCAGGTGCCAACATTCCTCCCAAGGCGGAGGAAGAGGCCGAGGCAGCAGCAAAAGAGGGAGCCTGAGTGAGTTCCTTGCTCTGATGGCACAGCGTTCAAACCACTCTTGTATTTTCGTCAGCACATTGTTTAACGAAGTGCCATGCCAGGGAACTCCTTGAAGCTGCCTTTTGGGTGCTCGGTCCCTGGTGGCGGTGGCCAGTAGCAGGCAAACTCTCTTCGTGGCGGCTGTTCTGCTTTTGCCCCCTGCTCCCTCTTTTGCTACGCTGTTGGCTTGGTCTCACCACTGCCTCTTCCTCTGAACTATGAAAGTCAGAGGCACGACCTTCATTCCATGTGGGGTCCATCATCGTCCCATGCATCGTCTTCCACACAGTCTTCCTCCCTGACCTCCTGTTCGGTCTGCACACTGCAGAAAGATGCAGCAGTTGGCACCTGTGTTTCGTCATCATCAGAGACATGCGGACTCCAATGAGGTGATATTCCCATGTCCTCATCATCAGGAAACATAAGTGGTTGTGCATCAGTGCATTCTATGTCTTCCACCACTGGGGAAGGGCTAGGTGGATTCCCTTGGGAAACCCTGCCAGCAAAGTCTTCAAACAGCATAAGAGACTGCTGCATAACTTGAGGCTCAGACATTTTCCCTGATATGCATGGGGGTGATGTGACAGACTGATGGGCTTGGTTTTCAGGCGCCACCTGTGCGCTTTCAGCAGAAGACTGGGTGGGAGATAATGTTGTGAACGTGCTGGATCCACTGTCGGCCACCCAATTGACTAGCACCTTTACCTGCTCAGGTCTTACCATCCTTAGAATCGCATTGGGCCCCACCATATATCGCTGTAAATTCTGGCGGGTACTGGAACCTGAGGAAGTTGGTTCACTAGGATGTGTGGTTGTGGCAGAATGGCCACGTCCTCTCCCAGCACCAGAGGGTCCACTAACACCACCACAACCTCGTCCGCGTCCCTTACTAGATGTTTTCCTCATTGTTACCATTCACCAAGCACCACAATAAGAAAAAAAAATATTTGGCCCAATGTATTGATTTCAAATTCAGGCCTTTTTTTACAAGCACCTAACACTATCTGCCTATTTATTTATGTACCCTATTACACTAATCTAGGCACAGCAGTAACCACTGATTTAGGGTAATATCTATTGTATGTCTAGTATTTAGGCCCTGGATGAAAGGTATCCTTTTATAGACAGATTTACACTTGGAGATGCACAGTAGCATTTGAAAAAATACGTAAGATTATGCCTTCAGTAATTGTATTTTAACACTTTATGTAATATACCCTTTAACGGACAGAAATACAATGGGAGATGCACGGTAGCGTGTGGTTAATGAGAATGACCCTCTCAGCACTTGTATATACACCTTGAGTGTAATATACCCTTTTACGGACAGATTAAAACTTGGCCTGCAACTGCTGGAACACCACATTCAGGATATTGCTATTTTGGCAATCAAATTTCACCCCAGAACAAAATATATGTTTTGCCGGACACTATTATACTTGGCTAGCCACAGCTGAAACCACTGATTTATGGTATTTCTATTTTGGCAATTGAATTTCAACCCATAAAAAAAATATATCCTTTGCAGGACACTATGAAACTTTGCCAGCCAGAGCTTAAACCACTGATTTATGGTATTGCTATTTTGGCAATTGAATATCACCCCAGAACAAAATATATGTGTTGCCGGACACTATTATACTTTGCCAGCCACTGCTGGAACACCAGATTTATGGTATTGCTATTTTGACAATTGAATTTCACCCCAGAACAAAATATACCCTGTTACGGACAGATTTAAACTAGGCTTGCAACTGCTGTAACACCAGATTCAGGGTATTGCTGTTTTGGCAATTGAATTTCACCCCAGAACAAAATATATGTTTTGCCAGACACTATTATACTTTGCCAGCTACTGCTGGGACACCAGATTTATGGTATTGCTATTTTGGCAATTGAATTTCACCCCAGAACAAAATATATCCTTTGCTGGACACTATTATACTTTGCCAGACACTGCTGGAACACCAGATTTATGGTATTGCTATTTTAGCAATTGAATTTCACCCCAGAAAAAAATATATCCTTTGCAGGACACTATGAAACTTGGCCAGCCACAGCTGAAACCACTGTTTTATGGTATTGCTATTTTGGCAATTGAATTTCACCCCAGAACAAAATATATCCTGTTACTGTCAGATTTATACTAGGCTTGCAACTGCTGGAACACCAGATTCAGGGTATTGCTATTTTGGCTATTGAATTTCACCCCAGAACAAAATATATGTTTTGCCGGACACTATTATACTTTGCCAGCCGCTGCTGGGACACCAGATTTAGGGGATTGCTATTTTGGCAATTGAATTTCACCACAGAAAATTATCTATCCTTTGCCAGACAGCAGACAGTATTAAACTTGGCTAGCCAAAGCTGGAACACCAGATTTAGGGGATTGGTAATTTGGCAATTGAATTTCACCCCAGATCAAAATATAGAAATTGCTATCCTGAGTTTCTAGGGGTGACAATAAGCACAGCCAAGCCCCTGATGTAGGATATAGCAAAAAAAAAAAAATAGTATTGATGGATTGATAAGTCACAAAATGGCAGCTGATCACCCAAGAAAAAAGTGACAGAAAAACGCTTTGTGCAGCCTAAAAACCAGTGAGCAATTAACCAACAGAAGTTGAATCATTCACAGCTGTAGACCGATCACTTCATTAGGTCTTTTTGCTGACTTTTCCCTGCCTAATCTCGCCCTCACAGAAGCTGCGTCCTCTCCCTACACTAATCAGAGCAGTGTGACGTGCGGCGCTACGTGACTCCAGCTTAAATAGAGGCTGGGTCACATGCTGCACTTGGCCAATCACAGCCATGCCATTAGTAGGCATGGCTGTGATGGCTTCTTAGGGCCCGAAGTAAATCGCTAGCTGATTGACTGCTGTGCAGCCCTTCAGAAAGTGGAAAGACATCGCCGAACAATGGACCCGAACCCGAACTTTTTTGAAAATGTTTGGGTCCGGGTCCCGAACACCCCAAAATTCGGTACGAACCCGAACTATGCTCGAACTGTTCGCTCAACACTAATCCTGACACATAATACTTTTCAATTCCAAGACAGGATCTTCAGACAAATACGTAGCACGGCTATGGGTACTAGATTTGCCCCAAGCTTTGCCAATGTCTTTATGGGCAGCTTTGAGGAAGCCTACGTCTATCAAACGAAGTATTGGGCTGAGAATATGATATTCTTGAGAAGATACTGTAAATCGATGATCTGATTTTTATTTGGAGAGGAGACAGTACCACCATAGAAAATGTTATTGCACATTTGAATAATAATTAATGGGGAGTGTCCTTCACCAGAACCCACAATGAAAATAGGACGGAATATCTGGATTTGTAAATATTGGCACAAGGAATCAAAATCGTTACCCAGACATTTTTTTAAAAAGTCAATAGAAATAGCTATTTTAATTTTAGGAGCACTCACTACAGAAAGTGGAAAAATAACATCCCTTTCAATTAGTTCCAAAATATAAGACGCAATTGTACCCGAGAGGCAGACTTTGAGGAACAGAGCAACATCCTACTAAAAAAGGGTATCCAAGTAAGGTAGTGAATGGAGTAATAAAAGGTGCATCCAAGCTCACAAAATGGGAATGCCTACTTCCGAAATCCAGCTCACGAGAAGAGGAGAACCCGTTTCATGAATGAATTATATCACTACTTACAATCAGCTTTGAAAGAACCATACTCACCAAGAACTGGTATCTCCTGAGAAAAGATCCAATCCTTAATCCAATAATCCCGAAAGTACCCCACCTTACTTATAGGAGAGCTTGGACCTTAAAGAACATCCTAGCACCCAGTAAGCTGAAGAATGTTGCGATTATGGCTAAAAACACCACTACATCCCAATCACTGGGAAGTAGGAAATGCGGCCAATCATGGTGCTTAAGAACAAAAAAGGTGAGGAATCCTTCCAAATCCAGAGTAATCTAGACTGCAACTCCACTATGTGATCTACTTTCTGGAATGCCAGTGCGGTTTACAATATGTGGGACGAACCACACAGACACTAAGAAACAGACTAAACATGTACATGTCAAATGTAAAGAATTAATTCCAAAAACACAGTGTATCCAGACATGCGGCTAATTTTCATGGGGGACTGTTTTCAGGGTTCAAAATAACACCAGCAAATTGAGCAAATTCCAACCCCCCCAGCGAAACAACCCACAATGCATAAAATGCCGCAAAATGTCATAATGTAGGATATATATCCATATAATGAAACCATCCTCCTATATAATCTCATGTTATACCTCACAAGGCATTATGATAAATCTTATTTATCCATAATATCTTATGAATTTATACTATTTTTATCCCCCTTTACATTTCATATTTATTTATATATTCATATATGTATTTTTGTTTAAAAAACCATGCGGGTTTTATCATTATATTTCTTATTTACATATGTCTTTTTATATTTTTATTCATGCATTTTTGTATATGAAAAACATGTTGTTCCTTCATTATGGCTTTCTTAAAGCCTGCGTTGAATCCCACTATTTCACCCAGGTGGTGCTTTGGCTAGTATTCTGGGCGTCATGGCAACGGGTCACGTGACCGACTACAGCGTGATCACGTGACTCTAAAAATACAGTTATTCCCCCACTTTATCATTATTTTATTACTATGGGGGGTTCATTTCTAACGATTAACCACAGGAATGCCAATGTATTAATCTTGCCTACAATATGCCCTATATGCACCTGTGTTTTGATGCTTTCTATTAATCTGCAAATTAGGAAGCACCTGTGGACAGTACCACTACCATTGGGCTGTCCATAGGTGCTGTTTTTGGCTTTTTTTTTTTATAACAGTGTATACCTCCTACTTTCCATTAAGCCATTTTAACCTGATGAAGGGAACCTGAGCATCCCCGAAACGTGTAGTTTTACCTGGCTAAAAGATTATTCAATAAAGAAGAAGATTTTTCATCCTACATTTAAGTGTCCTGGGTGGTGTTATTGCGCCATCTTGCGGTCCTGTTACATTTACATTGCGACTCCTTTGCAGAGAATTGAGCCTCATCTCCTGAAGTTCCTGAATGCTAGGGCTGCAGACCCGACTACAGGACACAGAGTTCCTACAAGCCTACAGTAGAGTTGTGCCTATTCATGGCACAACTCTAAAAGATGAGCCTCCATTTTTCGTTCCTCTAACCAGTTTGACAAATCTAGAACATACTACCCTATGGTGCACTCTTTTTTTGCTTTTCTAGCAAACACACACCTTAGTATACAGATCAACGGCAAACACAGCATTTCTTAAAGTATCATTAATACACAGGTAACAATGACTAAAGGCAAAAACCCTAAAGAAGAAAAGGGGTTTACACCTCTGCTAAGCAGAATGCTCTTATATAAGTGTGAGCTAATCGATTAGTAAGAAACTGGGTTCATTATGAATTTCACAAAAAATGTTCTGCCATATGAACCCAAAGCTTTTCACAAGGGAGGAAGAGAAAGAATGCTCACATGACCCTGAGAGAAATAGGGGGGGAGGGTTTACCCTGATTACTTCTCTGGCTGACAGCCTGGATCAGCCAATCAGTCGGACAGCAGATGGAAAGATGCCTGTGCAGAGCAAGCAGATTGTCATTCTGTGTTGAGCTGTAAATTAGTGTGGATAGGTCTATGCAGTGTCTGACAGAAAATGATCTTACACAGTACAAAGAGGCACAAGCAAGCAATCTATTCTAACAGGTACAGTGTAGGGAAAGAATAGAAAGAAATAATTGAAGGTCTTTAATCATAGAAAGCAGTTTGAGGGGTTGATGGGCTAAGGGACTATAATAGTGTGGCAGAGTCACAAATAAGCATCTCTTCTAGTGTAACAGGGACAGTGTGATCAGGGAAAGCAGTTTGAGGAAGTGAGGGGCTGGGGCACAGTGCTTAATAATACAGCTGCTGCAGAACCTCATTCTTGCCGTTCTACGCTATAAAACTAGCCACCTGCAAGAAAAAAGTATTGTATAAAGAGACAGCTGTTTTGTTTTTTTCTCCACAAAACCTTGATTCTATACATTATTATTGCTGAAACAACACTTCAAAAGCAGTCTACTGCTTAGCAAATTGCACATGTCTTTTCGGGTATTATATCTGTACAAAGTTATAAAAAATTATGCATTATAGTAAATGCATTTTACTGCGATAATGCCATTTTAGACCAATGAAATTAAAGGCAAATTGCAATGGAGACACAAAGAATACCATCTTTCCTGCATGATTATATTGTTGGTGTTGGGGGAAGAATAATCGCATTACAAGTTTTATAGTATAGAAGGGTCTTTTCTGAAACTGCATATTTGAACGGAAGTAATACAGTTATACCAACAGAATACCCCACATTGCCTGGTGGGGGTACAGTATACAACACAACCGAAATAATGGCAAACAGTGTATTAACAAATATCATCTTTATTCAATCATTGATACACAATACATGATTCTCATAAAATTACAATTACACTGCATGATTAATGTGACTGATTAAAAACCCACTACTCCAGATCCAACTCACAAGGTATAACCTATATAAATAAAGTCAACCTTGTGCACCTCAAGAGTATGAATCAAGGTATATACTATTGTTCAAGGAGGGGAGGGAAGAGACATGGGGAATGTCAAGGAAGTACAATCATAATCTTCCCCAACAGAAAATCACCATCCCAAAATGGTCTACCTGGGCTAACTCAATCTTATCACCCAGAAACTGCACTTAAAACCAAAAATAACCCTCGTTACCTCCAAAGAGACCCAGGAGCAGACCGGAGAGTGGTACCCCGACGCGCGTTTCGCCTCACTTCCTCAGGGGGCGTAGACCATTTTGGGATAGGGATTTTCTGTTGGGGAAGATTATGATTGTACTTCCTTGACATTCCCCATGTCTCTTCCCTCCCCTCCTTGAACAATAGTATATACCTTGATTCATACTCTTGAGGTGCACAAGGTTGACTTTATTTATATAGGTTATACCCTGTGAGTTGGATCTGGAGTAGTGGGTTTTTAATCAGTCACATTAATCATGCAGTGTAATTGTAATTTTATGAGAATCATGGAAGTAATACAGTACTCAAATCTTACACAGGCCTTTTCCTGCATCATTATATTGGTGTTGAGTGTGGGTACTAATTACTCTACAAGTTTGCAATGTTTGTTTTACTGTAGAGAAAGGTCCTTTCTGAAAGAAGCGTTTTTGAAAGAAAATAAAACAGTAAGCAGAAATCTTACCAGCGCCAATACTGCAATATTCCAAAAGGAAATTGTCAATAGCAGTGAGTGGGTTTGTAGAAGGGGAAAGGCATTTAGTTCCGCCTCTGTCTTTAAGTTACAGAAAACATTATTGCAATTTTACTATAACTATTGTAGAGCAAATCGAACTATCCGAAGTGGAATTTGATCCAAAGTTCTAAAATGGCTGCTGCACGTGTTACAAATATTGCCCGGGAAAGCGCTATGGCCCATAGTGCTGTGCAACAAGCCAATTAGCATATAGCCATCTACTGTGATGTCATAGCCTATGGAAGCCTCATCTTGCGCAGTCTCCACCATTTTACTGTAAGCTGAGCTTAGAGAAAGACATTACAAGCAATTATGCACTAGGGACAGTGTTTCAGAATGCTATTAATAGGAGAATATTGGATAAGAAGAGTGCAGGGACAATGTAGGAAGGTCATAGGGACAGTTTGTAGAGACTGTAGGGAGAGCATAGGGAAACTGCAGGGACAGTGCAGATTGGGTGTAGTCGCCATGTTCATCTTGTTGAACTCCTGTGACAAACCCAGTTAATCTGTTTATAAATAGAATTACTGTGCCTCAGTATTAAAGGGTGGTCTAATATATTGCCATGTGCATCTTGTTGCACTGCTGCCACAATCCCCATTAATATGTTAGTTTATACATAGAATTACTGTGCCTCAGTATTAAAAGGAGTTCTAATACATTGTTGTGTGCATTTTGTTGAACTGCTGCCACAATCCCTGTTAATTTGTGAGTTTATACATAGAATTACTGTGCCTCCGTAATAAAAGACAATCTGATATATCACTGTGTGCATCTTGTTGAACTGATGCCACATTCATAGTTAATCCATTACATTACTGATACAGTGACTGTACACTGTGGCCAACAGACAGTTGCCTAGGCCCTCTAAATGAATGGGCAGTGGCAAAAATGTTGCTGTAGCTGGCACAAGCAGTGACAGAAGAGGGGTGTTGGTAGAAGCTGCTGCAGCAACAGCCCAGAGCTGCTAATGTCATCCAGCGATCGTGTTTTGACCAATAATCCAGCTGTACTGGAATGATTGACTCGCTATTAGTGTTGAGCGAACAGTTCGAGCATAGTTCAGGTTCTTACCGAATTTTGGGGTGTTCGGGACACGGATGCGGACATTTTCAAAAAGGTTCGGGTTCGGGTCCGTTGTTCGGCGATTTCTATCCGCTTTCTGAAGGTCTGCACAGCAGACAATCAGCTAGCGTTTTACTAATGGCATGGCTGTGATTGGCCAAGTGCAGCATGTGACCCAGCCTCTATTTAAGCTGGAGTCACGTAGCGCCGCACGTCACACTGCTCTGATTAGTGTAGGGAGAGGACGCAGCTTCTGCGAGGGCGAGATTAGGCAGGGAAAAGTCAGCAAAAAGACCTAATGAAGTGATCGGTCTACAGCTGTGAATCATTCAACTTCTGCTAGTTAATTGCTCACTGGTTTTTAGGCTGCACAGAGCGTTTTTCTGTCACTTTTTTCTTGGGTGATTGGCGGCCATTTTGTGACTAGTGGTGCACCAGCACAAGCTGCCACCAAGTCCATCAATACTAGTTTTTTATTTTGCTATATCCTACATCCGGGGCTTGGCTGTGCTTATTGTCACCCCTAGAAACTCAGGATAGAAATTGCTATATTTTATTAAGGGGTTAAATTCAATTGACAAAATAGCAATCCCATAAATCTGGTGTCCCAGCTGTGGCTAGCCAAGTGTAATACTGTCTGCTGTCTGGCAAATGATAGATAATTTTCTGTGGTGAAATTCAAATGCCAAAATAGCAATCCCCTAAATCTGGTGTCCCAGCAGTGGCTGGCAAAGTTTAATAGTGTCCTGCAAAGGATATATTTTGTTCTGGGGTGAAATTCAATTGCCAAAATAGCAATACCATAAATATGTGGTTTCAGCTGTGTCTGGCCAAGTTTAATAGTGTCCGCAAAGTATCGATTTTGTTCTGGAGTTAAATTCACTTGCCAATACAGCAATACCCTGCATCTGTTGTTCCAGCTGTTGCAGGCCAAGTGTTAATCAGTCCGTAAAAGGGTATATTACACTTAAGGTGTATATACAAGTGCTGAGAGGGTCATCCTCAATAACTTTACATGCTACCGTGCATCTCCCATTGTATTTCTGTCCGTTAAAGGATATATTACACAAAGTGTTAAAATACAATTGCTGAAGGCATAATCCTACATATTGTTTCACACGCTACTGTGCATCTCCAAGTGTAAATCTGTCTATAAAAGGATACCTTTCATCCAGGGCCTAAATACTAGCCCTACAATTGATATTCCCCTAAATCTGTGGTTACTGCTGTGCCTGGATTAGTGTAATACTGTACATAAATAAATAGGCAGATAGTGTTAGGTGCCTGTAAAAAAAAAGCCTGAATTTGAAATCAATACATTAGGCCAAATAATTTTTTTCTTATTGTGGTGCTTGGTGAACGGTAACAATGAGGAAAACATCTAGTAAGGGACGCGGACGCGGTCGTGGTGGTGTTAGTGGGCCCTCTTATGCTGGCAGAGGACGTGGCGATTCTGCCACAGCCACACGTCCTTGTGAACCAACTACCTTAGGTTCCAGTACCCGCCAGAATTTACAGCGATATTTGGTGGGGCCCAATGTCGTTCTAAGGATGGATAAGGCCTGAGCAGGTACAGGCGCTAGTCAATTGGGTGGCCAACAGTGGATCCAGCATGTTCACAACATTATCTCCCACCCAGTCTTCTGCAGAAAGAGCACAGGTGGCACCTGAAAACGAAGCCCATCAGTCTGTCACATCACCCCCATGCATATCAGGGAAAATGTCAGAGCCTCAAGTTATGCAGCAGTCTCTTATGCTGTTTGAAGACTCTGCTGGCAGGGTTTCCCAAGGGAATCCACCTAGCCCTTCCCCAGTGGTGGAAGACATAGAATGCACTGATGCACAACTTCTGATGTTTCCTGATGATGAGGACATGGGAATATCACCTCATTAGAGTCTGCATGTCTCTGATGATGACGAAACACAGGTGCCAACTGCTGCATCTTTCTGCAGTGTGCAGACCGAACAGGAGGTCAGAGAGACGAGGCAGGGGACGATGAGGTCCTAGACCCCACATGGAATGAAGGTCGTGCCACTGACTTTCATAGTTCAGAGGAAGAGGCAGTGGTGAGACCGAGCCAACAGCGTAGGAAAAGAGGGAGCAGGGGCAAAAGCAGAATAGCCGCCGCTAAGAGAGTTCGCTTGCTACTGGCCACCGCCACCAGGGACCGAGCACCCCAAAGCCTGCTTTAAGGAGTTCCCTGGCATGGCACTTCTTTAAACAATGTGCTGACGACAAGACCCGAGTGGTTTGCAAGCTGTGCCATCAGAGCCTGAAGCGAGGCATTAACGTTCTGAACCTTAGTACAACTGCATGACCAGGCATCTACATGCAAAGCATGAACTGCAGTGGAGTAAACACCTTAAAAACAAGGAACTCACTCAGGCTCCCCCTGCTCCCTCTTCTGCTGCTGCCTCGGCCTCTTCCTCCGCCTCGGGAGGAATGTTGGCACCTGCCACCCACAAAACAGAGGATGTGCCACCGACAACACCACCTGCGTCACCAAGCATCTCCACCATGTCACACGGCAGCGTTCAGCTCTCCATCTCACAAACCTTGGACAGAATGTGTAAATTCCCACCTAGCCACCCTTGAGCCCTGGGCCTGAATGCCAGCATTTCTAAACTACTGGCCTTTGAAATGCTGTCATTCATGCTGGAGTACACAGACAGCTTCAAACAGCTGATGGCCATGGCTGTCCCACAGTATGTTGTCTCCAGCCGCCACTACTTCTCCAATACAGCCGTGCCTTCCCTGAACAACCAAGTATCCGATAAAATCAAGTGTGCACTGCGCAACGCCATCTGTGGCAAGGTCCAACTAACCACAGATACGTGGACCAGTAATCACGGCCGGGGACGCTATATCTCCCTAACTGCACACTGGGTAAATGTATTGGCGGCTGGGTCCCAGGCGGAGAGTTCTTTGGCGCACATCCTTGTGCAGCCAAGGATGGCAGGACATCATTCTTTGCCTCCTGTAGCCTCCTCCTCCTACTCGGCTTCCTCCTCCTCTGCTTCCACCAGCTCATCCGGTCAGCCACACACCTTCACCACCAACTTCATCACAGCCCGGGGTAAACGTCAGCAGGCCATTCTGAAACTCAAATGTTTGGGGGACAGGCCCCACCCCGTGCAGGAGTTGTGTTGGGGGATTGAACAAACAGACCGACGAGTGGTTTCTGCCGGTGGGCCTCAAGCCCGGCCTGGTGGTGTGCGATAATGGGCGAAATCTCGTCGCAAGACACTATTAAACTTGGCCAGCCACAGCTAAAACCACTGATTTACGGTATTGCTATTTTGGCTCTTGAACTTCACCCCAGAACAAAACATATCCTTTGCCGGATACTATTAAACTTGTCCAATCACAGCTGGAACACCAGATTATTTAAATTGTGTTTTTGTTCCTCATTAGCTCAGCTTTCCTCTGGTGGAGTGGAGAAGTCAGGGGCAATACAGGCCTTGCTCATTTTTATCTAAGTCAACCTGTCAGCATTGTCAGTGGACAAGCGGATACGCTTATCAGTTATAATGCCACCAGCATCACTAAATACACGCTCAGACAATATGCTGGTGTCAGGGCAGGCCAGCACCTCCAAGGCGTAGAGCGCAAGCTCGTGCCAGGTGTCCAGCTTGGACACCCAGTAGTTGTAAGGCACTGAGAGATAATTTAGGACGCTGACATGGTCTGCAATGTATTCCTTCACCATCTTCCAAAACTTTTCCCTTGTAGCACTTGGCCGCGATTCAGGGTGAGGTTGCTTGCGGGGTGTCATGAAAGTTTCCCATGCCTTGAAAAGTGTTGCCCTGCCTCTGTTAGAACTACTGTGTGTTCCCCTTGTCTCCCTTCCTCGGTTGCCTAAGGAAGTACAGACTCTGGTGGCCGCATTGTCAGATAGAATATTTTGGAGCTATCTGTCAACAAGTACCTTCTGGTATTGCACGGTTTTGCTAGGTTCTCTTTGTAGCGGGGGTCGAGAAGGGTGAACACCCAGTAATCTGTGTTATCTAAAATGCGTATAATGCGAGGGTCACGGGAAAGGCAGCCTAACATGAAGTCAGCCATGTGTGCCAGAGTACCAACGGGCAAGACGTCGATGTCAACTTCAGAATGACTCTTCATACCCTCATCCTCCTCTTCTGCCCATCCACGCTGAACAGATGGAATTAAAGTTCCATGGGTACTAGCCTCTGTAGCAGAGGCAAGTGTCTCCAGCTCCTCCTCTTCATGGCCCAATTCGCGCTGAGAAGACAAACTGGGGAGGTCTGGCTATCAACCTGTGACATCTCCTCCCCCATTTCCTCGTCTGCCACATTCAAAGCATCCTCCTTAATTGTGAGCAGCGATCGTTTGAGTAGACACAGCAGTGGGATGGTTACGCTGATAATAGCGTTATCGCCACTAACCATCTTTGTGGATTCATCAAAGTTTTTTAAAACCTCACATAGGTCTGACATCAATGCCCACTCCTCACTTGTGAATAGTGGCAGTTGAATGGAAAGGCGAGGACCATGTTGCAGCTGTTATTCCACAAATGCCCTCTGCTGCTCACAAAGCCTGGCCAACATGTAGAAAGTAGAATTCAACAGTCGGTGAGCTGGAAGCTGCAACGTTGACAGACCGCCCGAAGCTGTAGATGACTTGCGGAAATTAGCACACAAGCAGCACGCCTTCACTAATAGCTCCTGCAAATTGGGGTAGGTTTTGATAAACCGCTGAACCACCAAGTTTAAGACGTGGGCTAGGCATGGAATGTGTGTCAGGTTGCCGAGCTCCAAAGCTGCCTCCAAGTTACGGCCATTGTCGGACACAACCATGAGCGTTTCTAGGTTGAGTGGCGAGAGCCACAGCTCGGTCTGGTCCCTTATAAGCTGCCACAGCACTTGTCCATGTGTCTGTGGTGAGGTGGACCTTCCCAGTAAGTGCGTTGGTCAGGGCACGGGTGATGTTCGGGGACACATGCTGGTGTAAGACGGTCACAGCACACCGTGAAAAATAGTGGCGGCTGGGGACTGCGTACCGAGGGACGGCCGCTGATATCCGGCTGCGGAATGCCTCAGTGTCCCCAAGCCTAAATGGCAACATTTCAAGGGCCAGTAATTTCAGAAGTTGCGCATTTTGCGATATGGCCTGTGGGTATTTGCGCTTGTGTTCAAATGCCTGTGTTATTGACATTTGGATTCTGCGCTGGGACAGGGAATTGGATGTTGTTGCTGACGGTTCATTCGAAGGTCCAGGTGCTGGGTGAGAGGCATCCGGGCCTGCACCTTTGACATAGGATTGGCCAGCAGTGCGTAACACAGGGGAAGTGGAGGCAGTGGTGGGACCCTCAGACGCAGAGTGTGGACGCAGGAGTTCGGCCCACTTATTAGGGTACTTGGATGTCATGTGGCGGATCATGCTGGTGGTGGTGAGGTTGCTAGTGTTCACACTCTTTTCACTCTTTTGTCATCTGCGCTTTCCTCAAAAAAGCGCCATACTGCGGAACATCTACCCCTTGGCAAGGTATATTTATGCATAGGGGTGCTCGGTGTAATGGTTAAGGGCCGGTTTGGTGTGGGCCGATGTCTCCCTTTTTCCACCCCAGTGCCTCTTCCAGACTGTTGCGTTGCTACGGATCCCTCCCCCTCTGTACTGCTGTCCTCGCTCGGCTTTTCACCTAACCATGTTGGGTCAGTGACTTCATCGTCCACCACCTCCTCACTCTGCTCATCCACCCGACTTGACCTAACCACCACCTCAGTGACTGGCAACTGTGTCTCATCATCATCCACCTCATGAACGAATGATTGCAGTTCACCACCATCATCTTCTTGAGACTGCGAAGGCTCAAGAGGTTGGGAATCAGGGCACAATATCTCAGGTACCTCTTCAAGTGTGCTTTGCGAGAGAGCCAAACCAAGTACTGGTGATGAAAAGAGGTCATGTGAATATCCAAGTGTGGGATCACTTGTTTGCCCAGACGCGACATGGTGGGAGGAAGGAGGATCAGAGTGAGGATTCGGTTGACCAGACTCTTGGCTACAGAGACTGGACTTTGTGGAAAAGAGGGTTGTGCTTAACCGACTGGAAGCATTATCTTCTGCAATCCAACTGACCACCTGTTCGCACTGGTCCGACTTGGACAGTGTTGTCCTGCGCCGCCCAGCTAAGTTGAACATGAAGCTGGGTAAGGTGGATTTTTTTTCTGGTGCACTGACAGCAGGCACAGTTCCATTGCGCCCAGGGCCACGGCCCCTGCTTGCACCATCAGCATCACACCGGGGCACTGCTTCTCCTTGCACCATCAGCATCACGCCCACTTCCCCCTCCCTTTGTGCTCGCCTTCTTTATATTATTGGTTTTGTCTGTAGAGGTTGCGCAGATTGTTTTACTGTCCGGTAAAGACACACTTTTCTGATGCAGGACAGTACTGGATGCAGAAAAATACAGATTTTTAGCACTACACTAGCCCAGAGATAATGTTAAATTTACAGTACACACTGTATTGGCTTGCTGTAATGTACTGAACACATAAAAATAAAGATTTTCAGGAGTACACTAGGCCACAGATACTGAATTTGTTTACTGTACACACTGTATTCACTGGCTGTAATGAACAGGAGACAGAGAAATGCAATTTTTCGGCACTACACTATGACAGAGATAATGTAATTTTTACAGTACACACTGTATTTGCTTTCTATAATGTACAGGAGAAATAAAAATACAATTTTTTGGCAACACACTAGGCCAGAGAATGTAATTTTTACAGTACACACTGTATTTGATTTCTGTAATGAACAGTAGACAGAGAAATACAATTTTTCGCCACTACACTAGGCCAGAAATACAATTTTCACAATACACACTTTATTCGGATGTAGTTCTATATTGGATACAAATTTGTCCCAAATAAAATGTATTCTCTGCTGAAATACTGTATATACGGTTGCGGCCTAAACGCACACACAGACGTGCCCAAAACTTGTTAACTATGGCCAAAATATAAATCACTGTCTGCTGCAGAATTTTATATAACGGTTGCGGATTGAACGCACACACAGATGTGGCACAAGTTAGGTTAATTTCCCTGTACCAAATAATTTCTCTGATGGTACAGTGTATATCTCAGTAGCAGGAACACTGTAGTGAATAAGCCCCTTTTAATAATGTCTGCCCAACACACTGCTTTATGATGGTGCAGTTTATATCCCAGTACCAAGGAACACTGTAGTGAATAAGCCCCTTTTAAGAATGTCTGCCCAACACACTGCTTTATGATGGAGCAGTGTATATCTCAGTACCAAGGAACACTGTAGTGAATAAGCCCCTTTTGATAATATCTGACCAACACACTGCTTAATGATGGCGATTTGTCACTAATCGGAAATCTTTCTGTTTTATCAAAGTTATCAAAGCGATTTTCAAGCCGTGCACTTATCTGTCCCTTCCTGGTGACGCCTGTCCCTGATAGTGCTGAATTAAAAAAAAGGTGCTGCACTGCTGTCAAACACACACTCTAGTCCTTAAAAGGACTGTTAGGACTTTCAATAAGGTTTTTGGAGTAAAATCAGTAAGTTTAAATCAAAACGCTATCTGTCCCTGCCTACTGTCTGCTCTCCCTGATGCTGAATGAGCCAAGCGCCGGACCTCAGCTCCTATATGAAATGGTATCACGTGTTTCGACCAGCCAATCAGTGTAAGGCTTACAGCTAACATTGCAATGGCCATACACTGAAGGGAATTACTTACCTAGGCCTTGATTGGCTGCTTAGAAGGCGCCAAACGTGTGGGGAGGAGACTCAAGCAATGCGACGAATACACACTGTACTTGGCCAAGCATGCTCGCTCATCACTACTCAGGAGACTACCTTTGAGGAACACACTAGCAGTGCATGGGTTCATAAAAGCAGCGGCAGACAGGCATCATGCAGTGGAGAAGGGAAAATGTCATACTCAGCAGTGTGGGAATTTTTAACCAAGTTTCTTGTGGAGGTTAGCGTGGTGGTATGCAGGGCATGAGGGCAGAGGGTGCGGCTGCTAAAGTTGGCATGACGGCCCTGCATTAACTAATGTAACATCACCATAAAGTGGTTTGGGAGAACCAAGCCACTCATTTAGTGTTACAGCCTGATGCAGCAATCACTGCATCTCCCTCCAGTCTGCACCACCTCTCCAGTAGTCAGAGCTCGACAATGTCAGAAGGAGGAAACTGTTGTTCCTTCCCATCAATTTTAATGTCGCCTATTGCTCCTCGTCCTACTTCTCGTCACTTGTTTCATCTGTAATCCATCTCAGAGGCAATTGCAAAAAGACAACAGTAAGCGTGTACTCGTCCAACGGTGCAGAAGCTGAACGTGTGCCTGGCCAAGTTACTGGTACTACAGTCCTTCCCTTTCCATGTTATTGACTCTGCACATTTCAGAAAACTGTTGGCTTGTGCCCACCCAAGGTGGAGAGTCCCAAGCTGACATTACTTTTCCAAAAAAACAGCCCTACACACTTACATTGAGCAGAAGGTGGGCCAGTCCTTGGGCCTCTCTGTGTCTGGTGGAGTTCACGTCAGCACTGATGTATGGAGCTGTTACTATGAGCAAGAACAATATATATGATAAGTATTAAGCAAAGACCTTTGCTGTATTTGTGGGAGGGGAGGCTGATTACAAGGCTAGTTATATGCACCTGTGGGCCCAGGCTGGCTGGTTACTAGGCTATTTATAGGCACCTGTGGGCCCAGGCTGACGCCGAATCAGCTGATTTCACTACCTCTGGGTCAGCTCTAGGATACAGCAGCATGGTGTGGAGGCTCCTTACTGCTGGGCGATGGCAGAATGTCTCAGGAAGGCGCTGGTATTCATGGTAGGATCGGAGTGGTTTGCACGGGACCCACGCTGCGGTCTGCAACATTTAGCGCTCTGGGATGAAGCAGAGTTTGGGCGCTAAAGGGCCGAGCATTGGTTGTTAGTGGGCTCAAGCTATGCACGCTGTGTTTTGTGTATCAATGGTTGATTTAAAAAAAAAAAAACGCAGCAGCATCATGTGGAGGCTCGTTCACACCTGGGCATCGGCAAAAAGGGCCAGGCGAATGCTGGCACTTACTGTAGAATTGTACTTATTGGCACGGGACCCACAGTGCGGTATGCGATTCGCAGTTCTCTGGGTCAAAGCAGAGTTGGGTGCTAACAGTCAAATGACGGTTGTTAGTATTTTGTCTAGCTGTTTAGGGGCTTGTTAGGGGCTATTGCATATAGTTATTGGTGTAGCATGCGCCTAGAGTAGGTATGGTCGCATGTTTTCTGATATCTGTTTCATACGTAAAAAAAAAATAAAAAGTGTGTTTTTCTATTACCTGTTTTACATGTGGGGCACATCCGCAGTTAAAGCCAGACATGCAAGGTGTTGGTAAATGTATATCAGTGGTCTGTATATGGGGATACAAGCAGATCGGTCAAGGCGCCGGTATTTGAGTACTGATGCTCTGGTAAGTGTGTTTAATCTATAAACTGTATGTTATGGGCACGCATGTGTCAGCGGTTCTGTGCTAGGTTTATAAGTGCACTATATGTCGATTAATTAGCGTTGCATCATGGGTGATATTCAAACACGTTTATATTTTCTTAGATGATGTTGTGGTGACCCATTTAAAAAAAAAAAAAAAAAAAGAACCTGCAGCATTATGTGGAGGTTCGTTCGCGCCTGAGTAATGGCAGAAGGTGCCAGATGAGTGCTGGCATTCACGGTAGGATCGGACTTGGTTACACGGTTAGTGACTTGTAGCGCTCTGGGGCGAAGGAGGTGGGGCGCTTATGGTCGAATGATCATGGTTAGGTTCGTTACCTTCAAAATCTACGTCTGTCTGCTTTTACATTTTGTCCTATACTCCATTCACTACTAGAGCTGCGTTCATGCGTTTTCTGTTGCATCACATTAATACTTTGCTCACTTCAGATTGCATTCATACGGCTGCGTTATACCTTGCTCTTCATGCTCAGAGCTGGGCCCATACCATGTTTTAGGCACCTGTCACATCCAGAGCTGCATTCACCCACCTGTTCTTACATCAGATGTTATATTCTGCTTCCACTTAAAGCTGCATTTTCCCTTTCATTGCTACATCATGGTTACTCAGTATTTCACTAGGGCAGTCAGCACACCGCTCTGATACCGCTTTCTTTCAGGTTTACGTTTCTTTCCTCGCTGGTTGTTACATTCCATAGGCCTACTTTTCTGTTTCACTTCGGTGAAAGAAAAAAAAAAAAAATTGGGTGCTGTTCTTTAGTCCTGTTTCGCATTCACTCAGACTGGTCTCCTGCTCCAGCTCACCATACAGTCCCTCAGCGGTCAGTGGGTTAATAGGAGTAAGTTTCCTACTATGTTTCACAAGCTGTTCACACGTTGTCACGATTAGGGTCTTCTCTTAGCGAATTGTAATGCCTCTGGCTCTTTTTCTCCCATCTGTTCAATTTCACGGTGGGTTTAATGTTTACTTAGGCATTGGGTTCGGTTCACTATTGTCTAGGCATATCCCATCAGGTCTGGCTCACATTTTAATTACTTATCGTCACTGTAATGTCATCTAGTTCAGTCTTGGCTTCGGGGGCCAGATGACTGCTTCAGCCTCATGGCTCCGCGGGGTCTATGACCGTTCTTCACGTTATTCGTTAGGGGTACAATAATATGGTTGTAAGCTCGTTAGTGTCCTAGGTTACTGTCGAAGGGGGTCATGGTTATGCGAGTCCCCAAGTCATACTGGTGCTGCTTAAGTGGTTTAAAAAAAAAAAAATAATAATTATAAAAAAAAGATAAATTAAAAAATATAATAATAAAAAATAAAAAAAACATAAAAAAAATAATAATAATTAAAAAATAGCCATTAGTGTCTCTCGCGCATGGCCCCGCCATTAGTCTCTCACGCATGGCTTCTCAGTTTACATTTTACACACACAACTCCGCCATTCGAGGTCGGCTGCGTGGTCCGCCACAGTAGGTTCCATGTCTATTTCTGCCTTCAGGCCCGCTCGCATGGCTCGGTCAGCTGTGGCTCGCAATACAATTCTTCTTGTGGAGGCTCGCATGCATTTGCCATTAGAATCTAACTCACATTATTGTTGTAGGTTGTTGGGTCTTCATCATTTTCTTTTCAAGCAGTCATCTCAAGCCTTCCTTTTCAGACATCACCTTCTCCTGGGTTCGCATTTTTCTCCATTTACCCTCTCTAGGTTCTTGCTTCCCTCGCTCCCTGCTGTTACTTTTCTCTTGCCTGTCCTTGCATTATAGACCCATTCTCCCAGGAAGCTGACCCTGTGGTCTCATTTTTTCACGTTTCTCAAATTTCGGCTCTCAAAGGGTTGTTCAGGAAAAAAATAAAAAATAATACTATGGCATCAGTTTTGTCCGCAGGGAGTCCTCTCACCACTACAGGTGATTTACGAAGTCTGTCACGTCTACAGACTAATAAGTCCTGTCACGACTACAGGCGATTTACGAAGTCTGTCACGACTACAGACTAATAAGTCCTGTCACGACTACAGGCGATTTACGAAGTCTGTCACGACTACAGACTAATAAGTCCTCTCTCACCACTACAGGCGACTTACGAAGTCTGTCACGTTACTGACACGATAAGTCCTAGCGCGACTACAGGCACAGCATACGTAGTCTATCATGACCTTAAGCTTGTCCTGTCATAGCGGCAGGCATTGGGTGTACATTATGTCTTCATTGCAGACATGCTTACTTTATCGTCAAACTCGGGCTGAGGGTGTTGGTGTCGCCCTAGTTTCTGGGTACCGGTCTATCATCCAGTAGTAGGTACAATAATAAGGCACAATATACGTAGTCTGTCACGTCTATGGACTCAACAAGTCCTATCACTACTGTAGGCGCAGCATACATAGTTTATCACGACCTTAAGCTTATTTCCTGTCACAACTGCTAGTATGGTGGGTATGTTTTCTGTCCTCATTCCAGGCAACATTAGCTCGTTAATTGGAACAGCCATGTACTCGTGCTTATGGTTCCCCAGGCCTGGTGAGTCTACACATTTCACTTAATCCATTACTAGAGTTAGCCGGCATCCGCCATCTTCTAAATTTTTGGGTCCTTTATAAAAAATAATAATAATAATTAAAGCGGTGGCCTGGGGAATAAGTATAGGTGAAGTATTTTGCTACAATTAACAGGGCCCTTGGCGAATGGTTGGACTTCAATTAGGCCGTTCCATCAGATTCACCATTGTTGTTTCAGTCTGCAGCTCTCAGGATTCAGACCGTCTCGTAATATGTTCATATGTTGTTCAACATAGGAGTAAATCGTTTCTGATTACCAACCACTCTTTCAAAAGCATCAACATTAGCTACCTCCAAGAACGACGTGCCGGCGCACGTGACAAAGAGGTAAGGTACATAGAAGTCTCTGTGGTACGTACGGTATATTCCACACCTTCATCGTGTAGTGTCTTTGCGTTCAAAGTGGGTGTCGTAATGGTATGTATATGTTTTGCTCTAAACTAAGGTCTGCTCTTTTTGGCCCCTTTAGGCTGCCCTACCGCAGCAGTTATGGCACAATTCTACTGCTTGTTGTAGATAGGGTTAGATAGGTTAGGTACACCTTTCTGATAGCCGATCCGACCACAAGTATTAAGCAAAGACCTTTGCTGTATTTGTGGGAGGGGAGGCTGATTACAAGGCTAGTTATATGCACCTGTGGGCCCAGGCTGGCTGGTTACTAGGCTATTTATAGGCACCTGTGGGCCCAGGCTGACGCCGATTCAGCTGATTTCAGCCACCCACCCACCCACACCATCTTACAGTCACTTCATATTAGGGTGGCCCCCTTTAGGCTGCCCTACCGCAGCAGTTATGGCACAATTCTACTGCTTGTTGTAGATAGGGTTAGATAGGTTAGGTACACCTTTCTGATAGCCGATCCGACCACAAGATACACTTTATTGATTCCAAGGGAAATTTCAGTATCACAGCAGCACAACATAGACATGGCTCACTGTAGACAATTGTCAGTATACTTCCATACATTACTATTCATGACAGGCCAGTACAATACCCCATTGGTAGAACAATAATACAACACAGTCACTTGAAGGATTTCACATTTAAGTAGTTGTTATACATTTCCATAGCAGTTGGGATAAACAATTTCTTGTATCTTTAATTTTACACCTTAGTAGGATTAGATGGTTACTGAAGGTGCTCATCTGCCTCATGAACAGCTCATATAATGGGTGTGCATTATTGTTTATAATCGCCATACACATCTTCTTTTCTCCACTACCTTCTTTAAAAATGTGTAGATGGCAACCAACAACTAAGCTTGCCTTCCTCATAAGCTTAAGACCCATAAACATAGGGCCCATTTGTAACAATGCAGATGCATATACCAAACTAACGACACCGATAAAGAATGCACTGTACATATATAATTGAAAATAGGGTTGAGTGAACCCGGACATTTCCGTAAAAGTTCGGGTTCGAGTTCGGTGTTCAGCGATTTCTTGGCGCTTTTTGAAAGGCTGCAGGACTGCTAATCAACAAACGTTTCA
This sequence comes from Bufotes viridis, assembly GCA_033119425.1. Taxonomy (NCBI): domain Eukaryota; kingdom Metazoa; phylum Chordata; class Amphibia; order Anura; family Bufonidae; genus Bufotes; species Bufotes viridis. Next base: position 344,729,083 of record CM065590.1, read on the forward strand.
CTAGTCTGCCCTTAGAAGCCATCACAGCCATGCATACTTATGGCATGGCTGTGATTGGCCAAGAGCAGCATGTGACCCAGCCTCTATATAGGCTGGAGTCACGTAGCGCCGCATGTCACTCTGCTCTTCTCAGTGTAGGGATAGGATGCTACTGCTGCTATGAGGGAGAGATTAGGCAAGAATTTTGTTGAACTTGATGGCGAGTTCAATCTTTAAACTACAGAGCTTATTGAGGGTGCTATGCTACATTTTTGTACCCAGCGCTGAGTCCAGTGACACTGAAAAATAAGTTTTAATCCATCTGCTAGTTCGGTGGGCCATTTTTACATGTGCAGTGCCCTTGCAACTGCATGTGAGCTGCATATGTGTCGGGGACATTACTTTAATTCTGTTCTGGTAGCACAGTGCAGGACAAATTCCCTTTTTTGGCCGTTCAAGTACCCCTGCGGCCTGCAGTGCATACCTGGCAGTGAAAACTATTCAATTACATTAGTCTGTCATATATTATTGTGACCAAAAGCGATTTTTTTATCTGTCTGCAACAGGCACTGCATATCTGACAGTCCAATAAAATCGCTAAATACTGCAGTCACCTTGCTGCTATAAAATAAACACATTTTTTTGTGCTAGATAGCAAATTTGCTTGCTATGCTGCATTTCTAAAAGTACAATACAAGCGTAACATACGGCATTTTCATTGGTGCTATAAAAAAAAAAAAACTTTTTGTGCTAGATAGGTGAGAGGGACGTAAATTTGTAAAAATCGGCTGTTATATTATTGGGTGACATTAACCCAGTTTTGCCATATACAAACCCCTGCTCTGCATAGGTGACAGGGAGGTAAATTTCTAAAAATCATTTGTTCCATTGGTTGGTGACATTTTACCATTTTTGCCGTATACAAACCACTGCTCTGCATAGGTGACAGGGCGGTAAATTTCAAAAAATCATCTGTTACATTGGTGGGTGACATTTTGCGAATTTTTGCCATATACAAACCCCCGCTCTGCATAGGTGACAGGGACATAAATTTGTACAAATCGTCTGTTACATTGGTGGGTGACATTTTGCCAGTTTTGCCGTATACAAACCCCTGCTCTGCATAGGTGACAGGGAGGTAAATTTCTAACAATTGTCTGTTCCATTGGTGGATGACTTTGACCCATTTTTGCCGTATAGTAACCCCAGCTCTGCATAGGTGACAGGGAGGTACATTTCTAAAAATCATCTGTTACATTAATGGGTGATATTTTGCCAGTTTTACCGTATACAAACCACTGCTCTGCATAGGTGACAGGGAGGTAAACTTCTAATAATCGTCTGTTACATTGGTGGGTGACCTTTTACCTTTTTTGCCTTATAGAAACCCCTGCTCTGCACAGGTGACAGAGAGGTAAATTTCTAATAATTGTCTGTTACATTGGTGGGTGACCTTTTACCATTTTTGCCATATACAAACCCCTGCTCTGCATAGGTGACAGGGACGTAAATTTGTACAAGTCGTCTGTTACATTGGTGGGTGACATTTTGCCAGTTTTGCCGTATAGTAACCCCTGCTCTGCATAGGTGACAGGGAGGTACATTTATAAAAATCATCTGTTACATTGGTGGGTGACCTTTTACCATTTTTGCCGTACTTCCTCTTTCTATTTCTCTTTCTCTCCAGTGTTTGGGAGATGAACAGCTGAAAACTTCCATGGTATAGTGTGGAGATGTTTGGTGACGGTGAAAGATGTGGTGGTGTTGCTGCTACATCCTCTGTTTGCGGGGTGGCAGGTGCCACTGTCACTCACTTGTGCTCAGGTTTAGAACATTTATTTTTAATTTTTATGTATTTTATATTATTTTAAGTTATTTCCCTATCCAAATTTGCAGGGCACTTGTCCTCCTCTTACCCTCATTTTGCTTCAATTTCCAGCCCTCTAGCCCTTTTCATTACTTTTTTAGAGCCATTTTGGTGCCCCAAAGTTCAGAGAAACCGAACTTCCAGGTGTTCGCTCAACTCTAATTGTAAAAATGAAGATACTTTATTATAGTGATGAATTTGTGATATTTTGCAAATATTTTGGCGAATATCCAGTCATTATTTTCTTGATTGCGGAAATCGGCAATTTAAAAATTCACATTACGAAAATTTGCATTCAACACTACTCTTAAAATCAAAGATATTGCAGCCTTCTCATTGGTCCACAAGCTAAAAGCAGTGAGGGATCATGTGTATTGTTCGTTATCTCCAGTCATTATTTTCTTGATTGTGGAAATCGGCAATTAAAAAATACGCATTGCGAAAAATTCACATTCAACACTACTCCTAAAATCAAAGATATTGCAGCCTTTTCATTGGCTCACAAGCTAGAAGCAGGAAGGGATCATGTGTACTGTTTAAATAAAAATCTCGAATATTTTCAAAATTACAAAAATATATCACTATATTCTAAATATACGCAAATTCTCGAAGTGCCAATATTCACGATAAAAATTCGCAATTCGAATATTCGTGATCAACACTACTTCATTATGATGCACGATTAAAACATGAACATAAGGTTATATTGACACACACCACAGATGAGGCACCAAATACGTGGTCATAAATGACACAATAATAGCACCAAGATATAATCAAGTAAAGCAGGAAATACATCCAAATTTATATAAAAAATGCACACACAAGTAACACAGACCCAGTATGGCGCCTCAAAACAACTCCAACACGTGTTTCGCATTGTGATTCCTCAGGGGATAGAGTCTGCTGCCCTCACTCCCCACTATGTCATAGGGCCATTATTGTCCGTGTTACTGCCACTGCTGTTGGCCCCCACCCCCACTCTGTTACAGGGCCACTATTGTCCCTGTTTGTCCTGACATGTTGTGTTAACATCACTGGTTATTTTTCCGTTCTTCTTATCCGTCAGAAGAACAGGAAAAAAAAGGATCCTGTACTTTAAGCAATTCACACGATCAGTATTTGGTCAGTATTTGTAAGCCAAAAGCAGGAGTAGGTTCAAGACACAGATGAGATGCAAATATTTCCATTAAATTTTATCTCAGTTTTGGATCAGCTTATGGTTTTGGATTACAATTACTGATCAAATACTGACCATCTGAAAGAGGCTTTATGGATGCTCAAAATATAGGCTTAGTTTTTGGGGGCATGGCCTTCAGCCGATGAAGATCTTAAAACCTCCAAAGTGACGTTGATAGCGTCTCAAAGCACTCTCCTATACCTTACCAGATGACTGCCAGGACTGCCACTGACATGGTGACCCGCAGGAAGTCCACAAAACTGGGATTTGAGTGCCTTACTGACTTCATTTCACCCCACGAGGCACGGTCTAGCAGAGCTCCAAAGCCTAGTTTTGTTGCTGCCTCTCCAGTTATTGCCATGCAGAAAGAAGCCGAGAGCAGGACGACTCTCCCACATTAAGGGATACGAGTTGCACTGCCTCAGCCGGGAGCTCCCTCTCACCCCAGAGGTCGAGCCCGCAGCCATCAAACCATGAGTGTCTTCCAGAGGAGACACCGCAATAATGCAACGTGCACCACAGAAATCCAAGATTGCGCTTAAGAGTGAGGTGAGTGTCCTAACATGTACACCTGCCACTAGCCCTTCCAAACAAAGACCTAGTTGTGATTCTGACCCTTCTGCCCTTAATGTTACTGAAGTCTCTACAATCTCTGACCCTCTTCTAGAAAATCCTACAACTGATCAAGCAGTGTCACAGACATTTATTAAAACCATGAGGTCAGCGATGCATCGCTCTTTTACAACTCATCTGACTAATATCACGTCTTCTCTTGATGAAGTAGGAGAACGGGTGAATCATATTGAAAATAAAATAGGAGCACTGATTAAATCCCATTATGATCTGATAGATGCTTGCTATTCATTGGAGGATGAAGTGGAGGCTTTAAAGGCAAAGATGGCTGACATTGAAGAGAGGAGCAGAAGGAACAACATAAAGTTCTATGGAGTACCAGAATCTGTTCACAACCATGACCTTCAAAAATACCTCCAATATATTATGAAGGCAGTGCTCCCTAATCTAGAGCCCCAATTCTTGCTTATTGATCGAGTCCACTGGATCCCTAAGCCGCAACATATTCCTGAATCTCTTCCCAGGGACGTTATTGCTTGGATCCACTTTTCTCATGTGAAGGATGTCCTGTTGTCAGTAACTAGGAAAAATAAAAGATTGCTGCATCCGTTTCAGAAGATTCAATTATATTCATATTTATCACAAGAAATTTTCAGAGCTAGGAAACAGGTTTTGCCTATCACTGGCATTTTATGGAAATCAAAGATCCCTTACAGATGGGGCTTCCCCCTTAAGTTACTGATTCACAAGGATAACAAGATGCATGTCCTCAAATGCCTGGAAGGGGATGGATAGATGCTACACTCCTGGAGTCTTTTCGAATCTGTTTCCTCTCAACCTTCAAGCAATAGGAGCGCAGCGCATATCCCACCAGAATGGTCTACTGTTGGTAACTTTTGTGGAGTTTACATATGCTTTTTTTGCAGGGAGTGGGAGCTATTAGGCTGGAACGGTTTTGTACTCCCAGAGGATTCAATGGGGCTGTAGGAATGTAGGGTCCTATGGCACTTGTAATCCTGCTTACTTAAGTTTCCACTGTTCCACTTATTTTCTTACAGTTTGTTTTTATCTCCAATTTATATTTTTAAACCTTCCTGTTTGACTCCAGTGATGGCTGTTAAGAGTTTATTATATACTTACCATGGCTGTTAAATTAATGTCAATAAACGCCAAAGGCCTCAATTCCCTATATAAACGGGCTTCATTGTGGAGAGATGCTTTGTCTGCACAAAATCAATATCCTTTGCGTGGAAGAAACCCACTTTTCACAAAGAGGCTTTTCTCAAGTGTTCCTTGCTAATTCATAAAATCATGGAAATTAATGCACTAAAACAATAGATCCTAATATAATATATGGACTCAGCTCTCACTCTAATAATAAAATCTGAGCCTCTCAGCCAATATATTTTGATCAAAACACATCTGCCCGCCTACCAGCACCGAGGTGGTCTCAGTCAGGCAGGTCCTACACTAAACCTACCTTGTTCCTTGCTAATTCAGACAAAAGGAAGGTAGGTGTAGCAATAGCAGTGAAAGATACTCTAATATTCCAGGTAGAAAATTGCATTATAGATGAAGGGGGTAGGTACCTTGTCCTGATCTGTCAGATAGAGACCACAGTTCTAACTATTGCTAATATCTACATTACGTCCACAATAAATCTCAGAAGGTTCTTGAACAAACTACTTAAACGTATCAGGAAAGTACAAAAAGGAGCGCTAATGCTCTGTGGGGATTTCAAAATCATTCCTTATAGAGACTTGGACTCCACAGTCAGCATTCCTCCTTCAACATTAGGAGCGTGGTTGGTACGGGAGGAATTATATGACCATGCTTCGATATTTTGCTCCTTGACTAGCTCACCACATTACTTTTTAATCCATATACTAATAAGTGGATTTGAGTCCAGCAGTTGATATGAGTCCAGTGTTTTTTCTATTCAGAGCTGTAGCCACTCCCCTATTCACTTCCGATGTAAAAGGGGCGTGGTTCATGACATCATTTAATCATTTTAATAATTGTTTATCAAACATGTGTTTATCACCCCATGAACAAACCAGCCCTTATTATAATTACTAACTTCAATAGTATATTCCTTAGTAATATAATACCTTAGAATTCCCTGGTATTCATTTTCCTGCCAATTATTAAAATGAATGGAATATGCAATAAACCACGCCCCTTTTACAACTGAAGAAGTGAATAGGGGAGTGGCTACAGCTCTGAATAAAAAAAATGCTGGACTCATATCAACTACTGGACTCAAATCAGCTTATTAGCATATGGATTAAAAGTACTTTTTCTCCACAATAAAGCAACAGATCACCAAGTGAAAGGTACCATTCTATTCAGCAGAGTGAGCTCTACAAGGCAGCATGCCTGGTTTATCAGTGAATTTCCTGGTGACAGGTTCCCTTTAAGGCGCTGCTTCAGCTGCATGCCATATATCCCCAACATCCTTTACCATCTTCTCCTCTTATCAAGGCTTATATTTTGGCTTGGAAATAGTTTGTTAAAGAGTCCCAAGGGAATCCAATAAAGAAGGAAATACACCTCCCAATTGACATACTGAAGATTTTTATTCCTAATTTGTCAATGTCTTTTTGGAGAAGTCCAGGTGTTAGGTTGATATCAGAACTTTATGAGGGAACTGTACTCAAACCCTTTTTGTGTCTACAAGTTTTATTTGCTATACCCACTTCTAAGTATTATGTTAGACTCATCCAGTATCTCAAAAACAACCCATTGGCAGGGGTAACTATTTCTCTACCCTTGATTGCCTACCTTTTTTCACTGTCTGGAGGAGACTTTGTCTCTACCAGTCGATTCAGGAAGAGATGATGGAGGCAGCATGTCCGGTTGAAAAATCCCTTTATTTGGGAACTGCTCACATGAAATACGTGAATATAAAAAGTTGCTACGTTTCGGCTATTACATAGCCTTTGTAAAGCACAATCTGAATTATACATATAAGTGTTTATAAAGTGAATACTCCACCTCCTTGACTAGCTCACCACATCCGCCTTCCTACAAGGCATGGCGGAATAATATCTATTTAATGCGACACCCTCAATACAAAGATCAAATAGAATCTCAGTTGAAAGAATATTTCTACCTTTAATGATACTGGCGAGTTAGACCCCTTTTGTCTTGTTATGGTTAGTGCACAAGGCCACAATTAGAAGAATATTAATACACAGTAACTAAGCTCATAATATAAAACAGCTAGATCTACCAAACTATCAGATACTCTCAAAAATCACAACGGTGCGGGCTTAGATTCGTAGGGACCCCTCAATCACTTTGTATAGATCACTAATGTCTCTCAGATACGAGGTTCATGCTTTATTACAAATGGAATATGATCACCAATTGACATTCAAAAAGCCCCCTGGCCCTAATGGGTATTCTAATGAGTAGTATCAATGTCTTGTCCCCACACTTAGGGAATATGTTTAATGTAGTGCTGCAGGGGAACCAATTTCCCAGAGAAATGTTACAGGCCACTATAGTTACAATTCCAAAACCAGGAAAACCTGCAAATGTCCCAGCAACCTTCTGTCCCATTTCTCTTTTGAATTGTGACGTAAAGATCTATGCTAAAATCCTTTCTCATCACCTTTTACAGGTACAGATTTAACATGGAGACACTGGATTTTATAATATAACATTATTATGTAAAAAAAAAATAAATAAAGCCCCTTCATCGCCCAGCTCCCAAGTGCGATCAGCTACATCATCATCATCGAGTACTGTCTGCACGTCACTGATGTCCTCCTCAGCCGTCTCTGGGTCAGGAGCCATCTCCCACGCCACTCTCCTCATCACTACTTGCCCGCCTAATGGAGGAAGCTGAAGATGTCTCCTCCACATCTTGGCTTGCCAGTAGCTACCGACAGTCTTCTAGTAGCTCGTCCTCACTGTATAGTGGAGCAGAGCCCACAGAATACAGTACTTCTCTGGCTGAGGGAACAGAAAAGGACAGAGGCAGGTTAAGGACAGATGAGGGCACAGGGCCTGCACCTGGGCCATGCCAACTAGGGTTGTGTCTGACGAACCCACTGACTCTTGGCTGGGGGTGTCTGATGTCACTTGCGATGAAGTCGAAGATCAGGTTAACTATTCAAGAACCGCTGGGTTGCTGGTCACGACACGACCACTAGCTGACACGGGGAGCTCAGGCCTCTCAAAGTGATCCCTGCTGCCACAGCCCCTTATTCTACTGTGACCTCTGCCTGCACCAGAAACATTTAGGCCTCTGCTACTCCCCTGTGCAGGGTCTGGCACTTTTATGTCTGACATACTGTTAGATCAAATAATCAAATGTTAGATCAAATATTTTTATTTTGCCACTAATACATGGCAAACAGGGCTTTAGAATATATCACTGCACCGCTGAACTGCAATTAGGCCCTAATTTGTTTCCACTTTTACACTACACAACAGGCTTTTCAACATATAAGTGCAACTCTGAACAGAGAATATATTTTTATTTTGCACTAATACACAGCAAACTGGGCTTTAGAATGTATCACTGCACTACAGAACGGCAATTAGGCCCTAATTTTTTTCTACTTTTCCACAACACAAAAGGCTTTTCAACAGATTAGAGCAATGCTGAACGGTGAATATATTTTTCTTTTGCCACTAATACACGGCAAAGAGGGCTTTACAACATATAACTGCACAGCACAAGGGCAAATAAAGAAATATGTCCTTGTTATAAACCCTTTTAATGGCTGTATCAAACAGCACTTGCACCCCAATAACAAGAACAGTTTGCTGTATAATGGCAATTTAGATCCCCAGTCAGTGCACCAAGGTGTAGTAGGATTGTTCATATTACCCAGTTTGTAACCTCCCCTACTGAAGCCTGTTCTACATAAATGCTGTGGAACGATTCCTCCCTATCCTTTACCTGCACTTATAAATCGTTTTTTCACCACAATCAAGTCTTTCCTATCACTGTCACTAGCGCCTGCAGACACGTTCTTCCCTGCACTAAGTACGCTGATGAATGGCAGAATCTAAGATGGCTGCTGCTATTTATAGGGCTGTGACATCACTGGGCTGGCTGGCTGCTGATTGGCTGCATGCATGTCAGTATGGGTGATCCCGCCTTCCTAGAGTTCCTTTCTCCATGTCCTCACACGTGCAGCAGACATTTTAGGAAAAAATTTGATTTATTACCACGAAGCGTGAGCAAATTCGGCTTAAGTGCGAATCAAATTTTTCCTGAAATTCGGATCTAATTCCACTTCATCAGCTTTGATTCGCTAATCTCAATTCCTAATCTACAAAGTTATTATAATGCTATACTAATTAAACAACTCAGATATTGGTCGCAGTCAGATGTTCCTGTTAGTTGGCTCCAAATTGAGTAGAAGCTGTGAGAAGGAAAATCCCTTAAAGGGAACCTGTCACCAGGAAATTCACTGATAAACCAGACATGCTGCCTTGTAGGGCTCACTCTGCTGAATATAATGATGCCTTTCACTTGGTGATCTGTTGCTTTATTGTGGAGAAAAATTACTTTTTAATCCATATACTAATAAGTGGATTTGAGTCCAGCAGTTGATATGAGTCCAGTGTTTTTTCTATTCAGAGCTGTAGCCACTCCCCTATTCACTTCAGATGTAAAAGGGGCGTGGTTCATGACGTCATTTAATCATTTTAATAATTGTTTATCAAACATGTGTTTATCACCCCATGAACAAACCAGCCCTTATTATAATTACTAACTTCAATAGTATATTCCTTAGTAATATAATACCTTAGAATTCCCTGGTATTCATTTTCCTGCCAATTATTAAAATGAATGGAATATGCAATAAACCACGCCCCTTTACAACTGAAGAAGTGAATAGGGAGTGGCTACAGCTCTGAATAAAAAAATGCTGGACTCATATCAACTACTGGACTCAAATCAGCTTATTAGCATATGGATTAAAAGTACTTTTTCTCCACAATAAAGCAACAGATCACCAAGTGAAAGGTACCATTCTATTCAGCAGAGTGAGCTCTACAAGGCAGCATGCCTGGTTTATCAGTGAATTTCCTGGTGACAGGTTCCCTTTAAGGCGCTGCTTCAGCTGCATGCCATATATCCCCAACATCCTTTACCATCTTCTCCTCTTATCAAGGCTTATATTTTGGCTTGGAAATAGTTTGTTAAAGAGTCCCAAGGGAATCCAATAAAGAAGGAAATACACCTCCCAATTGACATACTGAAGATTTTTATTCCTAATTTGTCAATGTCTTTTTGGAGAAGTCGAGGTGTTAGGTTGATATCAGAACTTTATGAGGGAACTGAACTCAAACCCTTTTTGTGTCTACAAGTTTTATTTGCTATACCCACTTCTAAGTATTATGTTAGACTCACCCAGTATCTCAAAAACAACCCATTGGCAGGGGTAACTATTTCTCTACCCTTGATTGCCTACCTTTTTTCACTGTCTGGAGGAGACTTTGTCTCTACCAGTCGATTCAGGAAGAGATGATGGAGGCAGCATGTCCGGTTGAAAAATCCCATTATTTGGGAACTGCTCACATGAAATACGTGAATATAAAAAGTTGCTACGTTTCTGCTATTACATAGCCTTTGTAAAGCACAATCTGAATTATACATATAAGTGTTTATAAAGTGAATACTCCACCTCCACATGGAGATGTGTCCAATCATTGTTTCTCATTGTTAATCATACACATGCAGGGTTACCATTACACATCCAATCCGTGTCCCAGTCAGCAGCTGCTTTATATAAAACTTAAGGTCAATCATACATAGTGTTCTCACCTGATCAAATATAAATGTAGAGGGAAAATACGGTGTCATGATGCACACTAATCCGCGCGTCTGGTAATCACCAGTGCGCATGTCAGAGAAGGGAGAGGGAGGGTCACGACCACGTGATCACAATGATCACATGATCACACATAGCAATGCGTCCTGCATCCAAGGGGCGTGATAGAGAGAGGCAACACCCATACACAAATGGTCAATCACATGATCACGGACATACTCGTCCTTGTGATCATGTGACTTAAACAGCATAGTGCAGTGTTTAAATGTGTTAAATAAATCACAGGGTTGTCTAAGCTCTCAGTCATCAGCCCCTATATAATATAATATGGGGCCAGACAGCCCCACAATCATGAAAAAACAAAAGTGTCAGCATATATGGACCTCATCAACATAAGCTGCTGTTCACACTAATGCATCCTGGAATCGCATTGCTGAAAAGGTAAATTGAACCCCATCTCAAATTATCGCATCTAGAGAGTGCATCATGGGACCGCAGCACCCACCACAACCTAAAGTGCTGATTGTGCGAGTAATAATATATCCCACCCCCATTCCGTACAAAAACATGATAATAATGCATAAAAACACATCACTGAGTACAATTCAGTAGATTACATCATAAATAAATTATATTGACCCCACACTGAATTCAATATTAAGCCCATATGGTTGAAGGGCTTTCAGCTCAAATATCCATCTGAGTTGTTTCTTTCTTAGGAGACGTTCCCTATCACCCCCTCGGCTCATGCTACCCACTGAGTCAATGATCCGAAAGCGCAGCTGGTTGACAGAGTGCCCACGCTCCACAAAATGTTTGGCTACTGGTTTGTCAATGAGACCCCTCCTTATGTTGCTCTTAAGTGAATTCATTCGCTCACGTGCCTCCATAGTGGTCTCACCAATGTAGATGAGTCCACAGGGGCAGGTGATCATGTAGACAACGTCACGTGATCTGCATGTAAAAAACTCTTTAATTTTGTAGGCTCTGCCACTGTAGGGATGACAAAACGTATCACCCTTGATCATATTTACACAGTTGCAGAAACCAAGGCAAGGGTAACACCCCATCTTTCTTGGTGCCAAATACGTCTTTTCATCCCTACGGGGCTCAGATATCTCACTTTTCACCACTTTGTCACGTAAATTGGTCCCCCTCTTCTAAGCCATCATTGGGCAACTCTCAAACTCCGGTATCGAGGGCAACCCTTTTTGTAAAATGTGCCATTCTTTGTGTATAATCTGTGAGATTTTCCCACTGAGGGCACCATAGGTGGAAAAAAAGGGAATTCTCTGATTTTCTGTCCTCCTTACTTTACCGTGAAGCGTGGATTCCCGGTCAACCAGCGCCACCCTTTGTTTTGTCTTCTCAACTAGTCTATGTGGGTAACCCCTATTGAGGAATTTATGACCCATCTCATCTACTCTTTTCTCAAACTGTTCCTCTCTCGATTCCACCCTTCTTACCCTTAATAACTGACTCCAGGGGAGGGACTCCACCATCTGGCGTGGATGGTTGCTGTCATATCTCAACAGATTGTTTCTGTCTGTGGGCTTATGATAAATGTCTGTAGAGATAGTTCCATTACTAATGCGAACCATTACATCTAGAAATTGCAATTCAGTGGGAGATACTGTGACTGTAAATTCAAGACCCGCGACCATCTTATTCAAATGTTGATGGAACAGGTGCAGTTCCTCTGAGGAACCACCCCAGACAACAAAAATGTCATTGATGTAGCGCCACCAGCATCGGGCCCCCCTAAACAAGGACGACCTATAAATGAATCTGTCCTCCACCTCCGCCATGAAGATATTAGCATACGTAGGTGCCACGTTCGAGCCCATGGCCACACCACGTTGCTGTTGGTAGAAGGTGTCCCCAAAGCAGAAATAATTCTGCTTCAGGACCACCTCCAGGAGCTGGAGGACAAACCCACGGCCTCCCAGGGAGAGCCCGGTGCCGGCCAGAGCCACATCGACGACATTCAATCCAAAAGCATGTTCAATAGATGTGTACAGTGAGACCACGTCAAAGCTGACCAGAAGAGGATGGTCCGGCAAACTCAGATCCCTGAGTTTAAAGAGGACCTTTCACCTGAAAATGCATGTGAAACTGAAGATATACCCTTACTTGCCTGTCCCCCGTGGTGCTTATTCAGCTCTTCTTTTTTCAATATGTGCCCCCGTTTGTCCGCGGTGCCCCCCGCAATATCTCCTGCCGTGTATGCTAATGAGCCATTCGGCTCAACTGGGCGGGTCTGCAAAAGTTCTCCTGGGCGTGTCTGTCTTCTCCCTGGTACGGAGCGCATCCAATCAGCGCGCTCCACTCTTAACCAGGGAGAAGAAGCTCCAGTTCTCGCAAAAACTGGAGCAATTTCATTCATCCTGCTGCCGGTGTCATCTTGGATTCCCGCGGCGAGCAGCGTCGGAGGCGGAAGCAGGATGGATGAAATTGCTCCTGTTCTCGCGAGAACTGGAGCTTTTTCTCCCTGGCTAAGAGCAGAGCGCGCTGATTGGATGCGCTCCGTGCCAGGAAGAAGACAGACACGCCCAGGAGAACTTTTGCAGGCCCGCCCAGTTGAGCCGAATGGCTCATTAGCATACACGGCGGGAGATATTGCAGGGGGCACCGCGGACAAATGGGGGCACATATTGAAAAAAGAAGAGCTTATTAAGCACCACGGGGGACAGGCAAGTAAGGGTATATCTTCAGTTTCACCTGCATTTTTAGGTGAAAGGTCCTCTTTAAGCAAAAAATTACTGGTATCCCTAATGTAGGAGGGGGCGCTGGTGGCATGGACACGCAAAATCCTATCCAGGAATACAGCAATATTGCTGAATACCGAACCATGGCCTGACACAATGGGTCGGCCTGGAGGGTCAATGAGGCTTTTATGAATTCTGGGAAGTACATAGAGAAGAGGAGTGACCGGGTGTGGTATTCGGAGAAAATTACTAACATCACTATCAATAATGCCCTTATCCAGGGCTTCCTTAATGATGTTATCAAAAGTGCGCATAATGTCCCATTTGGGATCGTTCTGTAATTCCGTATATACCCCCTGGTCACTCAGTTGTCTATGCACCTCCCGATTATAGCTCACCGTGTCCATGATCACCACCGCAACCCCCTTGTCGGCTGGCTTAACAGTAATTGATTTGTTATGCTCTAATAATGTTAATGCCTCCCTCTCTCCTCTGGTCAGGTTCGAGATGGTGCCCCCCACATGACATTCCCTTAGTGAATCAATTTGTTGAGACACAATGTTGATATATGCTTCCACAACATGATTGTTATGGGGAGGTGAAAAATCACTTTTCACCCTCAGGTCTAATGCCTTGAGTACAAACTCCACTCCCTCATTGGTATCAGATGATGGTCTCATGATACTCTCCTTCTTAGTGGAGAAAAGTGCTTTTAACCTCAGCACCCGATAAAACCGGTGTAAATCCAGTTCTAAATTGAACCAGTTCCTTACTTGATCAAGACAAAACGACAGTCCATGTCCCAAGATGTTCAATTGCTCCACAGTCATTTCATTAGATTAGATATTGACTACCAGATTGTTGGTCATATCTGGTTGCGTCTCGTATTCCGTCCCCATGCGCCCCTGTTGGTTTTCTGGTAAGGCGGGGGTAAACTCTTTCTGAGGTCTGTGGTACTTCCGTCCACCCCTCCTCCGGCTGCGTCTTTTGCACCGGATTGTGAAGGTCCTAAAAAAGGTACTTTGTTAATGTCATCAGATGAATCAGAGTCGCCAGTCTAAAACCCAAAGCGACTTTGGTCAAATTTCCTCCCCTTCTCTCTCCGTGTTTTGCTTTGCGTTTGTTGTTGCCAATTATACACTTGACCCCCCTGGTAATCTTCCAGGTCTCGGTGCCATTTATCACTTTTGATTTTTTCTACTTCCGACTTGTGTCGTTGTGTGTACGTTTTTATTTTCTCCATAAGTGCCATAAATTCGTCAGTATTCAGTAATCCCTGAATCTGCATTTCAATGGCAGTCATTGATTGTTTGACTACCTCAAGCTCCCGACCAAGAAAGTCAATATTCAGTAGCATCAATTCAAAGGCATATTTGTTATTTATCATTTCAAATGTCTTGCAAAATTCCTCATTATTGGGGAAGAGAGTCGGTCTAAGATGGGATCGTAATCCCCTGGGGATACGTTGTGAGCGATAATATTCCCTCAGAGTATTCAGGTGAAGCTCCATAGTGACCAATTTCTTAGACTCATGCTCAAATTTCTTTCTGAGCAGGTCTACCGAGGGGGTGCTCAAAAACGACACATCCCCACTGTCCCCATTCATGAGTCTCTGAATTTGTTCCTCAGTATATAGACACGTATTCACATATGCAGTTTATCTGACTTTTGTAGATCCTGAGGTGCCCTCCATCTTGGAAGTCTTTCAAAAAACCCGGTGCTTGTTCCTTAGATCCAACACATACAATCAATCGATATGGAACTGCACTCGCCAGATCATATGGTCCACCGGAATGCAACAGTCAACCTGGAGCCCCAGATACATACAGGCTCCTATGCAGACGATTCAGGAAGAGATGATGGAGGCAGCATGTCCGTTTGAAAAATCCCTTTATTTGGGAACTGCTCACATGAAATACGTGAATATAAAAAGTTGCTACGTTTCAGGTATTACATAGCCTTTGTCAAGCACAATGTGAATTATACATACAAGTGTTTATAAAGTGAATACTCCACCTCCACATGGAGATGTGTCCAATCATTGTTTCTCATTGTTAATCATACACATACAGGGTTAACAAAACACATCCAATCCGTGTCCCGCTCAGCAGCTGCTTTATATAAAACTTAAGGTCAATCATACATAGTGTTCTCACCTGATCAAATATAAATGTAGAGGGAAAATACGGTGTCATGATGCACACTCATCCGTGCGTCTGGTAATCACCAGTGCGCATGTCAGAGAAGGGAGAGGGAGGGTCACGACCACGTGATCACAATGATCACATGATCACACATAGCAACGCGTCCTGCATCCAAGGGGCGTGATAGAGAGAGGCAACACCCTTACACAAATGGTCAATCACATGATCACGGACATACTCGTCCTTGTGATCATGTGACTTAAACAGCATAGTGCAGTGTTTAAATGCGTTAAATAAATCACAGGGTTGTCTAAACTCTCAGTCATCTGCCCCTATATAATATAATATGGGGCCAGACAGCCCCACAATCATGAAAAAACAAAAGTGTCAGCATACAGTATATGGACCTCATCAACATAAGCTGCTCTTCACACTAATGCATCCTGGAATCGCATTGCTGAAAAGGTAAATTGAACCCCATCTCAAATTATCGCATCTAGAGAGTGCATCATGGGACCGCAGCACCCACCACAACCTAAAGTGCTGATTGTGCGAGTAATAATATATCCCACCCCCAATCCGTACAAAAACATGATAATAATGCATAAAAACACATCACTGAGTACAATTCAGCAGATTACATCATAAATAAATTATATTGACCCCACACTGAATTCAATATTAAGCCTATATGGTTGAAGGGCTTTCAACTGAAATATCCATCTGAGTTCTTTCTTTCTTTGGAGACATTCCCTATCACCCCCTCGGCTCATGCTACCCACTGAGTCAATGATCCGAAAGCGTAGCTGGTTGACAGAGTGCCCACGCTCCACAAAAGATTCATAAAAGCCTCATTGACCCTCCAGGCCGACCCATTGTGTCGGGCCGTGGTTCGGGATTCAGCAATATTGCTGTATTCCGGGATAGGATTTTGCATGTCCATGCCACCAGCGCCCCCTCCGACATTAGGGATACCAGTCATTTTTTGCTTAAACTCAGGGATCTGAGTTTGCAGGACCATCCTCTTCTGGTCAGCTTTGACGTGGTCTCACTGTACACATCTATTGAACATGCTTTTGGATTGAATGTCGTCGATGTGGCTCTGGCCGGCACCGGGCTCTCCCTGGGAGGCTGTGGGTTTGTCCTTCAGCTCCTGGAGGTGGTCCTGAAGCGGAATTATTTCCGCTTTGGGGACACCTTTTACCAACAGCAACGTGGTGTGGCCATGGGCTCGAACGTGGCACCTACGTATGCTAATATCTTCATGGCGGAGGTGGAGGACAGATTCATTTATAGGTCGTCCTTGTTTAGGGGGGCCCTGTGCTGGTGGCACTACATCAACAGCATTTTTGTTGCCTGGGGGGGTTCCTCAGAGGAACTGCACCTGTTCCATCAACATTTGAATAAGATGGTCGCGGGTCTTGAATTTACAGTCACAGTATCTCCCACTGAATTGCAATTTCTAGATGTAATGGTTCGCATTAGTAATGGAACTATCTCTACAGACATTTATCATAAGCCCACAGACAGAAACAATCTGAGATATGACAGCAACCACCCACACCGGATGGTGGAGTCCCTCCCCTGGAGTCAGTTGTTAAGGGTAAGAAGGGTGGTATCCAGTGAGGAACAGTTTGAAAAAAGAGTAGATGAGATGGGTCATAAATTCCTCAATAGGAGTTACCCACATAGACTAGTTGAGAAGACAAAACAAAGGGTGGCGCTGGTTGACCGGGAATCCACGCTTCACTGTAAAGTAAGGAGGACAGAAAATCACTTATAGTGCCCTCAGTGGGAAAATCTCACAGATTATACGCAAAGAGTGGCACATTTTACAAAAAGGGTTGCCCTCGATACCGGAGTTTGAGAGTTTCCCAATGATGGCTTAGAAGAGGGGGACCAATTTACGTGACAAACTGGTGAAAAGTGAGATCACTGAGCCCCGTGGGGATGGACAGATGAATTTGGCACCAAGAAAGATGGGGTGTTACCCTTGCCTTGGTTGCTGCAACTGTGGAAATATGATCAAGGGTGATGCGTTTTGTCATCCCTACAGTGGCAGAGCCTACAAAATTAAAGAGTTTTTTACGTGCAGATCACGTGACGTTGTCTACATGATCACCTGCCCCTGTGGACTCATCAACATTGGTAAGACCACTATGGAGGCACGTGAGCGAATGAATTCACATAAGAGCAACATAAGGAGGGGTCTCATTGACAAACCAGTAGCCAAACATTTTGTGGAGCGTGTGCACTCTGTCAACCAGCTACGCTTTCAGATCATTGACTCAGTGGGTAGCATGAGCCGAGGGGGTGATAGGGAATGTCTCCTAAGAAAGAAAGAACTCAGATGGATATTTGAGCTGAAAGCCCTTCAACCATATGGGCTTAATATTGAATTCAGTGTGGGGTCAATATAATTTATTTATGATGTAATCTGCTGAATTGTACTCAGTGATGTGTTTTTATGCATTATTATCATGTTTTTGTACGGATTGGGGGTGGGATATATTATTACTCGCACAATCAGCACTTTAGGTTGTGGTGGGTGCTGCGGTCCCATGATGCACTCTCTAGATGCGATAATTTGAGATGGGGTTCAATTTACCTTTTCAGCGATGCGATTCCAGGATGCATTAGTGTGAACAGCAGCTTATGTTGATGAGGTCCATATATGCTGACACTTTTGTTTTTTCATGATTGTGGGGCTGTCTGGCCCCATATTATATTATATATAGGGGCAGATGACTGAGAGTTTAGACAACGCTGTGATTTATTTAACGCATTTAAACACTGAACGATGCTGTTTAAGTCACATGATCACAAGGACGAGTATGTCCGTGATCATGTGATTGACCATTTGTGTATGGGTGTTGCCTCTCTCTATCACGCCCCTTGGATGCAGGACGCGTTGCTATGTGTGATCATGTGATCATTGTGATCACGTGGTCGTGACCCTCCCTCTCCCTTCTCTGACATGCGCACTGGTGATTACCAGACGCGCGGATGAGTGTGCATCATGACACCGTATTTTCCCTCTACATTTATATTTGATCAGGTGAGAACACTATGTATGATTGACCTTAAGTTTTATATAAAGCAGCTGCTGAGCAGGACACGGATTTGATGTGTAATGTTAACCCTGTATGTGAATGATTAACAATGAGAAACAATGATTGGACACATCTCCATGTGGAGGTGGAGTCTTCACTTTATAAACACTTGTATGTATAATTCACATTGTGCTTGACAAAGGCTATGTAATAGCCGAAACGTAGCAACTTTTTATATTCACGTATTTCATGTGAGCAGTTCCCAAATAAAGGGATTTTTAAACCGGACATGCTGCCTCCATCATCTCTTCCTGAATATTCTGCATAGGAGCCTGTATGGATCTGGGGCTCCAGGTTGGCTGTTGCATTCCGGTGGACCATATGATCTGGCGAGTGCGGTTCCATATCGATTGATTGTATTTGTCTCTACCAGTAACATTTATATAGTTTTCATGAGAGATACAGAGGTGGGAAAGAAGGCCCACATATTGAATTGGGAGAGAGACTTGCAAGCCTCTTATACACTAAAGGAGTAGTAGGTAGCTCTGCATTCAACACTTCAAACCACCTCATGTTCCAATTTATTGGAAGTATATCACAAATTACTAGTTAGATGGTATTTCATTCCCTTCCGATTGACCCGTATATACCCTAATGCAGATCATAGATGCTGGAGATGTGGTCATTGGTTTGGCACTTTGATACACTATAGTCACTGTTACTGTCACTGCTGCTGCTACCAACCTCCCCACTCTGTCATAGGGCCACTATTGTTTCTGCTGCTGCTGCCACACTCCCCACTCTGTCATGGGACCATAGCTTGAATCTTGGGGCACTGCAGTCCACAGCGATAAATTAGACGGTAACACTGGCCTGTAATACTGACATACAGTAAATCTACAGTGAACAGAAGGGATTCAAAATCATGTGTTTGGACTGCCACAACATGCATTAAAAGAACATTTTTTTTCTCTCCACCACTTTATTGGTGCTGCCTCCATTTTCTTATTTTGTTTCACTAAGGAGCCATTTGGACACAGCTCCTGCAAGGGGGTGCACAGGTTTTTAGCTTTACTGTATGGTGCTGTTACTGTATGCTTTTTCTGTTTGTTTAACATAAGGCATTAGCTATGAATCTTGGTGAACTGCACAGTGATGTAGACAGCAATAAATTATATCTGTAATACTGATGGCACAGTACCTACATAATGGGTTAACTATGAATGTGGGTGCACTATAACGTAATGCACACAGCGATACACTCTCCCTGCAATTTCCATGCATTTTAAGTTTCAAGCCTTCATGCTGAGACTGGGCCACTAAGTGTAATGACTATAATTAGGCAGAGTGCCCTGGGCATACCGGATTTATCACGATTTATGACAAATTAGTTTGTAACAAATCAAATTTCTTGACGAAGTTCGGAAAATCGGCCGAATCTAATTTTTTAAAGCTTCACTCATCACTAACTATAAACATTTCATTGTTTGTGTCACTTTTTTGGTTAGGAAAATAGTTAGTTTACGTTAGTCCTTATAATAAAATGTCTGTATTACAGAAGGGTTCAAAATCAACAAAAGACCCAGGCCTTATACTCCCAGAGCCACAATGTGGGTGATAGCAACACCAGCTATCCAGCCAGAAGAAGCAGTAGTAGTAGTAGTTGTTGTTGTTGTTGTAGTTGTAGTTGTAGTTGTAGTAGGCCACAGTTCTCCCTGGCTTCGGAAAGGAGCAAAATTATTATTAAGGAGAACGAGGATTCGATTGTAGATTGGATGGCTCACTCCTCCTCTCAATAACAGCAGGATGACATGGAGGACACTTCTGAGTCTGACAATGTGCCTTGGAGCCTGGGATAATAACATAACTCCTGCTCCCTCTCCTTGCAGCCCCATAGAAGCCTTTCAATGGTGTCCTCTATTTCTTCACTGTGTCCTCCTAGTGGTGAACCTTCTTTTCCAACTATGCCATCTGGTAAATAGTAAAGAGAGTACCCCTGTTGATGACTTGTGTGAGAGCAGTCAGCCTTTGGACTACCCTGAGGAGGAGGTTGAGGGAGAAGCACGGGACCCCATGCATAGCTGAGTTTGTGGTGATGGTGGTAATAGTGGCACCCATAGCTACGTTATTGGCAGTGGGGGCAGTGGAAGCGGCAGTGGCACTCTAGGAAGCTACATAGAAGGGAGTCAGGAGGGTGCCAAAAGCCCACCATGATATATCACTGTTTAATAAAAGTGGTGGGGAAGGTAAGGATGCTGATAACGTGTTGTATAAGACCTGGGAGTCAGATCAGGGTGATGAGGAGGAGGCAACATCCAAGGTAGAGGGTGGTGGCAGTGGCAGCAATAAAGAGTTGACGTATGGCTAGAACCTCCCAAGAACAGGCCAGATCTGCTCGGGAACTGCTGCAGATACTATGGTTGCAGCATGCCCAAACTTGCCAAAAGTTGGCCAAACTTGGCTGCCACTAGCTGTGCACAAGTATCTCCTGTCTGGCAGTTTTTCTCCACACTGCTGGAAAAGAGCAGCATTGTGCAAGGTCTGCAAGAGTCACAAACCTAGGCATTACAGCTCCACTAAACCACATGAAGCGGCATCACCCTATCCAGTGGGAAAACAGAGCAAGTGCAACAACACTTTCCTCCTTCTCCTTGTCTGCTTTGCGGCAGTCAGGCCACATCCACAGGCAGTGCGGTGTCTTTCTCATCGACATTATCACTTACTGATTCTCGTACTCAGACTCCTCCTCCTCCACTCCTTCTTCAGCCAATGATAACGGAATGTGTGGCCAGGAAAAAAACTCTACATGCTCAGCAACCACCTGGCCAAGTTGCTGGCAATGCAGTCGTTGGTGTACCTTTTAGTCTACTTTCTTTAGAAAGGTTTACTTTCTTAGCCTGGTTTTCAATCAGCTTTGCTGGAAGATACCTAACGGGCTTTATTTCTCCCAGAAAGCCATCCCTGCCATGTTTGCTCATGTGGAGAATGTGGGCCAGTCCTTGCAATTGTCATTGTGTGGCAAGGTGCACACCACTGCAGACACCTGGAACAACTGTTATTATGGGCAAGTACAGTACATGTTTTTCACGACCCATTGGGTCAATGTTGCTTGTGGCAGCTGTGAGACAGCATCTCAGCAATAAGTCCAGGTCCTTCTGACAAACATTTTATGTCATCCTGGCTCCCACACCAGGCATTTATCCCCCTACTCCAGCATCCTACTCCATGGACATGCTCCTTTTCCCAACAGCAGCAGAGCACCACTCCCCCTTCCTCCTCTCACATGTGTAAAGTCAAGCATTGCCATGAAATGTTAGAGCTGGTTCGCCTGGGTTAGAGTAACTACATAACTGATCAATTGCTAAAGTGCAACAAACATCCCGCTGACTGTTCCCCTACCAACTCCAACTGGGCAAGGTGGTCTGAAACATTATGGCTGTGCTGAACCTAGGGGATAAACCCTTGTGATAAACCAAGTCATGTAACGCTTTTTTAAAAGGTACACTGGTGTGCGGAAGGTGCTGGCAATGTCCAGGAACTGTCCTCGCATTTCAGCCTTTCTTATGTTGCAAGGAACACCCTCCTGGACTTGCAGCGGCATAACAGTCTGTCATTACACCGCTTAATCTACGATGTTCCAATTCGCTAGAATTCCACTTTGAACATGCTAGAGCATCTGTACGAGCAACATAAAGCCGTAAATGATTTTGTCATGCACTAGACCACCTCAGCAGGGAACATGTGATGTGAGCTCGCAGTATAATGAACAGGAAGTATCACTACATGGAGCACGGCCTCCTCTAAAAACAGCTGATCAGCGGGGTACCAGGTGTTGGACCCCCACCAATCAGATATTGATGTCCTATTGATATATACTGCCTGCACAACCCTTAATAACCTTTAATATTTTTGCTTTGCTACTCATTCAGAACTAGTTTTCCTTCCCCTTTCCCTGGATGCTTGGTCACAGATGAAGTTTTCACTTCTTCGCTCCATGCTCACTAGGACAGTGGACCCCAGATGAATTGTCTTGTAACCTGTTATGCCGATCTCTCTTCTACTGGAGTTGGAAGAGTACTTCTTATAGCACTTTATATAAACCCATGTCATCCATATCTATACAACATGATAAGGGACATTTTTAAGAGCGGAAGTAAGTCTTTATACAATTGAAAAAAAAGTAACCAACTCATTGGCAGACTCATTCATTTCATACATGATTTCTTATTATGATTAGTGTTGAGCAAATTGAGGTTTAGGAAAAATGTGATTCTGCACTAATCTGAATTTCCTCACACTTCATGTTAAAGATTTTTTTCATTCTAAAGTGGCTGCTACATGTGTTGCACAACCCCTGCGATGTCAAAACACTAGTAAAAAAAAATAATAAAAAAGCATCATTCTGCACAGTCTCCACCATTTTACTGTGAGACAAGTTTAGGGAGAGATGTAAGAAGCACTTATGCACTATGATAGTGTTGCAGAAAGCTATTTATTGAAAAATATTGTATAGAGAGAGTGCAGGGACAGTGTAGGGAGAGTTTTTAGAGACTGTAAGGAGAGCATAGGGAGACAGCAGGGACAGTGCAGGTTGAGTGTAATCGTCATGTGCATCTTGTTCAACTGCTGCAGCATTCCCAGTTAATCGGTTAGTTTATACATATAATTACTGTGGCTTAGTATTAAAGGATGGTCTAATATATTGCGGAGCCCATCTTGTTGAACTTCTGCCACAATCCCTGTTAATTTGTTAGTTTATATATCAAATTACAGTGCTTCAATAGTTTAGGACTGTCTAATGTGTTGCCGTGTTTATCTTGTTCAACTGCTGCCACATTCTTAGTTAATCTGTTACATTACTCATACAGTTACTGTAAACTATGGCCAACAGACAGTTGCCTAGGCCCTCCAAAGGGGCAGTGGCAAAAATGTTGCTATAGCCAGCACAAGTAGCTGCAGAAGAAGGATTGGTAGCAGCCTCAGTAACAGGTCAGAGCTGCCACTGTCCTCCATGTGGACTTGCTCTTCAACATCATCTCAAGTGACAACAGATACACACAGCCTGGTATTGGTGAGTTCCTCTGAAACCACGTTTAGTTGGCATTGCCCAGGAACTGCCTCTGTGCCCTCAGCCATCCTGAACCTGCCTCTTGCTTTAGCTGCAACTTCTGCTAGCGAAGTAATGATAGTCCCTGGCTCTGCTCAACTTTCCAGGATGAGCTTTGTGAGGACAGTCAGCAGTTACAGGCCAGCACAGACTTGGAGGAGAGGTCTGCTGCAGACACCTCTAGGCATGCAACTACTGATGATAACAGTAGGGTGGGAGCACATGTTGTGAGAGGTCAGGGATATGCACAAGATAACGGTGAGGATGACACAAGTGACAACCAAAAAGATGTAGCTGATGATTGATCATGTAGCTGATCGCTCTTTGGAGCCAGGTAAAGAGGGGACATCGTCATCATCAGGGTGGCGAGGGTGGCAGCATGTATGTGTGACAGCAGGGTGGAAGCAGTGGTATATCTGCAGCCAAACATGGGGGGGGGGGGTTAACCATCTTCTACTAAGGAGACCATCTGTGAGGAACTGACTAGCAGCCCACAGGTTCATAAAACCAGCAGCAGGCAGACATTAAGCAGTTTGGAGGTAAAATGCCATACTCACCAGTGTGGGAATTTTTCACTAAGTTGCTTGGGGACGTTAGCGTGGAGGTATACAGGATGTGTAGGCAGAAGGTGAGGCGTGACGAGGGTCCCAATGTTGGCACGACTGCCCTGAGTCAACACATCTTCAATCTTATTGTCACCCATTTCCTCAAGTCTTTTACTGAACTGCAAGAGCCGTTAAAAATGTTCAGGAAACTCTGCATGCTCTTCTGCCTCTCTTACCGTGCAAAACACGCCCTCCTTAGCTGCAAAGGCAAAATGCTCTTCCCCAACATTACCTGATATCCATTTCCAACTGTTGGAACTCTATGCTGTATGAGCAAAGGAAGGCGATCAACGATTTCTTAATGCTGCGGATGGACAGGTTGACTCACTGGTGTAACTTCCACGTTAGCCAGTGGCATCTCATGTGTGACATGTGCCATTTGCTCAGGCCCTCTGAGGAGGTCACTTTATTTATCAGTCGGCAGAACTATGGGATGAAGGATGTCCTTTCTGTCCTTCACATCTTGGAGAGGATGCTGACAAATCTGATTGGCGATGGGACAGAAAACATTCACAAGATAGATCCCAGCAAATCTGTTCTTTTTATACTGCTGTTTTATTCCAAAAGTACCAAATACAACATTATCCTGGACGTGTTTCGGCAAGTAGCCTTTCTCAGCAGGTCACAGGAATAAGCACACAATACATTTGTGACGTCACGACAAAGTGACGTCAGATGCCGACATTGACTGACAAACAAAGATAACCAATCAGTAACTTAGTTTCATTACCAAATAAACAAACAAGCCGTACACATTACCATCATTGTTCTTAATTTACAGATGATGTCTGTAAGAATAAAATAAAATGGAAACAGAATATCAACATATAATCAATTGAGGATGCATATACCAATAAGGCATGGGTTACAATTGCGCTATCTCATATTCGCGGTTCAAACCGCACAGCTGTAAAGTATCCAATGTATGGATCCAAAAAGCTTCTCTGCGGAGCAGAAGTCTCTTAATGTCACCTCCTCTTCTAGGCATTTTCACCTGCTCCAGCACTTGACATTTTAATTGTGCAATGCTATGTCTATACTTTTCAAAATGATAGGGAAGTGGTAGCAACAGATTTTGTGTCCTAATTGTGGACTTGTGCTTACATATTCTGTCCCTAACTGTCTGTATTGTATCATCCACATAAAGTAACCCACAAGGGCACTTTATTACATAGATAACGTTAGTTGATTCACAAGTAAAATAACTAGTGATGTTGAAAGGTTTACCTGTACGTGGGTGAAACACCTGGGACCCTTTTGATAATGTGCGAGCACTGTAGACAGTGCAGGCATGGGAATGTGCCTTTTTTCTGACTAAATAAAGTACTCTGTCTCAATGTCGTTTTCCCATTGCCCAAATCTGCCCGTACTAATTGATCCCTATAACTGGGATTCCGTTTATTACAGATCAATGGGGGAGGTTTAAACTCTTCCACCATCGGATATACTTTCTTAAGCAGGTGCCAATGTTTTCTCACTATGTTATCAAAGCCCCTATTAAAAGCATGGAATTTGTGTATGAAGGCAATCCTTGGTGCTTTTTCATTTTTGGCAGTATGGATCTCAGGCTGGGTACATAAATCCATTTTAACCTTATCCAAGACTGATCTAGGATAGCCACTCTCCTTGAACCTAGTGGTCATCTCCTCCATACAGCGTATACGTTGAAACTGCGATTTGGGTATCACTTTTTTCAAGGGGGGAGGGTGAGCACTGGTGTAGAAGAGTGCTGTTCCTGTCAGTAGCTTTTCTATAGAGATCACTGGAGAGGAAGCCATTCTCATCTTTTATTATCACCGTGTCTAGAATGCTGACCCGGTTCCTATCACTGGTCATGGTAAATTTCAGGCCCTCACACGCTGAGTTGAAATGTTCAAAAAAGGAGGGCTTCATGTGGCCCCGCCCACAGGCAGAATATGTCATCGATAAGTCTTTTCCATACCAGAATCTTGCAAAAACTTTCATGCGCATATACAAATTGATTTTCAAAGGACGACATAAATGTGTTAGCGTAGGGCGGGGCCACATTACTGCCCATCGTAGTTCCCCGTCGCTGACCATAATAGGTATCTTCAAAGAGAAAGTAATTTTCAAACAACACTAGATGTGACAATTGTAGTAAGAACTCCTGCTGTAGATCAGAGTAGCCACTGGTTCGCAATAACTGGGATACAGCCTGTATTCCTTTACCATGATCATCGATTGATCATGGTAGATCATTCTGCCACTAAGGATCATACTGTAGTGTGCTTCCACACTGGAATATTCTGCAAAACAGGCCTTTACTTCTGACCATGTCCTGCTACCATTCTGATGCTGACAGCCGTCTGAAGCCACCAGCATGCTGCCTCTACTGCTATTTCTACAATGGGGCTTCTTGGCCAACTGATATGCACATGTTAAATTTTTAAAGAGAATATGCATGCCACTGGGCTTTCCTATCACACTGCT
Organism: Bufotes viridis; assembly: GCA_033119425.1. Classification (NCBI taxonomy): domain Eukaryota; kingdom Metazoa; phylum Chordata; class Amphibia; order Anura; family Bufonidae; genus Bufotes; species Bufotes viridis. Next base: position 344,755,553 of record CM065590.1, read on the forward strand.
GTTTTTGGGTTCTGCTACTACTGTGATCTGCCACCATCTTGTGCTGTATGCCACTGCTGCTGCCACCTCCTCCTCACTACTATCTTTTCAGCTGCAGAAATCACCAACATTATTTTGGACCCTGCGCCAATACCATCACACATTCATGATTAGTGATATTTCGCAAATTTTTGGCCTAATATTCACCATAAATTCGCAAATTCTAGAAAAATCGGCAATGTAAAATGCGCGTATTGCGCGTGCAATACAGGCGTGGCTCAATTTTGCTTTATTTTTCAAGCTGCTAGACACTAATCCCTTTCACAGAGCAGTAATTTCTATCACACTACCTAACACCCTGCACTGGAAACTATCTCCCACTAACTATCTGTATTATATATGAGAGCAAACTAACTATCTAATGTAATTGTATAAGGATCCAGATGATTCAGCAAAGCACAGAGCACAGCAATGACACTGCTCTCTCTCTCAGAACTGAAAAAAAAAACATAAAAAAATGGCTGCTAGGGAGTTTCCTATATAGTAAGGAGTAGGTAACTTTCCTATTGGTTGCTAGAGATGTTGCTAAGCTCAGACAAAGATATTGCAGCCCTCTCATTGGCCCACAAGCAAGAAGCAGTGAGGGTACTGATGAAAAAAAAAATCTAGAATATTCACGATTACGAAGATAATATTCTAGATATTTGCAAATTCTCAAAGTGATAAAAATATAGTGAAATTGGATATTTCCTTTCAAATCCATTGAGGATTTTCATTCTTGCACCATATGTGTTGACAAATTGGTCTCATTATGCTGAGATAACATCATTTGGATGAGGTGGAAATGGATTGCACCTAGAACAACGATGAAAGATCATATTATCTCTTATCTGTTACAGCAGCCAATGCAAACTGCTGCTGTCCTTCTTACCTGCCTGGGTCCAGGTCTGCTCTGCCACTCCATGAAGATTAGGGCCTGCTTGCTGGAAATGTCTCTCCTCCACTGCCGGTAGTGTCTGGGCAAGCATTACCTCCAGCTCTTTATAGGTCAGCACTCACACTCTCATGTTCACTAGCCTATGGTTGAGAATCCTAGGGTTCTTAACCACTTAAGCCCCCCTAGCTTAAACACCCTTAATGACCAGGCCACTTTTTACAATTCTGCACTACACTACTTTCACCGTTTATTGCTCGGCCATACAACTTACCACCCAAATGAATTTTACCTCCTTTTCTTCTCACTAATAGAGCTTTCATTTGGTGGTATTTCATTCTTGCTGACATTTTTACTTTTTTTGCTATTAATCAAAAATTACCGAAATTTTTGCAAAAAAATTACATTTTTCACTTTCTGTTTGAAAATTTGTCAAATAAAACTACATTTCTCTACAAATTTTTCTCAAAATTTATTGTTCTACATGTCTTTGATAAAAAAATGCAATAAGTGTATATTTATTGGTTTGGGTAAGCTTTCACAAACTATGGTGCAAAAAAGTGAATTTCCGCACTTTGACTTTCTGAGCACCTGTCCTGTTTCCTGACGTACTACAATGCCCAGACAGTAGAAACACCCAATAAATGACCCCATTTCGGAAAGTAGACACCCTAAGGTATTCACTGAGGGGCATAGTAAGTTCATGGAAGTTTTTATTTTTGTCACAAGTTAGCGGAAATGGTTTTTTTTTTTTCAAAAATTTCATTTTCACTGACAAAAATAAAAACTTCCATGAACTCACTATGCCCATCAGCGAATACCTTAGGGTGTCTACTTTCCGAAATGGGGTCACTTGTGGGGTATTTTTACTGCCCTGGCATTTTAGGGGCCCCTAAGCGTGAGAATCCAAATGCGTAAAAATGCCCTGTGAAATCCTAAAGGTACTCATTGGAATTAGGGCCCTTTGCACATCTTGGCTGCAAAAAGTGTCACACATGTGGTATCGCCGTACTCAGGAGAAGTAGGGCAATGTGTTTTGAGTTGTATTTTTACATATACCCATGCTGGGTGGGAGAAATATCACTGTAAATTGACAACTTTGTATAATTTTTTTAAAAGTTGTCGTTTACAGCGGTATTTATCACACAAAGTATGGGTATATATAAAAATACACCCCAAAAGTCATTGCCCTACTTCTCCTGAGTACGGCGATACCACATGAGTGACACTTTTTGCAGCCAAGATGCGCAAAGGGCCCTAAAACCAATGAGTACCTTTAGGATTTCACAGGGCAATTCTACGCATTTGGATTCCAAACTCCTTCTCACGCTTTAGGGGCCCCTAAAATGCCGGGACAATAAAAATACCCCACAAGTGACCCCATTCTGGAAAGTAGACACCTAAGGTATTCACTGATGGGCATAGTGAATTCATGGAAGTTTTTATTTTTGTCACAAGTTAGCGGAATAGTTTTTTTTTTTTTTCTTTTTCTTACAAAGTCTCATATTCCACTAACTTGTGACAAAAAAATAAAATTTTACATGAACTCACTATGCCCCTCACAGAACACCTTGGGGTGTCTACTTTCTAAAATGGGGTCACTTGTGGGGTATTTTACTGCCCTGGCATTTTAGGGGCCCCTAAAGCGTGAGAAGCGGTTTGGAATCCAAATGAGTAGAAATGTCCTGTGAAATCCTAAAGGTACTCATTGGATTTAGGGCCCCTTTGCGCATCTTGGCTGCAAAAAAGTGCCAAACATGTGGTATCGCCGTACTCGGCAGAAGTAGGGCAATGTGTTTTGGGGTGTATTTTTACATATACCCATACTGGGTGTAAAATATATCTCATGACAACTTTTTCAATTTTTTTATACAAAGTTGTCAATTTACAGAGATATTTATCTCACCCAGCATGGGTATATGTAAAAATACACCCCAAAACACATTTCCCTACTTCTCCTGAGTATTGTGATACCACATGTGTGGCACTTTTTTGCAGCCAAGATGCACAAAGGGGCCCCAATTCCAATGAGTACCTTTTAGGATGGCATTTTTACCCATTTTTCTTCTCACGCTTTAGGGCCCCTAAAATGCCAGGGCAGTATAAATACCCCAAATGTGACCCCATTTTATAAAGAAGACACCCCAAGGTATTCTGTGAGGGGCATGGCGAGTTCATAGAAGATTTTTTTTTTTTGGCACAAGTTAGCGGAATTTGATTTTTTTTGTTTTTTTTCCACACAAAGTCTCCCTTTCCGCTAACTTGTGACAAAAAATTCAATCTTTCATGGACTCAATATGCCCCTCAACGAATACCCTGGGGTGTCTTCTTTCCAAAATGGGGTCACATGTGAGGTTTTTGTACTGCCCTGGCATTTGAGGGTCTCCGCAATCATTACCTGTATGGCCAGCATTAGGAGTTTCTGCTATTCTCCTTATATTGAGCATACGGGTAATGAGATTTTTTTTCCGTTCAGCTTCTGGGCTGGAAGAAAAAATGAAGGGCACAGATTTCCTAATTCGCATCGATTAATGTGGATGAAAAAATCTCTGCCAAAAATATGCAAAAAAATAGAGGGGCCTGGCGATTGCCAGGACATAGGAGCTCCGCCCAAACATCCATACCCACTTCAGCTCCTATGTCCTGGCAAACGTGATTTCTCCATTCACATCGATCAAGCGATCGGTGTGGAGGAAGACATCTTTGCCAGATTTTTGATACAAAGTGTTTGCCAAAGCATATGAACTCCAACACCTCTCCTCAGCTCATATGCCTGGGCAAACGTACCTGTCCTGCAGAGGAGAAATCTCGTCTTGCAGCGCCGCATACACCGACTTCACGTGTCTTCTGACAGCAGCGCAATGCTTCTCTCAGAATTCACATCAGTGCTGCGGCGTTTTCATCGGTTGGTCCGTTGATCTACCTGGAAAATAAAGGGTGGTTAGGGGAAAAAAAAAAAAAGAAGAAGAAGAAAAACAGGCAGCAGGCACATAACTTGAACGTTACAAACTTTATAAAACATGAATAAAACCTGAACATGAAAAAAAACAGAACTTTTAAAACCTGAACTAACTCAAGATTTTTCTTTTCTTGCTACCTGTTTAATTTTTTTCTTTTTTAACCATTTCACTCTTTATTTTCCTAGCAGAAACCTCTCCTTTCCCATGGGACAATGTGTAAAGTGTAAATCACACAGAGATGGTGAGAAGTACACTATACACGTTATCCCAAGTGAAAGGAGAGGTTTCTACCGTTTCACACTTCTGCAGTAGCACAGCAGCACCGTCCCCTATGTGTTAGGGTCTCTCAAAACCTAGTATCCTGAGAGACCCTTGAGCCTGATTGTAAAAACTACCTGTGTACTGCAATCCCTAGGTCCCTAAGTGTACCTGAGTGTGGTAACATAGTATATAAGACCGAAAAAAGACATTTGTCCATCCAGTTCGGCCTGTTTCCTACAAGTTGATCCAGAGGAAGGCAAAAAACCCTGTGAGGCAGAAGCCAATTTTCCTCACTTAAGGGGAAAAAAAAATTCCTTCCCGACTCCAATCAGGCAATCAGAATAACTCCCTGGATCAACGACCCCTCTCTAGTAGCTGTAGCCTGTAATATTATTACACTCCAGAAATAAATCCAGTCCCCTCTTGAATTCCTTTATTGTACTCACCATCACCACCTCCTCAGGCAGAGAGTTCCATAGTCTCACTGCTCTTACAGTGAAGAATCCTTTTCTATGTTTGTGTACAAACCTTCTTTCCTCCAGACGCAGAGGATGTCCCCTTGTCACAGTCACAGTCCTGGGGATAAATAGATGATGGGACAGATCTCTGTACTGACCCCTGATATATTTATACATAGTTATTAGATCTCCCCTCAGTCGTCTTTTTTTCTAAAGTGAATAACCTAATTTTGATAACCTTTCAGGGTACTGTAGATCCCTCATTCCAGTTATTACTTTAGTTGCCCTCCTCTGAACCCTCTCCAGCTCTGCTATGTCTGTCTTGTTCACAGGAGCCCAGAACTGTACACAGTACTCCATGTGTGGTCTGACCAGTGATTTGTAAAGTGGTAGGACTATGTTCTCATCACGGGCGTCTATGCCCCTTTGATGCAACCCATTATCTTATTGGCCTTGGCAGTAGCTGCCTGACACTGGTTTTTGCAGCTTAATTTGCTGTTTATTAAAATTCCTAGATCCTTTTCCATGTCAGTGTTACCGAGTGTTTTACCATTTAATATGTACGGGTGACTTGCATTATTCCTTCCCATGTGCATAACTTTACATTTGTCAGTGTTAAACCTCATCTGCCATTTTTCTGCCCAAGCCTCCAATCTATCCAGATCCCTCTGTAGCAGAAAACTGTCCTCTTCAGTGTTAATTACTTTACACAGTTTAGTGTCATCTGCAAAAATAGATATTTTACTGTGCAGGCCTTCTACTTCCGGAAACACTCCACTAGGCATAGGGCAGGGTGGTCAGGACAGTCAGGACAGAAATAGCGGGTGTCACGCCTTATTCCACTCCTGCTACAGACACGACATCTTTTTCGAGGTGGCGGTTGGGTTGAGGTACCAGGCACAACGCTGGGGAAGTGCCGCTCGTGTAGACGGCTAACTACACTGGTGGATGGGGCCACGGAACCTCCTGGATACAGGAGTTCCGAAATGATCTCTTCCTGAAATTTGAGGAAGGATCCTGTTCTCCCAGCCTTACTGTAGAGAACATAACTATTATAGGCAGCCAATTGAAATAAATATACAGACACCTTTTATACCAGCGTCTGGTGCGTCGGAAATCAAATACGGTGCCAACATCTGGTCGTTGAAGTCCACCCCTCCCATGTGGAGGTTATAGTCGTGGACCGAGAGGGGCTTTTCAACGACACTGGTTGCCCGTTCAATTTGGACTGTCGTGTCTGCGTGAATGGAGGAGAGCATGTAAACGTCACGCTTGTCTCTCCATTTCACCGCGAGCAGTTCTTCGTTACACAATGCAGCCCTCTGCCCCTTGCAAGTCTGGTGGTAATGAGTCGTTGGGGAAGCCGGCGACTAGGTCGTACGGTGCCACAGCAGCCAATCTGTTCTAGGAACAAATGCTTGAAGAGGCCACACTTGTGTAAAAGTTGTCCACATAAAGATGGTACCCCTTGCCGAATAAGGGTGACACCAAGTCCCAGACTATCTTCCCACTGCTCCCCAGGGTCTGATCTTTTCCCTCATAGATCCGAAATTTGTGCGTATAGCCTGTGGCCCTTTCACAGAGCTTATACAATTTGACCCCATACCGGGCGCTTGCTTGGGATGGACTGATTGAAGCCAAGGCGCCCGGTAAAATGTATTAGGGACTCGTCTACGCAGATGTTTTGTGCAGGGGTATACAAATCTGCAAATTTCAGGTTGAAATGGTCTATGAGGGGCCGAATTTTGTGGAGCCGGTCAAAAGCTGGGTGGCCTCAGGGGACGGGAGGTGGTGTTGTCACTAAAGTGCAGGAAACGCAGGATGGTCTCAAAACGTGTCCTGGACATGGCAGCAGAGTACATGGGCATGTGATGAGTTGGGTTTGTGGACCAATATGACCGCAATTCATGTTTTTGTAATGCCCATGTTGAGGAGAAGGCCCAGAAAAGTTCTAAGTTCGGAAACTTGGACTGGTTTCCACCGGAAAGGCTGGGCATAGAAGCTCCCGGGTTGGCGTTTATAAATTGAGTGGCATACCGATTTGTTTCTGCCACGACTAAGTCATAGAGCTCCGCAGTGAAGAACAGCTCAAAAACCCAGCGCCGATCCTATCTGAGCTGTCTCCACCGAACTCCTGACTGGGCGGTGAAAGGGGAACTACTGGTGCGGCTGAAGTTGGGGGCTGCCAATCAGGATTTGCCAGCACCTCAGGGACTCTAGGGGCTCTACGGGCCTGTCTTTGCGGTGGCTGCGGCGGGAAACTACTGCACGTGCCACCGTACCAGCTTCTACTGCCCTTCTGGTGCTCGCCACTTCACCATGTTGTACGGCAGTGCTGGTACTAGGTCCAGGACGGGCTGCGCTGCTGGTGTATGCCTCACCACGTAATCCGGCAGCGCCAGCCCCACTCTGCTGCCCTTGAAGCGGATCCTGCGCAACCTGCGGTCTAGCAACACGGGGCCGGAGTACGCCTGGTGGTATCAGGGACCTCAACCTCCTCGTCCGAACTTTGGGTCAGACTGCCACTGCTCTCTACAGGTTCGTATTCTGACCCGCTAGATTCGTCAGATGAGGGTTCCCATTCCTCATCCGACTGGGTCAGAATCCTGTAGGCCTCTTCAGAGGAATACCCCTTGTTTGACATTTGGGTGTCTAAATTTAGGGGTATTCCTGAGACTACCAAGAAAAAAGCAAGCCTGTCTTACTAATGGGAGTGTAGCGAAGTACAGAAGCCGCTACGATTGATAAAAATATCAAAACTGATTTTTTATCGCCGTAGCGCTTGTGAAGTGATTGTGCAGTGATACAAAAAAAAAAATTTTTTAGCACTGCGGCGGGCGGCGTGGGTGAACGCAGGTGTGGGCGACCGATCAGGTCTGATCGGGCAAACACTGCGTTTGGGGTGGAGAGGCGAACTAAAGTGACACTAGTACTATTATATATCTGACCGTGATCAGTTCTGATCACTTACAGATACTATAAAAGTACAAGCGCTGATTAGCGCTACGCTAATCAGCGAATCAGCTGACTGCGGTGCGGTGGGCTTGGCGCTAACGCTAACTACCTACCAAAGGGGCCTTATCTAAGCTAAACCTAACAGTCAATCCTAGTGAAAAAAAAAGTGACAGTTCACAAAAGTGACACTGATCACTTTTTCCCTTTCACTATGTATTGACAGGTGATCAAGGGTTAATTAGGGTGATGGGGGTGATCAGGGCCTGATATGTAGTGATTTGTGCACTTACTTGGGATCTGTGCTCTGTGCTGGGTCCAACCGATGAAAAGGACCCAGCACATGGCACAGATCCTTATAAAACTCCATATATTTGTAAATATAACTTATATCGCCTATTTCCATAGGCGATTTTGAAAATCACCAGCCTGCCAGCGCTGATCATTGGCTGGCAGGCTGGTGACTCACTTCTTCTGAGCCCGGCGGTGCGTTCCATTTGCGTTCCACCGGGCTCAAACGCGCGTCAAGGAGGAATGAACCGACCGCCCGCAGGACGCAATCCTGCGTGAGGCGGTCGGCAACAGGTTAAGGTACCTTCCCATATGAAAATTTGCCTGAACAATAGGTTCCATGGCTTGCTAGTTGCTGCGCAGGTGTGTTGTATTCTTTAATCTTCCCATGTACTGACGTCGGCCTGTTTACTGTATTCTGAACCTCCGCAACCTCACTTGACCTCAGACCATTTACTGCTAAGCTCATACTCTACCTGGCCTGACCTTGGCCGGTTCATGACTACATTTTTGCCTGACCCCTCGGTGCCCAGCAACAGTGTTTCTGAGCCTAGTGGGTCAATGGTCAACTACACAGAGATTACGCCAGAAAGTAACAGCTTAGTGGTTCACCAGCATTGAAGTCCAGATCCCTGTACGGGGGTTAAAGGATGAATACCAGAGAACTGCCAGGATAACACCGTTAGAATTAGCTCAATGTCAAATATGTTGGTTAACACAGTGGCTCCACACCTACTGCCATAACATTATCTCAAATATAAGAATATGGAATATTTGAAATAATTACAGGACCTTAATGCTAATCTTATGTTAATACATAAAATGTTTGTGCAAAGGACAGGTGGCTAAAAGCCAAATCTGGACACATACTGTACATATAGGGACAAGCTCAATGGGGGTAGATGCTGTAAGAGACAAATATTTTCTATGGGGTAACTAAATAGATTCCTTTATAATATTATTAAATTGCCACACAGCACTACAGATGGTCATCTGGAGGTCTGGGATATGTCATATTTTATTGATTTCCACATGATTCCATGAATGCTTGGTCTTTCCTGTGGGTTTAAACCTAACAGAACTCTCTTCTATGTACAATTGTTGGATAGGGACATTACGGACTTGGAGAAGAATCAGGTCATTTCCCATCTGCTCACTGGCAAGATACCAGGTCCTGATTGTCTGTACTCAGAGTGTTATAACATTTTCTATACAAACATGATAGATACATTAACCTGAGTCTTGAATGGAATTTATCAGGGTAGTATTGATCCTGCTGCTTTCCAGGACTCTAAAACAGTTATAATCGCAAACCCTGGCAGGGACCCCATCCTTATTCAGTCATAGCAGCCCACATCTCTCCTCAACCAGGATTATGAAATACTCACTAAAATTCTTGCATATCACCTTTGGAATATATTAGGTCCTTTTATAACCTTTACACAATTGGTGATTACGAGACAGACATTCTACTAAAAGTACCCCCAAAGTCATAACAGTCACTATTCAGGCACGCAACCTTTCTGCCCCACTAACAATCATACTAGGTTTCAATGCAGAAATGTAGAAAAAAAATTCAACTGGGTGTCATGTCCATATCTGAATACAGATCGTCAGTATTGTACAGTACAGTGACAATTTTGTTTTATTTCTTCAAAGTTCATAGTTTTATACTACTATGTCTGTTGCAGTTAATGGGCTTAAAATCTTTCCTATTTTGGCCTTACTAGCTGGAATCTGGAACAGCAGATCCTTGATTCAGCACTGACCCTTTAACAAGCTTACTTTTCTTTTTCATTTATTTTATATGGGTGTCTTTCTGCACTAGATAAATCAAGTGTCTTACCAGTTCCATTGCCTCCCTTCCCTCCTTTTCTCTTTTTAATTCATTTGTATCTGGATGGACTCTGTGATACAGAGCGTTGTGTGGATCAGGAGTGCACTTACGTCGCTGGAAATGCCCGCCGGATCCGTCACAACTAGTGTTGAGCGAACAGTTCGAGCATAGTTCGGGTCCGTACCGAATTTTGGGGTGTTCGGGTTCGTCGTTCGGCATGTATTTTGGCGCATTTTGAAAGGCTGCAAAGCAGCCAATCAACATGCATCATACTACTTGCCCTAAGATGCCATCGCAGCCATGCCTACTATTGGCAAGGCTGTGATTGGCCAAGTGCAGCATGTGACTCAGCCTCTTTATAAGCTTGTGCGCACGTCGGGACATGTGAATAGAACAGGGATAGACGCAGCTTATGCAAGGGCGAGAATAGGCAGGGATAATTGAATAACTGGAAGCAAATTTCTCTCCTCCACCTGTGATTCATCTGAACAACTGCAGCTGAGCTGCTTTTTTGATAGGGATTGGCTATTTTTAGAGTGGCCAGAGTGATTTTTCCATCCACATGTACCTGGGCTGACCGCCGGCCGCCATTTTGCGACTTGTAGTGCTGCAGCAGAAGCTGCCACAGTGTGCATTCCAAAGCTCCAAACAAGTCAGACATCTACTAGGATTCAGACCAATAGCGATTTAGCAGCACAGTCCAAGGCTATTTTTTTAAAGGTTGTGCAGACCATTTTGTGGCACATGTTACTGGGCTGATAGGCGGCGGCCATCTTGGGACTAGTGCTGCAGCACAATCTCTCCCAACGTCCATTAATCACTTGTAATAGTGGTCTGTGCCATAGAAATCCTACATCAGGGACTTGGGTGTGCTTGTGTCACCCCTACTAATACCAGTCCACCTGTAATCCATACAGTGAAAAGCCATAAAGTATTCCAGTGAGGAATTTTTTTTATTTAAAAAGGCCAAGTTAGTTTATCTGGCGTTCAATATACTAGATACAGTTAGGCCTGCGTTTCATACATCTGGAATTAGCAAACTAATGTGCTGGGGTTGGGAAAACATATATGTACCCATACTAGAATCTGTCAAGAAAGCGGTACTCACATATAACAGTCATTCCATCTGTAATCCATACAGTCAAAAGACTGAAAGTATTCCAGTGAGGGAATTTTTTTATTTAAAAAAGGCCAAGTTAGTTTATCTGGCGTTCAATATACTAGATACAGTTAGGCCTGCGTTTCATACATCTGGAATTAGCAAACTAATGTGCTGGGGTTGGGAAAACATATATGTACCCATACTAGAATCTGTCAAAGAGCGGTACTCACATATAACAGTCATTCCATCTGTAATCCATACAGTCAAAAGACTGAAAGTATTCCAGTGAGGAATTTTTTTATTTAAAAAGGCCAAGTTAGTTTATCTGGCGTTCAATATACTAGATACAGTTAGGCCTGCGTTTCATACATCTGGAATTAGCAAACTAATGTGCTGGGGTTGGGAAAACATATATGTACCCATACTAGAATCTGTCAAAGAAAGCGGTACTCACATATAACAGTCATTCCATCTGTAATCCATACAGTCAAAAGACTGAAAGTATTCCAGTGAGGGAATTTTTTTATTTAAAAAAGGCCAAGTTAGTTTATCTGGCGTTCAATATACTAGATACAGTTAGGCCTGCGTTTCATACATCTGGAATTAGCAAACTAATGTGCTGGGGTTGGGAAAACATATATGTACCCATACTAGAATCTGTCAAAGAAAGCGGTACTCACATATAACAGTCATTCCATCTGTAATCCATACAGTCAAAAGACTGAAAGTATTCCAGTGAGGGAATTTTTTATTTAAAAAGGCCAAGTTAGTTTATCTGGCGTTCAATATACTAGATACAGTTAGGCCTGCGTTTCATACATCTGGAATTAGCAAACTAATGTGCTGGGGTTGGGAAAACATATATGTACCCATACTAGAATCTGTCAAAGAAAGCGGTACTCACATATAACAGTCATTCCATCTGTAATCCATACAGTCAAAAGACTGAAAGTATTCCAGTGAGAATTTTTTTATTTAAAAAAGGCCAAGTTAGTTTATCTGGCGTTCAATATACTAGATACAGTTAGGCCTGCGTTTCATACATCTGGAATTAGCAAACTAATGTGCTGGGGTTGGGAAAACATATATGTACCCATACTAGAATCTGTCAAAGAAAGCGGTACTCACATATAACAGTCATTCCATCTGTAATCCCATACAGTCAAAAGACTGAAAGTATTCCAGTGAGGGAATTTTTTATTTAAAAAGGCCAAGTTAGTTTATCTGGCGTTCAATATACTAGATACAGTTAGGCCTGCGTTTCATACATCTGGAATTAGCAAACTAATGTGCTGGGGTTGGGAAAACATATATGTACCCATACTAGAATCTGTCAAAGAAAGCGGTACTCACATATAACAGTCATTCCATCTGTAATCCATACAGTCAAAAGACTGAAAGTATTCCAGTGAGGGGATTTTACTTATAAAAAATAATATATTTTCATTGTGGTGCGAGTTGAATCGCAACAATGAAGAAAAATACTATTAAGGGACCGAGGCGCGGTCGTGGTGGTGTCCGTGGAGCCTCTGTTGCTGGTAGAGGGCGTGGCCGTTCGGCCTAGAGCGCACACAGTAGAGAGCGAACTCCCTCAGCTAGCCCGGCAGAATGTACCGCAATATCTCGTGGGGCCCAATGCCGCTCTTAGGATGGTAAGGCCTGAGCAGGTACAGGCATTGTCGATTGGGTGGCCGACAGTGCTTCCAGCACGTTCACCACATGGTCTTCCACCCAGTCTTCTGCGGAAGCGCACAGGTGGCACCTGAAAACCAAGCCCATCAGTCTGTCACATCACCCCCAAGCATATCAGGGAAGCGGTCTGAGCCACAAGTTATGCAGCAGTCTCTTCTTCTGTTTGAAGACTCTGCTTCCAGGGTTTTCCCAGGGACGTCCACCTAGCCCTTCCCCAGTGGAGGAAGACATACCATGCACTGACGCACAACCACTTATGTCTCAGATGAAGAGGACATGGGAATACCACCACAGCAGAGTCACCGACTCTCTGATGATGGTGAAACACAGGTGCCCACTGCCGCGTCTTTTGCAGTGTGCAGACTGAACAGGAGGAGGTCAGGGAGGAGACTGGGTGGAAGACGATGCAGAGGACGATGAGGTCTTAGACCCCACATGGACTGAAGGTCGTGGCGATGACTTTCACAGTTCAGAGGAAGAGGTAGTGGTGAGACCGAGACAACAGCGAAGCCAAAGAGAGCAGGGGCCAAAGCAGGCAGACCGCCGCCCCAGAAGTTCGCCTGCTACTGGACATCGCCAACAGGGACCCAGCCCCACAAGGCAGCTTCAAGAGTTCCCTGGCATGGCACTTCTTTAAACAATGTCCTACCGACAAGACCCGAGTGACTTGCACGCTCTGCCATCAGAGCCTGAGGCGAGGCATTAACGTTCTGAACCTCAGCACAACCTGCATGACCAGGCATCTACATGCAAAGCATGAACTGCAGTGGGGTACACACCTTAAAAGCAGGCACTCGCTGAGGCTCCCCCTGCTCCCTCTACCGCTGCTGCCTCGGCTTCCGCCTCGAGAGGAATGTTGCTACCTGCCGAGCAGCAAACAGAGGATGTGCCACCGACACCACCACCACCGCCACCGTCAACTAGCGTCTCCACTATATCACACAGCAGCGTTCAGCTCTCAATATCTCAAACCTTAGAGAGGAAGCGCAAATTCCCCCCGAGTCACCCTCGAGCCCTTGGCCTGAACGCCAGCATTTCTAAACTGCTGGCCTTTGAAATGCTGTCATTCCGGCTGGTGGACACAGACAGCTTCAAACAGCTGATAGCCATGGCTGTCCCGCAGTATGTGGTTCCCAGCCGCCACTACTTCTCCAAGACAGCCGTGCCTTCCCTGCACATGCAAGTGTCCGATAAAATCAAGTGTGCACTGCGCAACGCCATTTGTGGCAAGGTCCACCTAACCACAGATACGTGGACCAGTAAGCACGGCCAGGGACGCTATATCTCACTAACTGCACACTGGATGAATGTAGTGGCGGCTGGGCCCCGGCGGACAGTTCCTTGGCGCACGTCCTTCCGCCCCTAGGATCGCAGGGCATCATTCTCTGCCTCCTGTAGCCTCCTCCTCCTACTCGGCTTCCTCCTCCACTGCTTCCACCAGCTCATCCGGTCAGCCACACACCTTCACCACCAACTTCAGCACAGCCGGGGTAAGCGTCAGCAGGCCATTCTGAAACTCATATGTTTGGGGGACAGGCCCCACACCGCGCAAAGGAGTTGTGGCGGGGTATTGAACAACAGACCGGCGAGTGGTTTCTGCCGGTGGGCCTCAAGCCAGGCCTGGTGGTATGCGATAATGGGCGAAATCTCGTGGCAGCTCTGGGACTAGCCGGTTTGGCGCTACATCCCTTGCCTGGCGCATGTGCTGAACTTGGTGGTGCAGAGGTTCATTCACCACTACCCCAACATGTCAGAGCTGCTGCATAAAGTGCGGGCCGTCTGTGCGCGCTTCCGCCGTTCACATCCTGCCGCTGCTCGCCTGTCTGCGCTACAGCGGAACCGGCCTTCCCGCTCACCGCCTCATATGCGGCGTGCCCACCGGTGGAACTCCACCTTGCACATGCTGGAGAGACTGTGCGAGCAGCAGCAGGCCATAGTGGAGTTTCAGCTGCAGCACGCTCGCGTCAGTCGTACTGCCGAACAGCACCACTTCACCACCAATGATTGGGCCTCCATGCGAGACCTGTGTGCCCTGCTGCGCTGTTTCAGTACTCCACCAACATGGCCAGTGGCGATGACACTGTTATCAGCGTTACAATACCACTTCTATGTCTCCTTGAGAAAACACTTAGGGCAATGATGTTAGAGGAGGTGGCCCAGGTGGAGGAGGAGGAGGGAGGATGAGGGCTCGTTTCTAACACTTTCAGGCCAGTCTGTTCGAAGTGGCTCAGAGGGAGGTTTGTTTAAGCAGCAGAGGACAGGTTCACAGAGTCGCCAGCCAAGGCACTGTACTGGAGGACGGAGGAGGATGAGGAGGAGGAGGTGGAGGGACGAGGATGGCGCAAGTTCACAGCGGGGTGGCAGCCCAGGCCCATCACTGGTGCGTGGCTGGGGGATCACGGTGGACTGATGACGATACGCCTCCCACAGAGGACAGCTTGTCCTTACCCATGGGTAGCCTGGCCCACATGAGCGAATATATGCTCCAATGCCTGCGCAGCGACAGCAGAGTTGCCACGTTTTAACGATGTGCAGACTACTGGGTGGCCACCCTGCTGGATCCCGGTATAAAGACAATGTGCCCACTTTAATTCCTGAACTGGAGCGCGACCGTAAGATGCGCGAGTACAAGCGCTGCGCTGATAGGCGCTCTTGAGAGCATTCCCACATGTCACGGGGAACAGGTGGAAGAGTGAAGGCAGAGGAGTGGCAAGAGGTCGCCAGCGCAGCTGTGTCACGGCCAGCTCATCTGAGGGCAGGGTTAGCATGGCAGAAATGTGGAAAGGTTTTGTCTCCACGCCACAGCTATCTGCACCGACACCTGATACAGAACGTGTTGGCAGGAGGCAGCATTTCACTAACATGGTTGAACAGTATGTCTGCACACCCTCCACATACTGACGGATGGTTCGGCCCCATTCAACTACTGGGTTTCCGAAATTGTCCACGTGGCCAGAGTTAGCATGTTATGCCTTGGAGGTGCTTTCCTGCCCGGCGGCCAGCGTTTTATCTGAGCGCGTATTCAGCACGGCAGGGGCGTCGTACTGACAAGCGCAGCCGCCTGTCCACAGCCAACGTGGACAAGCTGACCTTCATAAAGATGAACCAGGCATGGATCCCACAGGACCTGTCCCTCCCTTGTGCAGAGTAGTCCTTATTAACTGCCTAAAACATGTCTTGTTGTGCTACGGGCCACTTCTTTATTTGATACAAATTTTATGAAACCCACAGTTGAATGAAACTCTTCTCTGTCTGGGCGCCGGGGCCTAACCAGATGAAAGTGGCGGTTAAACTAACGGGTGACATGAAGCCATAACCTCTGCCATGCTACCTCTGTCTTCTGTCTGGGTGCTGAGGCCTAAGTCAAATAAAGCGGTCTTCTGCTGTGCTGGGGATATGAAGCTAATCTCTGACCTCTCTCCTCTGTCTGGGTCCAAAGGCCTAAATCACTGAAAGAGGCCTTCTCCTGTGGTGTGTGATATGATGCCAGAATATGTGCTGTGGGGCCTCTCTCCTCTTCCTGGGTGCAGGGGTCAAAGTAACTCAATGGTGGCTTCTCCTGTGGTGGCTGATATGATGCCAGAATATGTGCTGTGGTGCCTCTCTCCTCTTCCTGGGTGCAGGGGTCAAAGTAACTCAATGGTGGCTTCTCCTGTGGTGGCTGATATGATGCCAGAATATGTGCTGTGGTGCCTCTCTCCTCTTCCTGGAGTGCAGGGGTCAAAGTAACTCAATGGTGGCTTCTCCTGTGGTGGCTGATATGATGCCAGAATATGTGCTGTGGTGCCTCTCTCCTCTTCCTGGGTGCGGGGTCAAAGTAACTCAATGGTGGCTTCTCCTGTGGTGGCTGATATGATGCCAGAATATGTGCTGTGGGGCCTCTCTCCTCTTCCTGGGTGCAGGGTCAAAGTAACTCAATGGTGGCTTCTCCTGTGGTGGTTGAGTATGATGCCAGAATATGTGCTGTGGGGCCTCTCTCCTCTTCCTGGGTGCAGGGTCAAAGTAACTCAATGGTGGCTTCTCCTGTGGTGGTTGATATGATGCCAGAATATGTGCTGTGGAGCCTCTCTCCTCTTCCTGGGTGCAGGGGTCAAAGTAACTCAATGGTGGCTTCTCCTGTGGTGGCTGATATGATGCCAGAATATGTGCTGTGGTGCCTCTCTCCTCTTCCTGGGTGCAGGGGTCAAAGTAACTCAATGGTGGCTTCTCCTGTGGTGGCTGATATGATGCCAGAATATGTGCTGTGGGGCCTCTCTCCTCTTCCTGGGTGCAGGGGTCAAAGTAACTCAATGGTGGCTTCTCCTGTGGTGGCTGAGTATGATGCCAGAATATGTGCTGTGGGGCCTCTCTCCTCTTCCTGGGTGCAGGGTCAAAGTAACTCAATGGTGGCTTCTCCTGTGGTGGTTGATATGATGCCTGAATATGTGCTGTGGAGCCTCTCTCCTCTTTCTGGGTGCAGGGGTCAAAGTAACTCAATGGTGGCTTCTCCTGTGGTGGCTGATATGATGCCAGAATATGTGCTGTGGAGCCTCTCTCCTCTGTCCTGGGTGCAGGGGTCAAAGTAACTCAATGGTGGCTTCTCCTGTGGTGGCTGATATGATGCCAGAATATGTGCTGTGGTGCCTCTCTCCTCTTCCTGGGTGCAGGGGTCAAAGTAACTCAATGGTGGCTTCTCCTGTGGTGGCTGATATGATGCCAGAATATGTGCTGTGGGGCCTCTCTCCTCTTCCTGGGTGCAGGGGTCAAAGTAACTCAATGGTGGCTTCTCCTGTGGTGGCTGATATGATGCCAGAATATGTGCTGTGGGGCCTCTCTCCTCTTCCTGGGTGCAGGGGTCAAAGTAACTAAATGGTGGCTTCTCCTGTGGTGGTTGATATGATGCCTGATTCTCTGCTGTGAAACCTCTCTCCTCCATCTGGGTGTAGGGGTCAAAAGTCTTTCAAAGTCGCCTTCTCCTGTGCTGATTGATATAAAGCTGATGGTTGTGCCATCTGACATAGTTGCCAGGGTCTGATTCAATGGGGGCCTACTCCTGTGGTGGGTGATCTAAATGCCTGATTCTCTGCTGTGAAACCTCTCTCCTCCGTCTGGGTGTAGGGGTCAAAGTCTTTCAAAGTCGCCTTCTCCTGTGCTGATTGATATGAAGCTGATGGTTGTGCCATCTGACATGGTTGCCGGGGTCCCATTAAGTTGGGGCCTACTCCTGTGGTGGTTGATATGATGCCTGATTCTCTGATGTGGAACCTCTCTCCTCTGTTTGGGTGAAGGGGTCAAAGTAACTCAATGGTGGCTTCTCCTGTGGTGGCTGATATGATGCCAGAATATGTGCTGTGGGGCCTCTCTCCTCTTCCTGGGTGCAGGGGTCAAAGTAACTCAATGGTGGCTTCTCCTGTGGTGGCTGAGTATGATGCCAGAATATGTGCTGTGGGGCCTCTCTCCTCTTCCTGGGTGCAGGGGTCAAAGTAACTCAATGGTGGCTTCTCCTGTGGTGGCTGATATGATGCCAGAATATGTGCTGTGGTGCCTCTCTCCTCTTCCTGGGTGCAGGGTCAAAGTAACTAAATGGTGGCTTCTCCTGTGGTGGTTGATATGATGCCTGATTCTCTGCTGTGAAACCTCTCTCCTCCATCTGGGTGTAGGGGTCAAAGTCTTTCAAAGTCGCCTTCTCCTGTGCTGATTGATATAAAGCTGATGGTTGTGCCATCTGACATGGTTGCCAGGGTCTGATTCAATGGGGCCTACTCCTGTGGTGGGTGATCTAAATGCCTGATTCTCTGCTGTGAAACCTCTCTCCTCCGTCTGGGTGTAGGGGTCAAAGTCTTTCAAAGTCGCCTTCTCCTGTGCTGATTGATATAAAGCTGATGGTTGTGCCATCTGACATGGTTGCCAGGGTCTGATTCAATGGGGCCTACTCCTGTGGTGGGTGATCTAAATGCCTGATTCTCTGCTGTGAAACCTCTCTCCTCCGTCTGGGTGTAGGGGTCAAAGTCTTTCAAAGTCGCCTTCTCCTGTGCTGATTGATATGAAGCTGATGGTTGTGCCATCTGACATGGTTGCCGGGGTCCCATTAAATTGGGGCCTACTCCTGTGGTGGGTGATCTAAATGCCTGATTCTCTGCTTTGAAACCTCTCTCCTCCGTCCGGGTGTAGGGGTCAAAAGTCTGTCAAAGTCGCCTTCTCCTGTGCTGATTGATATAAAGCTTATGCTTGTGCCATCTGACATGGTTGCCGGGGTCTGATTCAATGGTGGCCTACTCCTGTGGTGGGTGATCTAAATGCCTGATTCTCTGCTGTGTAACCTCTCTCCTCCGTCTGGGTGTAGGGGTCAAAGTAACTAAATGGTGGCCTACTCCTGTGGTGGGTGATATGATGCCTGGTTCTCTGCTGTGGGACCTCTCTCCTTTGTCTGGGTGCTGTGGTCAAAATAATAGTAAGTGACCTTCTCCATTGGTGGGTGACTTGAAGCCTGATTCTGTGCTATGGGACCTCACTCCAATTAATATTGTTTAATTTTTATTTATTTTATGTTAACTCATCATTTCCCTATCTACATTTGTTTGCAGGGGATTTAACTACATTTGCTGCCTTTTGCAGCCCTCTAGCCCTTTCGGGTGTGTTTACAGCCTTTTAGTGCCCAAAAGTTCGGGTCCCCATTGACTTCTATGGGGTTCGGGTTCGGGATGAAGTTCGGGTCGAGTTCGGATCCCGAACCCGAACATTTTGAGATTCGGCCGAACTCGTCGAACCCGAACATCCAGGTGTTCGCTCAACTCTAGTCTAGCATAAGACAACTAGAAAGCATTTGAAGACTGATCAGTCTTCAAAATGCTTTCAGTGTTACTATGGCAGCCAGGACGCTACTAAAGTCCTGGTTGCCATAGTAAGTAGTGGGGAGCCAGGGGAGCAGATACTTACAGTCCGTGCGGCTCCCGGAGCGCTCCACAATGACGTCAGAGCGCCCTACGCACATGGATCACGTGATCCATGCTCATGGGGCACTCTGACGGCATTGTGGAGCGCCCCGGGACTCGGGAGCCGCACGGACGGTAAGTATACTTCTCCCCTGCCTCCCCACATCACTTTACCATGGCAGCTGGGACTTTACGGATCCGGCGTTACGGCATGTCTTCCGGATTTTTGGACGGAGACAAATCCGCAGCATGGAAGACATCCTGATGCATCCTGAACGGATTTATCTCCATTCAGGATGCATTGGGATAATCCTGATCAGTATCTTTCCGTCCTAGAGCTCCAAGGATGGATCTCCAAGATGGAAAGCAAAAGCGCAAGTGTGAAAGAGCCCTAAGTCATGTATACCATCGCTTCACATCGGTCTCCATAGAATTTGTGATAAATTATATATACATAATACTGTATTCTACCTGTCTGGGTGGACTCCTTGATCAGTTACATGCAAAATTGCCTTACAGTTGTCTATATTTGTCTAGATGGATTCTTGGCTGTATTTTATTTGTCCCTTACAAAACATGTTTATCCTTTAAAACTTTAATAAAAATAGAATATGTATTATGTGTACATGTTAAATAATTGTATACATCTTGATGCTACATGTTTCCTTAAAGAGGTTGTGCAAGAATGGGAGGAGGATGTTGGCAAATGCGCTCCCCCCCTCCCCCACACACACACACACTTGCTATGGTACCAGGCTTCTTCTCTTTCAGGCCTGCTGGGCTCCCTTGATGTCAACATCTAATATGACTTTGCCACAGCAGTGACTGAATCCCTGTGCAACGAGCCCACCAGCCATGCTTGGGGTATCACTTGCCCCTTAGGAGGTTTCTACGAAATAGGTCTCTCTTATAGAGCAAGTAAACGTGACCGCAGTTGCAGTTAAGCAACTAGGACAATGAGTCCCCTTTGTAGATGGTATTGGTGGTACCCAGGATAGGATTGCCAGAGTGGTGCAAGATGGCCTACAGTCTCTGTAGAGGTTATATACACATGTCATGGTGTTCCTACCTGGATACGGTTGGATCCCAGACGTGGTCTGGTCTGAAACAGTGCAAAAAGGGGTAGTTGAACTTGGATGATGGATAGGTAGAATCCAGATTATGTAGTAACGTTGAACACAGCTTTATTTGGCATAAACGGTAATCCAAACTTTATCTTGGTCATCAGCAGGTATTGGCGTAATCTGTGCAGGTGACCACTTCTCTGCAATAATCTCAGCTCTGCTATGCAGTAGCGTTCTCTCAGCACTGCTATGCTTGGCTGGGTAAATAGGAAACTTGTCCTCTTCTGCTGGAACTTAGCTGTCTGTAGTCTGTCTCTTACTTTAGTCCTTAATCCTAGGAACTTCTTTTCTTGGCATCAAGCTCTGTTAGCTTGGGAGGCAATACAAGACCAGGAGGGGACAAGCAACCATTAAGGACTTCATAGGCAGGGTCTCTGGAGCGTAGCAGAGCAGACAGTGCTCTGCTAGCCAACACAAAACCTTTTCCCAGGAGTCGGTTGGCTAGATTGACTTACTAGCTAGCTAAACTCCTCCCTCTCTACAGAGGGCTGGGAAGGAACTAGTAGGTTCCTCTCCAGAGAAACTAGCTCTGCTCAGTTTTGCTGCCACCTGCTGGTAGATCAGGCGCATTACATGTTAACAGCAATTTATAAGGAAATGCATATACCCATTGCAGGATATGGTAATAAATATAAGAGATAACACAGAATCACACATTACAGATAGCGGGGGTACAAAAGGAGGTGGTAATGGGTTATTACACCTGTCTGTCATGACAAATGGTCACACGATACAAGGACATCCAATCTCCACTGCAGCCAGTAATTGGCTGCGGCAATGTCGCACCGGATGTTGACATCGAGAGAGCCCAAGGGAGTATTGCAGGCCTGGAGGAGATAGAGTGGGGAGCTGGCACCTGTAAGCAGGTCAGTAATCTTTCCTTTACAGGGCCGGCCAAGTCCCTCCATTCTTAGTGTATACAAAATGATTTTGCAACACCACTTAAAACTCTCATCTACTGTGTTTTAACAAGTATGTCTGGCTGTGAAACTCAGCTAAATTAAATTGGTTGTGCGGAACTGATAATGAGTCATGAAAAATATAATCGCTGCTGTTTTTATCATAATATGTATTTTTTTAAGCAGTGTTCAGGCACTCTGAGGTGGCATTTTCAAGGTCATTGAATAATGCTTAATGGTGTTATTCTACAGAGAATATGTCTTGCAGATGACGTGTTTGGTTATTTTTAGATTTACATGAAGAATGTTAGCAATGAGAATCCTTTACATTAACTCCAGAGTAACCTTGCAAGGATACTTTCTTCATATAGGAAGACTTTTCTATTTGGCCCATTTTATCATAGAAATGAAAAGTCTTTGGATGTTTGACTGTGCATCTCAATAGTGTTGAGCGTGAATATTCGAATAGAGAATTTTTTTAGCGAATCGCATTGTGATTACAATTTAGCACTGTTATCTTACCTAGGCTAGAATTAACGAATATGGAATATAGCAGTGCTAAGTTGAAATTGCAATGCGATTACTTCAAGTTATATTAATTGCATTGCGATTTCAACTTAGCAATGCTATATTACATATTCGTTAACTTCATTAATTCTAGCAAGCTGACCCATTATAATCCCAGCTCTAAGTTGAAATCGCAATGCGATTAATATAACTTGAATTAATCGCATTGCGATTTCAACTTAGACCTGGTTTACTATGGTTGGCTTGGTAGAATTAGCGAATATGACGAATTTATTTTTCATATTCCTCAAAACGAAGATAACGAAGTATTCTCCATCTTGATTTTAGCTACCTATTTGTCAACTTCGCTAATTCTAGCAATCAAATAGGAAGGTTGACAATAGAGACAGCTGTGTTTTATTCGCTATGCGATTATATTACCTTGTTTTTTTAAAAAATAAATAGAATAATTATAAAAATATATATACAAATATATATATATATATATATATATATATATATATATATATATATGTATATATATATATATATATATATATATATATATATATAATCGCATAGCGAATTAAACACAGCTATCTCTAAAGTGAACTTTCCTATTTGATTGCTAGAATTAGCGAAGTTGACGAATAGGTAGCTAAAACGAAGATGGAGAATACTTTGTTATCTTCATTTTGAGGAATATTATGAATACATTCGTCATATTTGTCATCTTCGCTAATTCTAGATATCAAACCAATAGGAAAGTAGCCTTAAGTTAAAATCGCAATACGCGATTATTTAAATTGCATATTAATCGCGATAACTAGAATAATGACGAATATTCGATTTTGACGAATATGAAACGAATATTCTATCGAATATTTGCGAATTTTGTCGAAATCGAATGTGGCACCTGCCGCTTATCACTACTTCTCAAACTTTGAAGTGTCCCTCAGTTGGTCGTGAAAGGTGTAGTTGGGGAGGCAATTTTACACCCATTTCTCTGGCTGCAGTAATCTCAGGTGTAGCAACATAACTAATAGCCTTTCAGCCTATTTTAATGATTAGCTGGGTTCAAGAC
Organism: Bufotes viridis; assembly: GCA_033119425.1. Classification (NCBI taxonomy): domain Eukaryota; kingdom Metazoa; phylum Chordata; class Amphibia; order Anura; family Bufonidae; genus Bufotes; species Bufotes viridis. The sequence continues at coordinate 344,778,544 of CM065590.1, forward strand.
ACATATTTAATCACTTAAAACAAAATTAGGCAACTTTATGTCTTTTGAATGTCAGGACGTTATTATGTGATTCCAGTCATTTAACCACTCCATCAGAACGATGGAGGAGATTTATACTCTCCTCTGATTGCAACCCTAAAAGCAAAATCATGGCATTATAGGAAGGCTCCCAAATGGGTTCTCATTTCAGCAAGTGGCACTTATCATGTAGACCAGGCATGCTCAACCTGCGGCCCTCCAGCTGTTGCAAAACTACAACTCTCATCATTCCTGGACAGCCTACAACTATCAGCCTGCAGAAGGGCATGATGGGAGTTGTAGTTTTACAACAGCTGGAGGGCCGCAGGTTGAGCATCCCTGATGTAGACAAACTTAATGCAAGCCGCTTTCTCATGTATTGTCATTGTCTATATTGCCTCCTTTGCTGGCTAGATTCATTTTTCCATCACATTATACACTGCTCATTTCCATGATTATGACTAGAGATGAGCGAATTTTTCAAAAATTCGATTCGCTGGTTCGCCTAATTTTTTTTGAAAAATGTGGTTCGATCCGAATAAATTTGAGGTGAATTCCGTTAAAAAATGGCTTTCCTGGCTGCAGAGAGCCTTTATAGGGGTGTAGAACACTGTGCCTTGCAGTAACACGCATATGGAGTCTGCTTTGTAGTGAAATAATACTGTGAGTTCGTATGACATGCAGATGACAGGCGTCACTCTTAGAATCACTGCACACTTCATTGATTTGTGCAGTTACAAGGCCAAAACTGACCAAATAAGTCATATATGAACTCAGCCTTACTGGTCAATGTTAACTCCAAGAAGAAGCTCACTCCTTCTACACCAACATCAGCTGATTCCACATAGATGTCTATAGAACCTGTTCTATTAAACGCTTATACAAGTAGAGCCCCCCGACAGAGTAGAGAGGGTGTCAGCAGTAAGTTTGTGTTGACATCACTGATTAATTTGCCCTTCCTCTGATCCGTCAAGGTGACATAGTGTGGAGGTGGCAGCAGCATGATGAAACCACAGAGTGGCACAATAACAGAGTCTGGAAGTGGCGGCAGCATCAGAAGGCCACAGAGTGGCAAGGTGACATACTGTGGAGGTGGGTGGCCATACCAGTACCCGCTGAAGATGGTGGTTGAAAGAAGGAGCACTTGGCATCAGATGTGTGGCATCAGGTGGGTCACAGCATCAGAATAGTTACTGAGGCAGGTAGCCAGAAGAAACCGGTCTCTTGTGTCAAAGTGTTGGTGTGGCAACATGTATGATCTAGTCTGATGCATCAGGCATTGTTGGGTGGAAATCCTGGCTGATCCAAGCCTGATTCATCTTGATGCAGTGTTCAACTTTGTGCTATATGTGTGCACTTTAAACTCTTGCTAAATGTCATATCAAATGTATTGTGGTATCAATTTACCTTTATATTTTAGCCCCTTGGCTCTGGCCAGGCTAAGGGAGTATAAAGAACACTATTACAGCAGCACAGCACAGACCATTGAGTCTACGTCTGTATATAGAGAAAGTCTAGTGGAGGTTAGAGCTAAATTAGTCAATGGCCTTCACAAGCACCAGTGACTAGGAGGAACCAAAAAATACCTGGACACAGCCGGATGATTAATGCGCAAAATTATCCTTTACCACATGCCTCTATAGACCTTGTGGATCAGAGTAAATAAAGGCATCCTTACAAATAATAGAGCAGAGGATTTTGCCTGACGTTAGGGAGACTGCCCTGTGGATTGCTAATTACAAGTAAGAATTTATTATATCCAGTACCTGAGTGCTAGAGTGTGGACAAAGTCTAGAAAGATATACAAAGAAGAAAAATTCCTCAAGTTACCATTGCGATATATAAAGGAGCGATATTACGGTGCAAGGAGAGGAAGTGGAAGCTCCTCCCAGGAAGCTCCTCCTTCATCACCAGTTTGTGCTAGTCAAAGAGGAAACAAGATGTCTTGTCCTCATCAGCGAAATTGGGACAGCATGTGTTGGGGTTAGTGTTGAGCGTACAGTTCGAGCATAGTTCAGGTTCGTACCGAATTTTGGGGTGTCCTGGACATGGACCCGAACCCGAACATTTTCAAAAAAGTTCGGGTTCGCTGTTCGGCGATTACTTCCCGCTTTCTGAAGGGCTGCACAGCAGACAATCAGCTAGCGTTTTACTTCTTGCCCTAAGAGCCCATCACAGCCATGCCTACTAATGGCATGGCTGTGATTGGCCAAACGCAGCATGTGACCCAGCCTCTATTTAAGCTGGAGTCACATAGCGCCGCACGTCACACTGCTCTGATTAGTGTAGGGAGAGGACGCAGCTTCTGTGAGGGCGAGATAAGGCAGGGAAAAGTCAGCAACAGCACATAATGAACTGATCGATCTACAGCTGTGAATGATTGAACTTCTACTAGTTACTTGCTCACTGGTTTTTAGGCTGCACAGAGCGTTTTTCTGTCACTTATTTTCTGGGGTGATCGGCAGCCATTTTGTGACTTGTGGTGCACCAGAACAAGCTGCCACCAAGTCCATCAATCCATCAATACTTGGCTGTGCTAATTGTCACCCCTAAAAAAACTCAGGATAGCAATTTCTATATTTTATTAAGGGGTTAAATGCAATTGCCCAAATACCAATCCCCTAAATCTGGAGTTCCAGCTTTGGCTAGCCAAGTATAATACTGTCTGCTGTCTGGCAAAGGATAGATTATTTTCTGTGGTGAAATTCAATTTCCAAAATAGCAATACCATAAATCAGTGGTTTGAGCTGTGGCTGGCCAAGTTTCATAGTGTCCTGCAAAGGATATATTTTGTTCTGGGGTGAAATTCAATTGCCAAAATAGCAATACCCTGAATCTGGTGTCCCGGCTGTTGCAGGCCAAGTTTCATAGTGTCCAAAAAAACATATATTTTGTTCTGGGGTGAAATTCAATTGCCAAAATAGCAATACCCTGAATCTGGTGTCCCAGCTGTTGCAGGCCAAGTTTCATAGTGTCCGCAAAAACATATATTTTGTTCTGGGGTGAAATTCAATTGCCAAAATAGCAATACCATAAATCTAGTGGTTTCAGCTGTGGCTGGCCAAGATTCATAGTGTCACTAAAAACATATATTTTGTTCTGGGGTGAAATTCAATTGCCAAAATAGCAATACCATAAATCTAGTGGTTTCAGCTGTGGCTGGCCAAGATTCATAGTGTCCGCAAAAACATATATTTTGTTCTGGGGTGAAATTCAGTTGCCAAAATAGCAATACCCTGAATCTGGTGTCCCAGCTGTTGCAGGCCAAGTTTCATAGTGTCCATAAAAACATATATTTTGTTCTGGGGTGAAATTCAATTGCCAAAATAGCAATACCCTAAATCTGGTGGTTTCAGCTGTTGCTAGGCCAAGTTTCATAGTGTCCGTCAAAACATATATTTTGTTCTGGGGTGAAATTCAATTGCCAAAATAGCAATACCCTGAATCTGGTGTCCCAGCTGTTGCAGGCCAAGTTTCATAGTGTCCACAAAAACATATATTTTGTTCTGGGGTGAAATTCAATTGCCAAAATAGCAATACCATAAATCTAGTGGTTTCAGCTGTGGCTGGCCAAGTTTCATAGTGTCGCAAAAACATATATTTTGTTGTGGGGTGAAATTCAATTGCCAAAATAGCAATACCATGAATCTAGTGGTTCCAGCTGTGGCTGGCCAAGTTTCATAGTGTCCATAAAAACATATATTTTGTTCTGGGGTGAAATTCAATTGCCAAAATAGCAATACCATAAATCAGGTGGTTTCAGCTGTGGCTGGCCAAGATTCATAGTGTCCGCAAAACATATATTTTGTTCTGGGGTGAAATTCAATTGCCAAAATAGCAATACCATAAATCAGTGGTTTCAGCTGTGGCTGGCCAAGATTCATAGTGTCCATAAAAACATATATTTTGTTGTGGGGTGAAATTCAATTGCCAAAATAGCAATACCCTGAATCTGGTGTCCCAGCTGTTTGCAGGCCAAGTTTCATAGTGTCCATAAAAACATATATTTTGTTCTGGGGTGAAATTCAATTGCCAAAATAGCAATACCCTGAATCTGGTGTCCCAGCTGTTGCAGGCCAAGATTCATAGTGTCCATAAAACATATATTTTGTTCTGGGGTGAAATTCAATTGCCAAAATAGCAATACCATAAATCAGTGGTTTCAGCTGTGGCTGGCCAAGATTCATAGTGTCATAAAAACATATATTTTGTTCTGGGGTGAAATTCAATTGCCAAAATAGCAATACCCTGAATCTGGTGTCCCAGCTGTTGCAGGCCAAGTTTCATAGTGTCCGCAAAAACATATATTTTGTTCTGGGGTGAAATTCAATTGCCAAAATAGCAATACCATAAATCAGTGGTTTCAGCTGTGGCTGGCCAAGATTCATAGTGTCCGCAAAAACATATATTTTGTTGTGGGGTGAAATTCAATTGCCAAAATAGCAATACCCTGAATCTGGTGTCCCAGCTGTTGCAGGCCAAGTTTCATAGTGTCCACAAAAACATATATTTTGTTCTGGGGTGAAATTCAATTGCCAAAATAGCAATACCCTGAATCTGGTGTCCCAGCTGTTGCAGGCCAAGTTTCATAGTGTCCGCAAAAACATATATTTTGTTCTGGGGTGAAATTCAATTGCCAAAATAGCAATACCCTGAATCTGGTGTCCCAGCTGTTGCAGGCCAAGTTTCATAGTGTCATAAAAACATATATTTTGTTCTGGGGTGAAATTCAATTGCCAAAATAGCAATACCATAAATCAGTGGTTTCAGCTGTGGCTGGCCAAGATTCATAGTGTCCTGCAAAAACATATATTTTGTTCTGGGGTGAAATTCAATTGCCAAAATAGCAATACCATAAATCAGTGGTTTCAGCTGTGGCTGGCCAAGATTCATAGTGTCCGCAAAAACATATATTTTGTTCTGGGGTGAAATTCAATTGCCAAAATAGCAATACCCTGAATCTAGTGGTCCCAGCTGTTGCAGGCCAAGATTTCATAGTGTCCGCAAAAACATATATTTTGTTCTGGGGTGAAATTCAATTGCCAAAATAGCAATACCATGAATCTGGTGTCCCAGCTGTTGCAGGCCAAGTTTCATAGTGTCCGCAAAAACATATATTTTGTTCTGGGGTGAAATTCAATTGCCAAAATAGCAATACCATAAATCTAGTGGTTCCAGCTGTGGCTGGCCAAGATTCATAGTGTCCATAAAAACATATATTTTGTTCTGGGGTGAAATTCAATTGCCAAAATAGCAATACCATAAATCAGTGGTTTCAGCTGTGGCTGGCCAAGATTCATAGTGTCATAAAAACATATATTTTGTTGTGGGGTGAAATTCAATTGCCAAAATAGCAATACCCTGAATCTGGTGTCCCAGCTGTTGCTAGGCCAAGTTTCATAGTGTCCACAAAAACATATATTTTGTTCTGGGGTGAAATTCAATTGCCAAAATAGCAATACCCTGAATCTGGTGTCCCAGCTGTTGCAGGCCAAGTTTCATAGTGTCCGCAAAAACATATATTTTGTTCTGGGGTGAAATTCAATTGCCAAAATAGCAATACCATAAATCAGTGGTTTCAGCTGTGGCTGGCCAAGATTCATAGTGTCCATAAAAACATATATTTTGTTCTGGGGTGAAATTCAATTGCCAAAATAGCAATACCCTGAATCTGGTGTCCCAGCTGTTGCAGGCCAAGTTTCATAGTGTCCATAAAAACATATATTTTGTTGTGGGGTGAAATTCAATTGCCAAAATAGCAATACCATAAATCAGTGGTTTCAGCTGTGGCTGGCCAAGATTCATAGTGTCCGCAAAAACATATATTTTGTTGTGGGGTGAAATTCAATTGCCAAAATAGCAATACCCTGAATCTGGTGTCCCAGCTGTTGCAGGCCAAGATTTCATAGTGTCCACAAAAACATATATTTTGTTCTGGGGTGAAATTCAATTGCCAAAATAGCAATACCCTGAATCTGGTGTCCCAGCTGTTGCAGGCCAAGTTTCATAGTGTCCATAAAAACATATATTTTGTTCTGGGGTGAAATTCAATTGTCAAAATAGCAATACCCTGAATCTGGTGTCCCAGCAGTTGCAGGCCAAGTTTCATAGTGTCCACAAAAACATATATTTTGTTCTGGGGTGAAATTCAATTGCCAAAATAGCAATACCATAAATCAGTGGTTTCAGCTGTGGCTGGCCAAGTTTCATAGTGTTCACAAAAACATATATTTTGTTGTGGGGTGAATTTCAATTGCCAAAATAGCAATACCAAGAATCAGTGGTTTCAGCTGTGGCTGGCCAAGATTCATAGTGTCCATAAAAACATATATTTTGTTCTGGGGTGAAATTCAATTGCCAAAATAGCAATACCCTGAATCTAGTGGTCTCAGCTGTGGCTGGCCAAGATTCATAGTGTCCGCAAAAACATATATTTTGTTCTGGGGTGAAATTCAATTGCCAAAATAGCAATACCATAAATCTAGTGGTTCCAGCTGTGGCAGGCCAAGATTCATAGTGTCCATAAAAACATATATTTTGTTCGTGGGGTGAAATTCAATTGCCAAAATAGCAATACCCTGAATCTGGTGTCCCAGCTGTTGCAGGCCAAGTTTCATAGTGTCCGCAAAAACATATATTTTGTTCTGGGGTGAAATTCAATTGCCAAAATAGCAATACCCTGAATCTGGTGTCCCAGCTGTTGCAGGCCAAGTTTCATAGTGTCCGTAAAAACATATATTTTGTTCTGGGGTGAAATTCAATTGCCAAAATAGCAATACCATAAATCAGTGGTTTCAGCTGTGGCTGGCCAAGATTCATAGTGTCATAAAAACATATATTTTGTTCTGGGGTGAAATTCAATTGCCAAAATAGCAATACCCTGAATCTGGTGTCCCAGCTGTTGCAGGCCAAGTTTCATAGTGTCCACAAAAACATATATTTTGTTCTGGGGTGAAATTCAATTGCCAAAATAGCAATACCATAAATCAGTGGTTTCAGCTGTTGCTGGCCAAGATTCATAGTGTCGCAAAAACATATATTTTGTTCTGGGGTGAAATTCAATTGCCAAAATAGCAATACCCTGAATCTGGTGTCCCAGCTGTTGCTAGGCCAAGTTTCATAGTGTCCACAAAAACATATATTTTGTTCTGGGGTGAAATTCAATTGCCAAAATAGCAATACCATAAATCAGTGGTTTCCCAGCTGTGGCTGGCCAAGTTTCATAGTGTCCGCAAAAACATATATTTTGTTCTGGGGTGAAATTCAATTGCCAAAATAGCAATACCCTGAATCTGGTGTCCCAGCTGTTGCAGGCCAAGTTTCATAGTGTCCACAAAAACATATATTTTGTTCTGGGGTGAAATTCAATTGCCAAAATAGCAATACCATAAATCAGTGGTTTCAGCTGTGGCTGGCCAAGTTTCATAGTGTCCTCAAAAACATATATTTTGTTCTGGGGTGAAATTCAATTGCCAAAATAGCAATACCATAAATCAGTGGTTTCAGCTGTGGCTGGCCAAGATTCATAGTGTCCGCAAAAACATATATTTTGTTGTGGGGTGAAATTCAATTGCCAAAATAGCAATACCCTGAATCTGGTGTCCCAGCTGTTGCAGGCCAAGTTTCATAGTGTCCGCAAAAACATATATTTTGTTCTGGGGTGAAATTCAATTGCCAAAATAGCAATACCCTGAATCTGGTGTCCCAGCTGTTGCAGGCCAAGATTCATAGTGTCATAAAAACATATATTTTGTTCTGGGGTGAAATTCAATTGCCAAAATAGCAATACCATAAATCAGTGGTTTCAGCTGTGGCTGGCCAAGTTTCATAGTGTCCGCAAAAACATATATTTTGTTCTGGGGTGAAATTCAATTGCCAAAATAGCAATACCCTGAATCTGGTGTCCCAGCTGTTGCAGGCCAAGATTCATAGTGTCATAAAAACATATATTTTGTTCTGGGGTGAAATTCAATTGCCAAAATAGCAATACCATAAATCTGGTGGTTTCAGCTGTGGCTGGCCAAGATTCATAGTGTCCGTCAAAACATATATTTTGTTCTGGGGTGAAATTCAATTGCCAAAATAGCAATACCCTGAATCTGGTGTCCCAGCTGTTGCAGGCCAAGATTCATAGTGTCATAAAAACATATATTTTGTTCTGGGGTGAGAAATTCAATTGCCAAAATAGCAATACCCTGAATCTGGTGTCCCAGCTGTTGCAGGCCAAGATTTCATAGTGTCCGCAAAAACATATATTTTGTTCTGGGGTGAAATTCAATTGCCAAAATAGCAATACCCTGAATCTGGTGTCCCAGCTGTTGCAGGCCAAGATTCATAGTGTCCGCAAAAACATATATTTTGTTCTGGGGTGAAATTCAATTGCCAAAATAGCAATACCCTGAATCTGGTGTCCCAGCTGTTGCAGGCCAAGATTTCATAGTGTCCGCCAAAACATATATTTTGTTCTGGGGTGAAATTCAATTGCCAAAATAGCAATACCCTGAATCTGGTGTCCCAGCTGTTGCAGGCCAAGATTTCATAGTGTCACAAAAACATATATTTTTGTTCTGGGGTGAAATTCAATTGCCAAAATAGCAATACCCTGAATCTGGTGTCCCAGCTGTTGCAGGCCAAGATTCATAGTGTCCGCCAAAACATATATTTTGTTCTGGGGTGAAATTCAATTGCCAAAATAGCAATACCATGAATCATGGTGTTCCAGCTGTTGCTAGGCCAAGATTTCATAGTGTCCGCAAAAACATATATTTTGTTCTGGGGTGAAATTCAATTGCCAAAATAGCAATACCCTGAATCTGGTGTCCCAGCTGTTGCAGGCCAAGATTTCATAGTGTCCATAAAAACATATATTTTGTTCTGGGGTGAAATTCAATTGTCAAAATAGCAATACCCTGAATCTGGTGTCCCAGCTGTTGCAGGCCAAGTTTCATAGTGTCCGCCAAAACATATATTTTGTTCTGGGGTGAAATTCAATTGCCAAAATAGCAATACCCTGAATCTAGTGTGTCCCAGCTGTTGCAGGCCAAGATTCATAGTGTCCATAAAAACATATATTTTGTTCTGGGGTGAAATTCAATTGCCAAAATAGCAATACCCTGAATCTGGTGTCCCAGCTGTTGCAGGCCAAGTTTCATAGTGTCCGCAAAAACATATATTTTGTTCTGGGGTGAAATTCAATTGCCAAAATAGCAATACCCTGAATCTGGTGTCCCAGCTGTTGCAGGCCAAGATTTCATAGTGTCCGCAAAAACATATATTTTGTTCTGGGGTGAAATTCAATTGCCAAAATAGCAATACCCTGAATCTGGTGTCCCAGCTGTTGCAGGCCAAGTTTCATAGTGTCCGCAAAAACATATATTTTGTTCTGGGGTGAAATTCAATTGCCAAAATAGCAATACCATAAATCTGGTGGTTCCAGCTGTGGCTGGCCAAGTTTCATAGTGTCCGCAAAAACATATATTTTGTTCTGGGGTGAAATTCAATTGCCAAAATAGCAATACCATAAATCAGTGGTTTCAGCTGTGGCTGGCCAAGATTCATAGTGTCCATAAAAACATACATTTTGTTGTGGGGTGAAATTCAATTGCCAAAATAGCAATACCCTGAATCCTGGTGTCCCAGCTGTTGCAGGCCAAGATTTCATAGTGTCCGCAAAAACATATATTTTGTTCTGGGGTGAAATTCAATCTGCCAAAATAGCAATACACATGAATCTGGTGTCCCAGCTGTTGCAGGCCAAGATTTCATAGTGTCTGCCAAAACACATATTTTGTTCTGGGGTGAAATTAATCTGCAAAAATAGCACATACCCTGATTCTGGTGTCCCAGCAGTTGCAGGCCGGATTTCATAGTGTCTGACAAAACACATATTTTGTTCTGGGGTCAAATTCAATCTGGCAAAATAGCAATACCCTGATTCTGGTGTCCCAGCAGTTGCAGGCCAGATTTCATAGTGTCTGCCAAAACACATATTTTGTTCTGGGGTGAAATTAATCTGGCAAAATAGCACATACCCTGATTCTGGTGTCCCAGCAGTTGCAGGCCAGGATTTCATAGTGTCCGACAAAACACATATTTTGTTCTGGGGTGACATTCAATCTGGCAAAATAGCAATACCCTGATTCTGGTGTCCCAGCAGTTGCAGGCCAGATTTCATAGTGTCTGCCAAAACACATATTTTGTTCTGGGGTGAAATTCAATCTGCCAAAATAGCAATACCCTGATTCTGGTGTCCCAGCAGTTGCAGGCCAGATTTCATAGTGTCCGTCAAAACATATATTTTGTTCTGGGGTGAAATTCAATTGCCAAAATAGCAATACCCTGATTCTGGTGTCCCAGCAGTTGCAGGCCAGATTTCATAGTGTCTGCCAAAACACATATTTTGTTCTGGGGTGACATTCAATCTGGCAAAATAGCAATACCCTGATTCTGGTGTCCCAGCAGTTGCAAGCCAGATTTCATAGTGTCTAGCAAAAACACATATTTTGTTCTGGGGTGACATTCAATTGCCAAAATAGCAATACCTCTGATTCTGGTGTCCCAGCAGTTGCAGGCCAGATTTCATAGTGTCCGCCAAAACATATATTTTGTTCTGGGGTGAAATTCAATTGCCAAAATAGCAATACCCTGATTCTGGTGTCCCAGCAGTTGCAGGCCAGATTTCATAGTGTCCGTCAAAACATATATTTTGTTCTGGGGTGAAATTCAATTGCCAAAATAGCAATACCCTGATTCTGGTGTCCCAGCAGTTGCAGGCCAGATTTCATAGTGTCCGCCAAAACATATATTTTGTTCTGGGGTGAAATTGAATCTGCCAAAATAGCAATACCCTGATTCTGGTGTCCCAGCAGTTGCAGGCCAGATTTCATAGTGTCTGCCAAAACACATATTTTGTTCTGGGGTGAATTTAATCTGGCAAAATAGCAATACCATGATTCTGGTGTCCCAGCAGTTGCAGGCCAGATTTCATAGTGTCTGCCAAAACATATATTTTGTTCTGGGGTGAAATTAATCTGTCAAAATAGCAATACCCTGATTCTGGTGTCCCAGCAGTTGCAGGCCAGATTTCATAGTGTCTGCCAAAACACATATTTTGTTCTGGGGTGAAATTAATCTGGCAAAATAGCAATACCCTGATTCTGGTGTCCCAGCAGTTGCAGGCCAGATTTCATAGTGTCTGCCAAAACACATATTTTGTTCTGGGGTGAAATTAATCTGGCAAAATAGCAATACCCTGATTCTGGTGTCCCAGCAGTTGCAGGCCAGATTTCATAGTGTCTGCCAAAACACATATTTTGTTCTGGGGTGAAATTAATCTGGCAAAATAGCAATACCCTGATTCTGGTGTCCCAGCAGTTGCAGGCCAGATTTCATAGTGTCTGCCAAAACATATATTTTGTTCTGGGGTGAAATTAATCTGGCAAAATAGCAATACCCTGATTCTGGTGTCCCAGCAGTTGCAGGCCAGATTTCATAGTGTCTGCCAAAACACATATTTTGTTCTGGGGTGAAATTAATCTGGCAAAATAGCAATACCCTGATTCTGGTGTCCCAGCAGTTGCAGGCCAGATTTCATAGTGTCTGCCAAAACACATATTTTGTTCTGGGGTGAAATTAATCTGGCAAAATAGCAATACCCTGATTCTGGTGTCCCAGCAGTTGCAGGCCAGATTTCATAGTGTCTGCCAAAACACATATTTTGTTCTGGGGTGAAATTCAATCTGCCAAAATAGCAATACCCTGATTCTGGTGTCCCAGCAGTTGCAGGCCAGATTTCATAGTGTCCGCCAAAACATATATTTTGTTCTGGGGTGAAATTCAATTGCCAAAATAGCAATACCCTGATTCTGGTGTCCCAGCAGTTGCAGGCCAGATTTCATAGTGTCTGCCAAAACACATATTTTGTTCTGGGGTGACATTAATCTGGCAAAATAGCAATACCCTGATTCTGGTGTCCCAGCAGTTGCAGGCCAGATTTCATAGTGTCTGCCAAAACACATATTTTGTTCTGGGGTGACATTCAATCTGCCAAAATAGCAATACTCTGATTCTGGTGTCCCAGCAGTTGCAGGCCAGATTTCATAGTGTCCGCCAAAACATATATTTTGTTCTGGGGTGAAATTCAATCTGCCAAAATAGCAATACCCTGATTCTGGTGTCCCAGCAGTTGCAGGCCAGATTTCATAGTGTCTGCCAAAACACATATTTTGTTCTGGGGTGAAATTAATCTGGCAAAATAGCAATACCCTGATTCTGGTGTCCCAGCAGTTGCAGGCCAGATTTCATAGTGTCCGCCAAAACATATATTTTGTTCTGGGGTGAAATTCAATTGCCAAAATAGCAATACCCTGATTCTGGTGTCCCAGCAGTTGCAGGCCAGATTTCATAGTGTCTGCCAAAACACATATTTTGTTCTGGGGTGAAATTAATCTGGCAAAATAGCAATACCCTGATTCTGGTGTCCCAGCAGTTGCAGGCCAGATTTCATAGTGTCTGCCAAAACACATATTTTGTTCTGGGGTGAAATTAATCTGGCAAAATAGCAATACCCTGATTCTGGTGTCCCAGCAGTTGCAGGCCAGATTTCATAGTGTCTGCCAAAACACATATTTTGTTCTGGGGTGAAATTAATCTGGCAAAATAGCAATACCCTGATTCTGGTGTCCCAGCAGTTGCAGGCCAGATTTCATAGTGTCTGCCAAAACACATATTTTGTTCTGGGGTGAAATTAATCTGGCAAAATAGCAATACCCTGATTCTGGTGTCCCAGCAGTTGCAGGCCAGATTTCATAGTGTCTGCCAAAACACATATTTTGTTCTGGGGTGAAATTAATCTGGCAAAATAGCAATACCCTGATTCTGGTGTCCCAGCAGTTGCAGGCCAGATTTCATAGTGTCTGCCAAAACACATATTTTGTTCTGGGGTGAAATTAATCTGGCAAAATAGCAATACCCTGATTCTGGTGTCCCAGCAGTTGCAGGCCAGATTTCATAGTGTCTGCCAAAACATATATTTTGTTCTGGGGTGAAATTAATCTGGCAAAATAGCAATACCCTGATTCTGGTGTCCCAGCAGTTGCAGGCCAGATTTCATAGTGTCTGCCAAAACATATATTTTGTTCTGGGGTGAAATTAATCTGGCAAAATAGCAATACCCTGATTCTGGTGTCCCAGCAGTTGCAGGCCAGATTTCATAGTGTCTGCCAAAACATATATTTTGTTCTGGGGTGAAATTAATCTGGCAAAATAGCAATACCCTGATTCTGGTGTCCCAGCAGTTGCAGGCCAGATTTCATAGTGTCTGCCAAAACACATATTTTGTTCTGGGGTGAAATTAATCTGGCAAAATAGCAATACCCTGATTCTGGTGTCCCAGCAGTTGCAGGCCAGATTTCATAGTGTCTGCCAAAACATATATTTTGTTCTGGGGTGAAATTAATCTGGCAAAATAGCAATACCCTGATTCTGGTGTCCCAGCAGTTGCAGGCCAGATTTCATAGTGTCTGCCAAAACACATATTTTGTTCTGGGGTGAAATTAATCTGGCAAAATAGCAATACCCTGATTCTGGTGTCCCAGCAGTTGCAGGCCAGATTTCATAGTGTCTGCCAAAACACATATTTTGTTCTGGGGTGAAATTAATCTGGCAAAATAGCAATACCCTGATTCTGGTGTCCCAGCAGTTGCAGGCCAGATTTCATAGTGTCTGCCAAAACACATATTTTGTTCTGGGGTGAAATTAATCTGGCAAAATAGCAATACCCTGATTCTGGTGTCCCAGCAGTTGCAGGCCAGATTTCATAGTGTCTGCCAAAACACATATTTTGTTCTGGGGTGAAATTAATCTGGCAAAATAGCAATACCCTGATTCTGGTGTCCCAGCAGTTGCAGGCCAGATTTCATAGTGTCTGCCAAAACACATATTTTGTTCTGGGGTGAAATTAATCTGGCAAAATAGCAATACCCTGATTCTGGTGTCCCAGCAGTTGCAGGCCAGATTTCATAGTGTCTGCCAAAACATATATTTTGTTCTGGGGTGAAATTAATCTGGCAAAATAGCAATACCCTGATTCTGGTGTCCCAGCAGTTGCAGGCCAGATTTCATAGTGTCTGCCAAAACACATATTTTGTTCTGGGGTGAAATTAATCTGGCAAAATAGCAATACCCTGATTCTGGTGTCCCAGCAGTTGCAGGCCAGATTTCATAGTGTCTGCCAAAACATATATTTTGTTCTGGGGTGAAATTAATCTGGCAAAATAGCAATACCCTGATTCTGGTGTCCCAGCAGTTGCAGGCCAGATTTCATAGTGTCCGTCAAAACATATATTTTGTTCTGGGGTGAAATTCAATTGCCAAAATAGCAATACCCTGATTCTGGTGTCCCAGCAGTTGCAGGCCAGATTTCATAGTGTCTGCCAAAACACATATTTTGTTCTGGGGTGAAATTAATCTGGCAAAATAGCAATACCCTGATTCTGGTGTCCCAGCAGTTGCAGGCCAGATTTCATAGTGTCTGCCAAAACACATATTTTGTTCTGGGGTGAAATTCAATCTGCCAAAATAGCAATACCCTGATTCTGGTGTCCCAGCAGTTGCAGGCCAGATTTCATAGTGTCTGCCAAAACACATATTTTGTTCTGGGGTGAAATTAATCTGGCAAAATAGCAATACCCTGATTCTGGTGTCCCAGCAGTTGCAGGCCAGATTTCATAGTGTCTGCCAAAACACATATTTTGTTCTGGGGTGAAATTCAATTGCCAAAATAGCAATACCCTGATTCTGGTGTCCCAGCAGTTGCAGGCCAGATTTCATAGTGTCCGTCAAAACATATATTTTGTTCTGGTGTGAAATTAATCTGGCAAAATAGCAATACCCTGAATCTGGTGTCCCAGCAGTTGCACGCCAGATTTCATAGTGTCTGCCAAAACACATATTTTGTTCTGGGGTGAAATTAATCTGTCAAAATAGCAATACCCTGATTCTGGTGTCCCAGCAGTTGCAGGCCAGATTTCATAGTGTCTGCCAAAACACATATTTTGTTCTGGGGTGACATTAATCTGGCAAAATAGCAATACCCTGATTCTGGTGTCCCAGCAGTTGCAGGCCAGATTTCATAGTGTCTGCCAAAACACATATTTTGTTCTGGGGTGACATTAATCTGGCAAAATAGCAATACCCTGATTCTGGTGTCCCAGCAGTTGCAGGCCAGATTTCATAGTGTCCGTCAAAACATATATTTTGTTCTGGAGTGAAATTCAATTGCCAAAATAGCAATACCCTGATTCTGGTGTCCCAGGAGTTGCAGGCCAGTTGTCATAGTGTCTGCCAAAACACATATTTTGTTCTGGGGTGACATTAATCTGGCAAAATAGCAATACCCTGAATCTGATGTCCCAGCAGTTGCAGGCCAGATTTCATAGTGTCCGTCAAAACATATATTTTGTTCTGGGGTGATATTCAATTGCCAAAATAGCAATACCCTGATTCTAGTGTCCCAGCAGTTGCAGGCCAGATTTCATAGTGTCTGCCAAAACACATATTTTTTTCTGGGGTGAAATTAATCTGGCAAAATAGCAATACCCTGATTCTGGTGTCCCAGCAATTGCAGGCCAGATTTCATAGTGTCTGCCAAAACACATATTTTGTTCTGGGGTGAAATTAATCTGGCAAAATAGCAATACCCTGAATCTGGTGTCCAAGCAGTTGCAGGCCAGATTTCATAGTGTCTGCTAAAACATATATTTTGTTCTGGGGTGAAATTAATCTGGCAAAATAGCAATACCCTGAATCTGGTTTCCCGGCAGTTGCAGGCCAGATTTCATAGTGTCTGCCAAAACACATATTTTGTTCTGGGGTGAAATTAATCTGGCAAAATAGCAATACCCTGATTCTTGTGTCCCAGCAGTTGCAGGCCAGATTTCATAGTGTCTGCCAAAACACATATTTTGTTCTGGGGTGACATTCAATTGCCAAAATAGCAATACCCTAATTCTGGTGTCCCAGCAGTTGCAGGCCAGATTTCATAGTGTCTGCCAAAACACATATTTTGTTCTGGGGTGAAATTAATCTGGCAAAATAGCAATACCCTGATTCTGGTGTCCCAGCATTTGCAGGCCATATTTCATAGTGTCTGCCAAAACACATATTTTCTTCTGGGGTGACATTCAATTGCCAAAATAGCAATACCCTGATTCTGGTGTCCCAGCAGTTGCAGGCCAGATTTCATAGTGTCCGTCACAACATATATTTTGTTCTGGGGTGAAATTCAATTGCCAAAATATCAATACCCTGAATCTGGTGTCCCAGCAGTTGCAGGCCAGATTTCATAGTGTCTGCTAAAACATTTATTTTGTTCTGGGGTGAAATTAATCTGGCAAAATAGCAATACCCTGAATCTGGTGTCCCAGCAGTTGCAGGCCAGATTTCATAGTGTCTGCCAAAACACATATTTTGTTCTGGGGTGAAATTAATCTGGCAAAATAGCAATACCCTGATTCTGGTGTCCCAGCAGTTACAGGCCAGATTTCATAGTGTCTGCCAAAACATATATTTTGTTCTGGGGTGAAATGAATCTGGCAAAATAGCAATACCCTGAATCTGGTGTCCCAGCTGTTGCAGGCCAAGTGTAAATCTGTCCATAAAAGGATACCTTTCATCCAGGGCCTAAGTGCTAGCCCTAAAAGAGATATTCCCCTAAATCAGTGGTTACTGCTGTGCCTGGATTAGTGTAATACCCTACATAAACAAATAGGCAGATATTGTTAGGTGCCTGTAAAAAAAGGCCTAAATTTGAAATCAATACATTGGGTCAAATATTTTTTTCCTTATTGTGGTGCTTGGTGAACGGTAACAATGAGGAAAACATCTAGTAAGGGACGCGGACGCGGTCGTGGTGGTGTTAGTGTACCCTCTGGTGCTGGGAGCGGACGTGGCCATTCTGCCACAGCCACACGTCCTAGTGAACCAACTACCTTAGGTTCCAGTACCCGCCAGAATTTACAGCGATATTTGGTGGGGCCCAATGCCGTTCTAAGGATAGTAATGCCTGAGCAGGTACAGGCGCTAGTCAATTGGGTGGCCGACAGTGGATCCAGCATGTTCACAACATTATCTCCCACCCAGTCTTCTGCAGAAAGCGCACAGGTGGCACCTGAAAACCAAGCCCATCAGTCTGTCACATCACCCCCATGCATATCAGGGAAACTGTCAGAGCCTTAAGTTATGCAGCAGTCTCTTATTCTGTTTGAAGACTGTCCTGGCAGGGTTTCCCAAGGAAATCAACCTAGCCCTTCCCCAGTGGTGGAAGACATAGAATGCACTGATGCACAACCACTGATGTTTCCTGATGATGAGGACATGGGAATACCACCTCATCGGAGTCCGCACGTCTCTGATGATGACGAAACACAGGTGCCAACTGCTGCGTCTTTCTGCAGTTTGCAGACCGAACAGGAGGTCAGGGAGGAAGACCGTGTGGAAGACTATGCAGGGGACGATGCAGGGGACGATGAGGTCCTAGACCCCACATGGAATGAAGGTCGTGCCACTGACTTTCATAGTTCAGAGGAAGAGGCAGTGGTGAGACCGAGCCAACAGCGTAGCAAAAGAGGGAGCAGGGGGCAAAAGCAGACCAACCGCCGCCAAGAGAGTTCGCCTGCTACTGGCCACCGCCACCAGGTACCGAGCACCCCAAAGGCAGCTTCAAGGAGTTCCCTGGCATGGCACTTCTTTAAACAATGTGCTGACGACAAGACCCGAGTGGTTTGCACGCTGTGCAATCAGATCCTGAAGCGAGGCATTAACGTTCTGAACCTTAGCACAACCTGCATGACCAGGCATCTACATGCAAAGCATGAACTGCAGTGGAGTAAACACCTTAAAAGCAAGGAACTCACTCTGGCTCCCCCTGCTCCCTCTTCTGCTGCTGCCTCAGCCTCTTCCTCCGTCTCGGGAGGAATGTTGGCACCTGCCGCCCACCAAACAGAGGATGTGCCACCGACAACACCACCTGCGTCACCAAGCATCTCCACCATGTCACACGGCAGCGTTCAGCTCTCCATCTCACAAACCTTGGAGAGAAAGCGTAAATTCCCACCTAGCCACCCTCGAGCCCTGGGCCTGAATGCCAGCATTTCTAAACTACTGGCCTTTAAAATGCTGTCATTCAGGCTGGTGGACACAGACAGCTTCAAACAGCTGATGTCCATGGCTGTCCCACAGTATGTTGTTCCCAGCCACCACTACTTCTCCAAGACAGCCGTGCCTTCCCTGCACAACCAAGTATCCGATAAAATCAAGTGTGCACTGCGCAACGCCATCTGTGGCAAGGGCCACCTAACCACAGATACGTGGACCAGTAAGCACGGCCAGGGACGCTATATCTCACTAACTGCACACTGGGTAAATGTAGTGGCGGCTTGGCCGCAGGCGGAGAGTTCCTTGGCGCACGTCCTTCCGCCGCCAAGGATCGCAGGGCATCATTCTTTGCCGCCTGTAGCCTCCTCCTCTTACTCGGCTTCCTCCTCCTCTGCTTCCACCAGCTCATCCAGTCAGCTACACTCCTTCAGCACCAACTTCAGCACAGCCCGGGGTAAACGTCAGCAGGCCATTCTGAAACTCATATGTTTGGGGGACAGGCCCCACACCGCGCAGGTTTCTGCCGGTGGGCCTCAAGCCCGGCCTGGTGGTGTGCGATAATGGGCGAAATCTCGTCGCAGCTCTGGGACTAGCCGGTTTGACGCACATCACTTGCCTGGTGCATGTGCTGAATTTGGTGGTGCAGAAGTTCATTCACAACTACCCCAACATGTCAGAGCTGCTGCATAAAGTGTGGGCCGTCTGTGCGCGCTTCCGGCGTTCACATCCTGCCGCTGCTCGCCTGTCTGTGCTACAGCGGAACTTCGGCCTTCCCGCTCAGCGCCTCATATGCGACGTGCCCACCAGGTGGAACTCCACCTTGCACATGCTGGAGAGACTGTGCGAGCAGCAGCAGGCCATAGTGGAGTTTCAGCTGCAGCACGCACACGTCAGTCGCACTGCGGAACAGCACCACTTCTCCACCAATGATTGGGCCTCCATGCGAGACCTGTGTGCCCTGTTGCGCTGTTTCGAGTACTCCACCAACATGGCCAGTGGCGATGACACCGTTATCAGCGTTACAACATTACCACTTCTATGTCTCCTTGAGAAAACGCTTAGTGCGATGATGGAAGAGGAGGTGGCCCAGGAGGAAGAGGAGGATGAGGGGTCATTTTTAGCACTTTCAGGCCAGTCTGTTAGAAGTGGCTCAGAGGGAGGTTTTTTGCAACAGCAGAGGCCAGGTACAAATGTGGCCAGCCAGGGCCCACTACTGGAGGACGAGGAGGATGAGGAGGAGGTGGAGGAGGATGAGGATGAAGCAGGTTCACAGCGGGGTGGCAACCGACACAGCTCAGGCCCATCACTGGTGCGTGGCTGGGGGGATACGGAGGACGATGACGATACGCCTCCCACAGAGGACAGCTTGTCCTTACCTCTGGGGAGCCTGGCACACATGAGCGACTACATGCTGCAGTGCCTGCGCAACGACAGCAGAGTTGCCCACATTTTAACGTGTGCGAACTACTGGGCTGCCACCCTGCTGGATCCCCGGTACAAAGACAATGTGCCCACCTTACTTCCTGCACTGGAGCGTGATAGGAAGATGCGCGAGTACAAGCGCACGCTGGTAGAGCGCTCCTGAGAGCATTCCCAAATGTCACAGGGGAACAGGTGGAAGCCCAAGGCGAAGGCAGAGGAGGAGCAAGAGGTCGCCAAAGCAGCTGTGTCACGGCCAGCTCCTCTGAGGGCAGGGTTAGCATGGCAGAAATGTGGAAAAGTTTTGTCTCCACGCCACAGCTAACTGCACCACCACCTGATATGGAATGTGTTAGCAGGAGGCAGCATTTCACTAACATGGTTGAACAGTACGTCTGCACACCCCTCCACGTACTGACTGATGGTTCGGCCCCATTCAACTTCTGGGTCTCCAAATTGGCCACGTGGCCAGAGTTAGCATTTTATGCCTTGGAGGTGCTGGCCTGCCCGGCGGCCAGCGTTTTGTCTGAACGTGTATTCAGCACGGCAGGGTGCATCATTACTGACAAAAGCGGCGGCCTGTCCACAGCCAACGTGGACAAGCTGACGTTCATAAAAATGAACCAGGCATGGATCCCACAGGACCTGTGCCTCCCTTGTGCAGAATAGACATTTATAACTGCCTCCCCCTCAACCATGTATTCTTGTACTCCGGGGCACTTCTTTATTGAATCCTCATTTTTTTAACTTTACCATGATCTTGCGGTGCAACCCAAAGTTCAATGAACCACTCCTCTGTCTGGGTGGTGGGGCCGAAATAACTGAGAGTGGCCTTCTCCAGTGGTGGTTGATATGACGCTTGATTCCTTGCTGTGGGACCTCTCTCCTCTGACTGGGTGCTGTTCCGAAATAACTGAAAGTGGCCTTCTCCAGTGGTGGGTGATATGACGCATGATTCCTTGCTGTGGGACCTGTATCCTCGGTCTGGGTGCTGGGCTGAAATAACTGAGAGTGGCCTTCTCCGGTGGTGGTTGATATGACGCATGATTCCTTGCTGTGGGACCTCTCTCCTCTGTCTGGGTGCTGGGTTGAAATAACTGAGAGTGGCCTTCTCCTGTGGAGGTTGATATGACGCATGATTCCTTGCTGTGGAACCTATCTCCTCTGACTGGGTGTTTGGGCCTAAATAACTGAAAATGGCCTTCTCCAGTGGTGGGTGATATGACGCATGATTCCTTGCTGTGGGACCTCTCTCCTCTGTCTGGGTGCTGGGCCGAAATAACTGAGAGTGGCCTTCTCCGGTGGTGGTTGATATGACGCATGATTCCTTGCTGTGGGACCTCTCTCCTCTGTCTGGGTGCTGGGCTGAAATAACTGAGAGTGGCCTTCTCCGGTGGTGGTTGATATGACGCATGATTCCTTGCTGTGGGACCTCTCTCCTCTGACTGGGTGCTGGGGCCTAAATAACTGAAAATGGCCTTCTCCAGTGGTGGTTGATATGACGCATGATTCCTTGCAGTGGGACCTGTCTCCAATTGATATTGGTTAAATTTTATTTATTTTATTTTATTTTAATTAATTTCCCTATCCACATTTGTTTGCAGGGGATTTACCTACATTTTGCTGCCTTTGGCAGCCCTCTAGCCCGTTCCTGGACTATTTTACAGCCTTTTTAGTGCCTAAAAGTTCGGGTCCCCATTGACTTCAATGGGGTTCGGGTTCTGGATAAAGTTTGCGTCGAGTTCGGATCCCGAACCCGAACATTTTCGGGAAGTTAGGCCGAACTTTTTGAACCCGAACATCCAGGTGTTCGCTCATCTCTACTTATAAGGAAAGAATTCTGGAGGAAGTGATTTCACCCCACAGCACCCCTATCAATACTGTGACAAAGGCAGATGGTACTACCCGCTTTGTACAGGATTTGAGGGCAATCAACAATCTCATTGTACCCATTGCACCTGTAGTTCCAGACATCACCGCCCTCTAATCCTCCATCCCCGCAGAAGCCACCTGGTTTAGTGTTATTGATCCGAAGAATACCTCCTTCTCAATCCCAGTCAATAAGAGTACCAGACTACTTTTTGCATTTTTCTTTGAAGGACGGCAGCTAACCTGGGGCCGCAGGGATATGCTTATTCACCTGTTGTGTACAGCATTGTCCTCCAAGCCACTTTGAAACCATGGCACCCCCCCCCCCCAGATTCGGTGCTGATACAATATGTGTACAATTTGTTACTGTGCAGTATGTCAGAGGAGGCCAATGTTATGGATGGTGTATCTTTGTTAAAATGGTTATCAGAATGTGGACACAAGGTGTCACGCAAGAAAATTCAATGGTGTAAAAAGCAAGTTGAGTACTTGGGCTTTGTCCTCACAGAAGGCGAAAGGCGGATCAGTCCGGAGCGATTCCAGTCTGTAGCGGGACTGGTCACCCCACACACCAAGAAGGAAATGCTGTCCTTCCTTGGTATGATAAATTATTGCAGACAATGGATCCCTGACTGTTCCTACTATGATAATATCCTGAGGCAAGCCACTCTGGAAGACAAACCAGAACTCATAAGATGGTCTGAGGAAATGTTGAATGCTTTTGATATGTTAAAATGTTCTCTGATGTGTAGCCCAGGATTGGGCCTCCCTGACTATAAACTGCCACTCCACATGTTTTCGCGCCAAGATTGTAAAACCATGGTGGGGGTGCTAACACAAGAACATGGAGGCAAGTTGCGTCCTTGTGCTTTTTTCTCAAAGATAATGCTGGTATCCGTACAAGGCATGCTGGCATGTCTGCGTACTCTTGCGGCTTGTGCTATGATGGTGGAGCTTGTGACCCCCCTCACACTGGGGTACCCCACAATCCTACACACATCTCATGATGTAGTGGGGTTACTACGAGGCATACACACCCAACACATGTCAGCCCAGTGACTGTCAGCACCGATATTGAATGCACTCATAGTGCTCAAAGGAGAAGAAGACGCCCTGCCCGATGCACATGACTGCCTCAAAGTGTTAGAATATGAGACTTACCCCAGAATGGATTTGTCAGCGACGCCTGTGACAGGGGCACCTGAAGTATTTGTTGACGGCTCAAGCTCACGCCCACTCAATACTGTCTTTGCCATAGTCATGTTACCCGACATAGTGTTAGAAGCAAGAACAATACATGTCCAATCAGCCCAGGCTGCCAAACTAATTGCACTCACCAGAGCATGTATCCTACATACAGACAAACCAGTCACAATCTACACAGACAGTAGATATGCACATGGGGTAGTGTGAGATCATGGAGTAATATGGCAAAGGTGGGGGTTCACTGCTGCAGATGGGAAGAAGATCTCTCATTCACTCCTCATTGATGATTTTTTAGCTGCTCTTAAACTGCCCTCTAGCCTGGCCATAGTACATTGCAAGGCACACACACAGGGTAAGGATAAAGTGTGCCAGTGCAATGCTTTAGCTGACAAAATAGCGAAACAATTTGCAAAAGAAAACCCCACTAGGATTCACAAAGATTCATGGGAAATGGCATGCCTCAAATCACCCTCTTTGGACACGGTCCAAATGATCACTGACCTGAAACGATATGCATCACTGGACAAGAGAAAGATTGGGTGTACCCTGTGTTGCAGAAAAATTCACGAACTGGATTGATCTGCAAAGAGGGGAAACCCTGTATACCGCAACATAGTGCTGCCCTCTTCATTGCTCATTTTCATGGTGCAGGACACAACAGCATACAAACTACAAGTTTACTCCTTGGTCAAAACTTTCACATCACCAACATGAATAAACTGTTAGCTGATTATGTAGGGAGATGTCTTACATGTTTAAGAAACAATCCAAACAACCCTCTTAAAATCCCACATCAGTGCCTGGATTACCCTACTACACATTTTACCCATCTGCAGGTAGACAACACACATATCCCCAAAACAAAGAGTAAACAAGTATGCATTGGTAATAGTAGACATGTTCTCAAGATGGCCAGAAGTATTTCCCACCAGGGCAGAGGAAGCAAAAACAACAGCAAAAATACTCACCCAACAAATTATCCCTAGGTGGGGTTGCCCCTTGGTAATTGAGTCTGACCAAGGCCCAGCCTTCACATCTAACCTAAACAAGGAGATAGCCAGGTTACTACAGGTTGACTGGAAATACCATATTCCGTACCACCCACAAAGTTCAGGGGTCGTCGAGAGAATGAACAGGACAATAAAGGACACGCTCAGGAAAGCCACAGCTGGGACTTTTGTGAATTGGAAGCAAGTCCTACCCATGATCCTTGCTGAAATAAGAATGACCCCCAATAAGAGACTAGGACATCACCTTTTGAAATACTCATGTGAAGACCATTCCCTACCCCATGGGCAAGACACCCCATAGTAACACAGAAAGGAGACATTGACCAGATTAGGGAGGAATACGTTAGTAATCTTATCCGAATCCTTAGCAAAACTGAGGAAAAAATTGCTAGTAAATCTCCCTCTCTTCCACAGGAACCCACGCACCCTTTCAGGTCCGGTGATATTGTGCTGATGAAGATACTGAAAAAGGGGAAAAGACCGGGTGAATTTGCCTACAGCGCCCCCACCACCATCGTAGCAGTAACCAGGACAGCAGTGCTGACAGAGCAATCGCCCACGTGGATCCACGCTACGCGAATAAAATTGGTAGAGAGGAACAAGGCAACCGAGAAGGAACGACAAGAAGGGGTACTAACGGAGGCAGACAGCCTTGACCCCCAACGAGATGATGCAGTTGGAGAATTCCTTAAAATGGCTGAGACGTGCAGTTCTGATAATTGCAGCCTTATGCCTCCTAATAACTGTTCTGCGATAATGGGACAGACAGACGTACCTAACAACAGGATGCAGAGGGGAGGACAACCTGTGGAAGACAAAGGAGAATCTGTGGCTGTACCTGGCCAAGACCCTGAACCTAACTGATTTCTGTCTTCGAACCACCTTGTCTGCATCCAATATTCTAGAAACCTGCCTGGTAACAGTGCCCACTCCAGTGTCTATATGGACAGGGCTCCTGCGTTCCCAGTGGAATGACACTGATTTAAAAGAACATGATGTTAGATATGGACATGTGAATCCTTATTATGTCTGCTATAATTGCTCTACACATAGATATCTACAAGGTAATATGATCAGAATAATTACAGGTCTAGTCACAGCTGCAGAAGTATGCTATAATTTCACTTGTGATGAAAAATTACTACCTCCTTGCATACAAGTAAAGCTACAAAATAAGACCAAACCAGATATTTGCCAATGGGGCGTAAGTAGTAGCAAAAAGATGATATCAGAAAGAAATATGCAATGTAATATCACAAAGATAGTGCCATCCTTAGACAAACTTGTCCCCCTTCCAACAGGATGGGTGTTAGCATGCGGAAACTTTAGTTACACGTACATACCAGCAAACATTACAGATGGACCCTGCACGATAGCTAGGTTAACATTAGCAATGATACCATTACTTACTGCAACACGAACACGTTATACACGAGAATCTTCTGTGCAGTTACCGGAAGATTATAATTATAATGTGAACCTTCTCTCAGAAACAGAGTACTTAAGCCTGGCAATATCAATGGTAGGAGTACCAGGGTTAGCTGCATATAACCACAAGACAATCTCAAGGCTTGCTTGCTTTATGGTAAAACAAATAAATGTCACTAGCGCAATCTTGCAGGACATATTGCTAGATATACAGTCATATAAGAAGGCAATTCTGCAGAATAGGGCAACCATTGATTATCTGCTATTACAACATGGTATAGGTTGCTCTGCTTTTTCAGGTATGTGCTGTTTTAATTTGTCAGATCATTCCCAAAGGATAAAGGATAAGATGGGCCAATTAGAAGAAATGATAAAACACATAAAATAAGATGCTAATCAAGGATGGTGGGATTGGCTTTTTACTGGATACCTGACTTTGGTCAAATCCGATATGTATTAGGAGTGGTATTTGCTATCATCGCTATAATGATATGCGTATGTTGCTGTGTACAATGCGTACCCTCGCTTCTTTCCACATGTCAAAGTTTCACTGAAAAGAGGGTGCGCTCGACGTCTTATTACACTCCAGTGCTCACAGGTGAGATGAACAATACCCCACCAAGACCTGAAGAATATACCCCAGAGGCTTATTTGGAATACTTAAGTACTTATAGGAAAAAGAGGGGCAAGGAGAACCATATAATATGAATATAAATTTCTAAGAGGGGATTGAAGGAATGTGCTGTCTTGAACTTTGTGCAAGAACATTCTATCATAACCAAAATATTTTGGGCAGCCGAGTATCTAACAGGAATTCCTTATCTTGTCCGTGTCAGCTAGTACATGGAGCATGAAGGCCAGGATGTAACTGGGGAAAATATGTTGTATAACGGTATGTGTCTCATTATGGTTGGAGGCTATATTACTTGGAAAAAGTGATTTTGATCATCATATGTGTCCTGTGTGATATGGTCATAATCACTCTCCTGTTGCCAGAAAAGACTTAAACCAAGCTTATTCATCTAGTCATCTTTTATTATCATCCTATCAGTGCCTGTAAAAAAAGGCCTGAATTTGAACTCAATACATTGGGCCAAATACATTTTTTCTTATTGTGGTGAACGGTAACAATGAGGAAAACATCTAGTGAGGGACGCGGACGCAGACATGGTCATTGTGGTGTTAGTGGACCCTCTGGTGCTGGGAGAGGACGTGGCCGTTCTGCCACAGCCACACAAACTAGTGAACCAACTACCTCAGGTCCCAGTACCCGCCAGAATTTACAGCGATATTTGGTGGGGCCCAAGCCGTTCTAAGGATAGTAAGGCCTGAGCAAGTACAGGCGCTAGTCAATTAGGTGGCTGACAGTGGATCCAGCACGTTCACAACATTATCTCCCACCCAGTCTTCTGCAGAAAGCGCACAGGTAGCACCTGAAAACCAAGCCCATCAGTCTGTCACATCACCCCCATGCATATTAGGGAAACTGTCTAAGCCTCAAGTTATGCAGCAGTCTCTTATGCTGTTTGAAGACTCTGCTGGCAGGGTTTCCCAAGGGAATCCACCTAGCCCTTCCCCAGTGGTGGAAGACATAGAATGCACTGACGCACAACCAATTATGTTTCCTGATGATGAGGACATGGGAATACCACCTCATCGAGTCCGCACGTCTCTGATGATGACGAAAGACAGGTGCCAACTGCTGCGTCTTTCTGCAGTGTGCTGATTGAACAGGAGGTCAGGGAGGAAGACTGTGTGGAAGACGATGCAGGGGACGATGAGGTCCTAGACCCCACATGGAATGAAGGTCGTGCCACTGACTTTCATAGTTCAGAGGAAGAGGCAGTGGTGAGACCGAGCCAACAGCGTAGCAAAACAGGGAGCAGGGGGCAAAAGCAGAACAGCCGCCGCTAAAGAGTGTTCACCTGCAGGGACCGATCACCCCAAAGGCAGCTTCAAGGAGTACCATGGCATAGCGCTTCTTCAAACAATGTGCTGATGACAAGACCCGAGTGGTTTGCACGCTGTGCCATCAGAGCCTGAAACGAGGCATTAACGTTCTGAACCTTAGCACAACCTGCATGACCAGACATCTCCAAGCAAAGCATGAACTGCAGGGGAGTAAACACTTTAAAAACAAGGAACTCACTCATGCTCCTCCTGCTCCCTCTTCTGCTGCTGCCTTGGCCTCTTCCTCCTCCTCAGGAGGAACGTTGGCACCTGCTGCCCAGCAAACAGAGGATGTGCCAACACCACCACCTCCATCACCAAGCACCTCCACCATGTCACACAGCAGTGTTCAGCTCTCCATCTCACAAACCTTGGAGAGAAAGTGTAAATTCCCACCTAGCCACCCTCGAGCCCTGGGCCTGAATGCCAGCATTTCTAAAATACTGGCCTTTGAAATGTTGTTATTAAGGATTGGGGAGCACGGACAGCTTCAAACAGCTGATGGTGGTGGCTGTCCCACAGTATGTTGCTCCCAGCCGCCACTACTTCTCCAAGAGAGCCGTGCCTTCCCTGCACAACCAAGTATCCGATAAAATCAAGTGTGCACTGCGCAACACCATCTGTGGCAATGTCCGCCTAACCACAGATAAGTGGACCAGTAAGCACGGCCAGGGACACTATATCTCCCTAACTGCACACTGGGTAAATGTAGTGGGGGTTGGGCCCCAGGCGGAGAGTTGTTTGGCGCACGTCCTTCCGCCACCAAGGATCGCAGGGCATCATTCTTTGCCTCTTGTTGCCTTCTCCTCCTACTCGGCTTCCTCCTCCTCTTCTTCCACCTGCTCATCCATTCAGCCACTCAACTTCACCACAAACTTCAGCACAGCCCGGGGTAAACGTCAGCAGGCCATGCTGAAACTCATATGTTTGGGGGACAGGCCCCACACCGCGCAGGAGTTGTGGCGGGGTATACAACTAAAAAACGGCGGTTGGTTACTGCCGGTGAGCCTCAAGCCTGGCCTGGTGGTGTGCGATAATGGGCAAAATTTCGTCTCAGCTCTGGGACTAGCCGGATTGACGCACATCTCTTGCCTGGCGCATATGCTGAATTTGGTGGTGCAGAAGTTCATTCACAACTACACCGACATGTCACAGCTGCTGCATAAAGTGTGGGCCATCTGTGCGCGCTGCCGGCGTTCACATCCTGCCACTGCTCGCCTGTCTGCGCTACAGCGTAACTTCGGCCTTCCCGCTCAGCGCCTCATATGCGACGTGCCCACCAGGTGGAACTCCACCTTGCACATGCTGGAGAGACTGTGCGAGTAGCAGCAGGCCATAGTGGAGTTTTATCTGCAGCATGCACGGGTGAGTCGCATTGCGGAACAGCACCAATTCACCACCAATGACTGGGCCTCCATGCGAAACCTGTGTGCCCTGTTGCGCCGTTTGAAGTACTCCACCAACATGGCTAGTGGCGATGACGCCATTATCAGCGTTACAATACCACTTCTATGTCTCCTTGAGAAAACACAAAGCGATGATGGAAGAGGGTGTGGCCCAGCAGGATGAGGAGAAGAAAGAGGGGTCATTTTTAGGCCAGTCCCTTAAAAATGGCTCAGAGGGAGTTTTTTTGCAAAGACAGAGGCCAGGTACAAATTTGGGCAGCCAGGGCCAACTATTGGAGGACGAGGAGGACGAGGATGAGGTGGAGGAGGATGAGGATGAAGAATGTTCACAGCGGCGTGGCACCCAACGTAGCTCGGGCCCATCACTGGTGCGTGGCTGGGGGGAAACAGGGGACGATGACGATACGCCTCCCACAGAGGACAGCTTGTCCTTACCTCTGGGCAGGCTGCTACACATGAGCGACTACATGCTGCAGTGCCTGCGCAACGACAGCAGAGTTGCCCACATTTTAACGTGTGTGGACTACTGGGTTGCCACCCTGCTGGATCCCCGGTACAAAGACAATGTGCCCACCTTAATTCCTGCACTGGAGCTTAATAGGAAGATGCGCAAGTAAAAGCACACGCTGGTAGACGCGCTCCTGAGTCACAGGGGAACAAGTGGAAGCCCAAGGCGAAGGCAGAGGAGGAGCAAGAGGTCGCCAACGCAGCTGTGTCGCGGCCAGCTCCTCTGAGGGCAGGGTTAGCATGGCAGAGATGTGGAAAAGTTTTGTCACCATGACAAAGCTAACTGCACCACCACCTGATACAGAATGTGTTAGCAGGAGGCAGCATTTCAATAACATGGTGGAACAGTACATGTGCACACCCCTACACGTACTGACTGATGGTTCGGCCCCATTCAACTTCTGGGTCTCCAAATTGTCCACATGGCCAGAGCTAGCCTTTTATGCCTTGGAGGTGCTGGCCTGCCCAGCGGCCAGCGTTTTGTCTGAACGTGTGTTCAGCACGGCAGGTGGTGTCATTACTGACAAACTCAGCCGTCTGTCCACAGCCTACGTGGACAAGCTGACGTTCAAAAAAATGAACCAGGCATGGATCCCACAGAACCGTCCATCCCTTGTGGAGAATAGACATTTATAACTTCCTCCCCTTAACCATATATTCTTGTACTCCAGTGCACTTCTTTATTAAATCCTCTTTTTTTAATTTTACCATTATTTGCTGGGCAACCCAAAGTTGAATGTACCTCTCCTCCGTCTGGGTGTCAGGGGCCTAAATATCTGAAAGTGGCCTTCTCCATTGGTGGGTGACATGAAGCCTGATTCTCTGCTATGTGACCTCTCTCCTCTGTCTGGGTGCTGGGGCCTAAACAACTAAAAGTGGCCTTCTCCGTTGGTGGGTGACATAAAGCCTTATTCTCTGCTGTTGGACCTCTCTCCTCTGTCTGGGTGCTGGGGCCTAAATAACTAAAAGTGGCCTTCTCCATTCGTGTGTGACAGTAAGCCTGATTCTCTGCTATTAGGCCTCTCTCCTCTGTCTGGGTGCTGGGGCCTAAATAACTCAAAGTGGCCTTCTCCATTGATGGGTGACATGAAGCCTGATTCTCTGCTATGGGACCTCTCTCCTCTGTCTGGGTGCTGGGCCCTAAATAACTAAACGTGGCCTTCTCCATTGGTGGGTGACATGATGCCTCTTTTGCTGCTATGGGACCTGTCTCTTCTGTCTGGGTGCCGGGGCCTACATATCTGAAAGTGGCCTGTTCCAGTGGTGGGTAACATGATGACTCTTTTTCTGCTATGGGACCTTTCTCCTCTGTCTGGTTGTCAGGGGCCTAACTTTCACGTACTTGCTTGCTGTCTTGGTGGCAGACATTTAACAATTTTTACTGTCAAATGACCGCCCCATTGTGTGGATGTCAGGGGCCTAAATTTCACGTACTTGCTTGCTGTCTTGGTGGCAGACATTTAACTCTTTTTACTGTCTAATGACCGCCCTATTGTGTGGGTGTCAGTGGTCTATATTTTGTTTAATTGCTTGCTGTCTTGGTGGGAGACATTAAACTCTTTTTACTGTCAAATGACCTCTCCTCTTTCTGGGTGTCAGGGGCCTACATAAATGACAATGGCCTGTTACATGGCAGGTTGACCTAAGGCCTGTGTTGCTTTTACAGGACCGCTCTCCTCTTTGCAGGAGCCATGGCCCTAAGGCTGTGAATGAGGCCTGTGGCACTGCAGGCAAACATGAATCTTTTTTGGCTGTGATGAGAACTTCAACTCCCATAGCATTCCCACCTGACGCCACCCCTTTCCTGGGCTTTTTTACTGCCCTTTTAGTGCCCAAAAGTTTGTGTCCCCATTGACTTCAATGGGGTTCATGTTCGGGGTGAAGTTTGTGTCGAGTTCGGATCCCGAACCCAAATATTTTCGTGACGTTCGGCCGAACTTCTCGAACCCGAACATCCAGGTGTTCGCTCAACTCTAGTGCTCTGTAGAGCACCCGAGCATCCCAAAGTGTTAAACTTGTTCTAATTACAATTCATCTGTATTGTAATGCATTGCCTGTTAGTGTATTACACTGAGAAATACACTTACAGGTTGTCTTGGAGACCTAGCCTGGGGCTGGATCTCCTCGACCCCCGTAGAAGGCAGGTTCTGATGCCCTGCAAGGCATTGGGCAGCCTGCGCATGGCATCGGGCTGCCTTGTCACCCATGAGGACCCCACCACAGCAGCGCGGGGACCCGATAGGCTCCTTCACCCACCTCATGCACCTTCTATGCCGCAGTCAGCGCTGACCGCGGCATAGAAGGGTTTAAGCCATAGAAGGGTTTAAGCCACCAGCATCGACCCTTAAAGTGATGTCGATAGATACAGAAGGGGCCCGGCTATCAGGGACTGCCAGACCCCTGCAGTGGTCAGTCGCGCACCACTCCAGTGCCTGCCCGATCACCATGACATAATAATACGTCAAAATGCATACGTCTTCCCAGAATTCCAGAGGAACATGTATGGCCTATAAGTCTCCTTATGCCTATTAAGCCTCTCTCCCCCAAAGGAGACATAGTAGTCCCCAAATCTTAAGATTAAGAGATAATCACCAAAGTGCTAACAGTGTTCATATACACCCTATTTACATATCAGATATGAGAAAATTCATGGGTAGACTAGTCATTGAAATTTACGTCTCATCACAGGCATGCAAAAGAGTTGGTTTTAGATGACTTCTGTTGAGAAGAAAATATAATGTGGATGTCTCAAATATTGAAATATATTCTCGTTTACCATCTTCTGCTGTTTATAAAATAAGTATAACGCTAATGTGAAGACTCAAATCACATGCTGAAGGTTGCAATCTCTTTGCATATTTCAATGCTGCCTGTTTAATTTTAAGGCTATGCAAGTAAATTATGAATCATAGATAGTGTTGTTAAAATAGAAATCCCTGTGGATTACAGGCACATCTGCCAGTTATGTGAATTTGGTTATTTCATGTCTACATGACAAGCTAAAACATCATATAGCATTTATAAAAATATGGTTGTTTAGTGAAGCTATGCAGATGTTTAAGTTTGTTGAAGATGAGCTATGTATATGGGAGCATCATACTCCATTATTTAGCAATATTTATATCGTAAAACTTTTTCATTTTGAATTGTATTATTGTCTAACGTTATACTTGGTGGGCCACTAAAATCAGAACCCTGTTTGCCTTCTGTCTTTGTTGCCCATAGCAACCAGAGCTCAGCTTTCATTTTACCAGAGTGGTTTTAAGGGAATCTGTCAACAGTTTTATGCTCTCCTAACAGGGGCAAATGTTAGATTACCAGCTATAATTTCCCAAGCTGATTTGCTAAAATACTGTACTGAACTGCTCTAACACATGCGGGCAAGTCCTGATATTCATGATCTCAGGCGCCCCCCGCCCCCCTACTGATTACAGAATAAAAAAATACTGTAAATCTTAGGAGCATCAGTGGAGAGAGACAGGAGCTTATGAATAGCAGGACTCCTCAATCAACTCAATCTTCTTGGTGGTTATGGATATGGAGCGTTCTTTCCGGTGGTCTGGGGTAGCTGCCATCCTGCTGCATTCTCCTGACATCACGACTGATAAAAAAAACACTGCACTAGCCCCTGCGCTCAGGCTGAGGCCTTTCTTTCGTCAGCTCTACCACTCACTGTCTATACGCCATGCACACACGCACTTCCTCTTCAAGGATCAGCACATGCACCTTAATCTTCCCCATCTAGCCATCTCAAACTATTAAAGTTACCTTCCCCTGTGGGAGAGTGCCTGAACAATTGACTATAGTTTTGTAGTTTCCTGCTAAGGTAAGCTATTTGTCTTGTTTACTCTCTCATGTACCAACTTCTTCCTATCTCTGGATTGTCTGACCCTTTGCTGCTTTCTTGGTCTGTCACACTGACCTTGTATTGCACAAACTCTGACTGTCCTGACCTTGGTCTGCCCCTGACTAATGTTTTGCCTGACCCCTCAGTGTTTTTCACAGTTGTTTCCTGACCCCCATGGATCCGCAGTCTACTGAACAGAGACTTCTCCAAGAGGGAAGGGCATGGTGGTTCCCCTGCAGCAGAGTCCAGATCCTTGTATGAAGGTTAAAGGGTAATAATTCAGGGGTGTTGGAGGGGGAGGACACTTAGATAAGTCCCTTAGGAGTAGCCCCAAGTTAAATCTGTTCATTAGACAGAGCAGATTCACATCTGCTTTGTAATAATCATCATGTGCTGGAACATCTTATACATTAGAGCAGAATACAACTGGTGCAGATTTTATTTAAAAAGTGAATAAGGCCCATCAGTTCCACCCCTGCCTGTCCAATAATACTATTGTTGATGAATACATTTTTGGAAATGTGAGCGAAGGAAACATGATTACTCCCTTTTAAGGCCTTATGCACATGATTATAACACAGATCCATGTAGTACCAATATGGTGCCCTTACACTGCTGTTGGCTCATGCTTATAGCCATTTCATTTTCTACTATATTGCATTATGGATATATTTTCATCTAAGCATTCTCCACTTGCCACTGTACATGATATTTGCATGTGGATTTGCTATATGCATATAGTCATAACACAAGTAGATAAGTAACAGAAGTTAAGTAACCTAAGAAGATAGTTTGTAACATAGTAACATAGTAACATAGTATATAAGGCCGAAAAAAGACATTTGTCCATCCAGTTCGACCTGTTTCCTGCAAGTTGATCCAGAGGAAGGCAAAAAACCCCTGTGAGGTAGAGCCAATTTTCCCCACTTAAGGGGAAAAAATTCCTTCCCGACTCCAATCAGGCAGTCAGAATAACTCCCTGGATCAACGACCCATCTTTAGTAGTTATAGCCTGAAACATTATTATATAGAGCTGAAAAGACAAGCATCCTATCAATTCAGGAAAACATTAAAATACCTCCCTGGATCAACAGCCCTTCTCCAAAGTCTAATAGCTACAACTTGTAATATTATTCTCAAGAAATGCATCCAGGCCCTTTTTGATTGGTTGAGGTTGCCATCAAAACTTCCTCAGTCAGAGAGTTCCATGGTGTCGCTGTTCTTGCATTAATGAACCTCCTTCCACTATGTGTAAAAACTTTCAGGTAGAGATAGATGATGTCCCCTTGTTATAGTTACATTTTTGGGTATAACAAAAACAAAGGGAGAACTTGACATTTAATATATTTATACATAATTATTAGGTCATCCCTCAGACATCTTTGTTCTAAACTAATTAACTAAATAACTAATTAACTAACTAACTAACTGACTATCTAACCATCATTTTCTTAATTTCATTATCTCTGAGTCCTCTAGTCCACCCATATACAGTCATATATGCAGGCAGCATATTGTAGAGGAGGAGCTGAATAGATTGATATATAGTCTTGCATAAAACATTCTGTATACTATGATGGAAGTCCCCAAGCCCCCATTCCTTCTTACTGTACAACGAATTTCAGTTCATGTCAGTGTTTTGGTCAGTGATTTCCATCAATGATTCCTAGCCAAAACCAACTGTGGGCTAAAAACACAGAACAGGGGCAATTCTCTCCATTCTACATTGTATCTTTGTAGGCTATACTTCTGATTTTTGCTAGAAATCACTGACCAATACACTAACACGTGAATAAGGAGTAAGGAGAATTTTTTTTATCAAACAGTGGTCATGTAGCCACACTGCCATTCTGTTCGACAGCCAAGAATAGCCCCAGGGACAATGATTGAAGCAGCAAAGTGATCAAGCAAAGTCAATTCCAGTGTCCAATGTCCAAATAAATAGTCAGGAAAAACTAGGATTAACTGCCAACAATCATAATATTGCAATAATGCAGTAAAGCATTAATGCTAATACACAAACTTGGTTTTCAGGTGATTTTAAATTTATTATGACTGTTTGTCTTTCCTGCTGATAGATGTAATAAAGCTGATTTTTATACATATAAAACATTTTTTTATCATGTCATTTCACATTAGAGATTATTTTGTAGGTATTCAAGTTCTTTTATGTGAGGTTTAACCGGTGTGTTCCTATATAGTAGGTAATCTTGATAATAATTCATTATCCTTTATTTTTTATATAACCTTACATTTATCAGTATGACCTTATTTGCAACTTCTTTGCTCAAGCCTCCAATGTATCCAGATCCATCTACATCTGTCCTCTTTTGTGTTAATTATTTAACACAGTTTAATATCATCTGCAAAAACTGATATTTCACTGTGCCATCTGTCTACAAGATCATTGATAAATATTTTAAAGAGATTAGGGCACAATACTAACCCTGTAATATCCCATTGGTAACAGTGACCTGTTACAGTAACGAGTAACTAGTAAGAATGTACAGACTCTCTTCCGTCACTGAGCCAGTTACATACCAACACACACATTTCCCCAAGTCCAAGCAGTCAGGGGTGAATTCCCTCACATTACCTTCCACAAGATGGCTGTGCAATGTCAACAGGACTGATCTATGCAGGTAGATAAGAAAGGGCTTGTGAGATCCACTCTTAGGCCCAGTAAATCCATGTCAGATATATTTACCCAATCAGCACTAAAGGATCAAAACTGGATACTGAATAATAGGCAGTAATGAATGTGCTTATATCCACTAAGCCCTTCTATGAACACTCCTGTGTAGTGGAGGAACATCTTCAAAGGATCTCTTGTCAGTAGAGCTCCTATCTCAATGTTTGTAGAGGGGTGAAATAAGATCCTAAGGAAACATTGTACATAGAAGTGGTCCAACATGACAGTCAAAATGGTACTCTCTTCTGATATACTGTATATTCCGTCCCTAGCAAAGGGGTTGTACCACCTCTATTGACCCTGTTCAGATGCACACTTACCATGGGATACAGAATGAACTCAAATTTAAGTTGAGGGTCCTCTTTTTCTTTGTTTGGTATCTATATAGTGCTCTTGTCATGAAAATGTGCTGTGGTTATTAGGAAACAATAAGTCTAGACAAAGTAGACAAAAATCAGATCTGGGCTATAATGTGTATGTAATTACAAGGAAAGTATTGTTACGTTGGAAAGCAAGGATAATTACACGTGAGGGGCATATCCTATCGGAAACTACAAATTGACAGTATCATCAGGACTAGTTGTTTGTGAGTATGGGGAAAGGATTACAGCAAAAACAGTGAAGGACAGAGTTGTGTGCCCTACAAGAATTAGTAAAGAATAATTTTAGTGAAATTGATATTCATTAAAGATCATGAGAAAAGCTAGGAATCTATTTTTAGTCTTGCTGTAAAGAGAGAGCTCCATTATACAGGTGCTGCTTCAAGCACATCTGACTGGGGCTCCAAGGGAATTTTACACCAATGTCCCAATACCTTGCCTACCTCTTCTATGAGAGAAAGGAAGATTAACACATTAATTGATTTACATTATATTTTGACAATATTCCAGACCCCAGTTTGTTAATTTTTGGATGAGGTATGAACACGATCACGTGCACCTTTGCAGTGAACAACTGGCCTCAGTGGTTATGTGTCCCTTACCATTACTTCACTGCTGGGTCATGTGTCACTTGGGGACCAATGAATAAATCTGCTTACTTCAAATTATGTCTTTTTTGTATGTACATTTTAATCCCGTGCTTTGCAAGAATCTAGAGATAGATGCGATCTCCTTGCCTTGTGGTGGTGATGATGCCACCCAGAGCAAACTGTCCACTTGCAAAAGGAAAGGATGAGCTCATTAACAATTTTAGTTAAAATATACAGTCCAAATATTGTAATTAGTTGAAAACAAACCTAAAGGGATTCAAATCAGACCTATTTCCGCACCGAAACCCACCAAACACTCTTTTTTCAACACTATGTTTGGTGCAAAAAGTGAGCTCAATACAAACACCTATTGTTATTGTTGTCCTTTAAGGGGTTAAATTAAGTTCTTCTTTTTCACTTAGTTACAATCACCTACATTGCTAAAACCAGATCTGTTGACATTACAAGTTTCAGGCAATTCAATTTACTGTGTGAAAAGAGTGTGAAATGACTAATAATCACATATTAACTACTGTAAATGGCCTGGGCTTCAAAGCCTTTTGTGGTATTACTATGAGATCAGGTTCATGTGACTGGATGCTCTTTATCTGATAACAGCTTATAGTTTTGTCCCCAGGCATCTCTTCCCAATGTAAATATTTAAATGGTGTTAACAGAATCATTGATGTTACATTTGTATATCATGATTAAAATAAGAATACATGAAAGTTTATTTTTGGTTATTTAGGGCTTATCCTTTGAATATTCAAATATCTTTTTTTATTTGTATGTCCTTATGATCAGGAGCATAAATAGAGTTAAAGAGAACCTGTCACCATGAAATACAGTACAATTTGCAGGCAGTATGTCATAGAGCAGGAGCAGCTGAGCAGATTGAAATATAGTTTTGTGGAAAAAAGTTCAGTAAAACTTGTAATTTATTTTAAATCTCTGTTATTTCTGACTTGAGTTGTATATGGAGGAGGTGTTATCAGTGATTGATAGCATTCCCTGTGTAATTTTGTATACTTAAATAGCTGTAGTTGTACATAGCTGCTGTCTTAATTTCAGAAAGAGCAAAGATATAATTGTATAAATTAAAACTTTGCTGAATATTTTTCCGATAAAAGTATCCACACAGCTCCTCCCGTGCTATAACAACCTGCTTCCCTCCATTTTCCCTCCATTCCACAAATTATAACAACCAAAGACTCCCATCTTCGAACAGGAGGTTACCTGCTACTAAATGAGAATCCAGACTCATTTGAGGGGCTTACTTCGCATCATTTTCGAATGTAATGTTTTGTCTAAGAAAATATCAGAGAAGCTTCTACTATTATTTCCATCTAAACCATCTTGGTATTTTTTACCCAAAATACATAAATCATTGGACCGACCCCCTGGGCGACCTATTGTGGCGGCTCAGTGACTGAACCTTTGTCAGAATATAACGATAAGCTCCTGAGGCCACTCCTGAAGAGTGTACCATCATATCTACTGGACACTAACGGTTTCCTCCTGGCATTGAAGTCTTTTCATTGGCAGGAGGCTTATCGTTTGGTGTCCCTAGACGTAGAGAATTTCTATACTCGGATACCACATGAGGCTGGAATTAGAGCAGTATTGGAAGTTTCAGAGGGTAATGATAAAAGCAAGGAGCATAGTATGTTTATAAAAGACGACTTGGAACTTATTTTCATCAATAATACTTTAAGATTTGGGAACCAATGGTATAAGCAGAAAAATGGGACAGCCATGGGGACACCAGTGTCTTGTACGTTTGCTAACATCTACCTTTCTAGGTTTGAAGATAAATATGTATACTCCATAAACAATCCTTTTCTACCCTTCGGGACATCGACAATATTTTCATCGTTTGGTCGGGTACAGAGTTACAATTTCAGGACTTTGTGAAGTACCTTAATGAGGTGAATGAGATTCACTCACAAATTTGAAGGCTCCACTCTGGAGTTCTTGGATGTTGCTGTT
The DNA here is from genome assembly GCA_033119425.1 of Bufotes viridis. Lineage (NCBI taxonomy): Eukaryota > Metazoa > Chordata > Amphibia > Anura > Bufonidae > Bufotes > Bufotes viridis. The sequence continues at coordinate 344,817,008 of CM065590.1, forward strand.
GTGGTGGAGGGTGACGAGTTGGTCACTAGGGGCTATAGAAAGCCCACAGTGATCAACTCTCTGCTACACCACAACAGCTTTCATTCCCAGAGTGTTAAGGGGTCGGTCCCATATTGACAGTTTGTGAGATTAAGGAGAATTAATGGTACGAAGGAAAATGAAAGGTCCCAACCTCTACATTTGAAAAAAAAATGGTTACTTGCCAGAAGTTATCCAATGGAGATTTTGGATGAAGCCGTGACCAAAGCCTCCCTCTTGTCCCAAGGTGAAGGGTAGTTTCTGAGCATAAGGGGTAAGGACAGAGACGCTTTGCTTTCTCTTTTAAATATAGCACAATGGCAAATGCCATTCAGAAAGCTATATTTAGTAACTGGGATATATTAATGAAAGATGATAGTTTTAGTGATTTAACTGATAGGAAACCACTGATAACATTTAGAAGGAGCCATAGTCTCAAAGATAGATTAGTAAGGAGCCACTTTGTAGAGGAAAAGTACAAGACTTGGTTGAGAGGTTTTGTACCTGTGGGGAACTGAAGATGCGGTAGTTGCTCCTTTTGCAAGTACAAACCCCAGTTAAAAAACATGAATTTTGGAGGGCTACATTACAAGGTTAATTACCCGCATCTAAGGAGTACAATGACGGGGAGTGGCGCAATCGCCGCTCCCTATCATTGCACCCACTACTTACAAAGAAATGCACTTTGTGGTGAAGTAATTCGCCACGAAGCAAATTTTTTTGTAAAATTTGGCAAAGCAGCTGAATCGAATTTTTGAATACTTTGCTCATCACTAATTGTGATTTTGATCCACAACTCATAATCGTCCACAGAAGGATAACCACCAATTTAGGCCTCATGCACATGACCATATTTTGTATCTGTGTACAATCCGCATTTTTTGTGAATTGCACAGTGACCCATTTATTTCTATGGGTCCACAAAAAACAGACAGCACAGTGATATCATCTTTATGCTGTCCGCATCCATATGTCCTTTCCGTATATTATAGAACATGTCCTAATTTTGTTCATAGTGTGGACAAGAATAGCAATTTCTAGTAATGGGTGTGAGGAAAAAGGTGGATTGTACGTGGAAAGGGTATTTTGCAGATCGGTGGTTTGCAGACCACAGTATGGACACTGTTGTGTGCATGAAGCCTAAGTATTACAATAATTCTTTATTTCACATTTTCTACTAAAGAAAGTAACACTGATAATGTCGTATAGGAGAGGATGGGAGTCATGATCAGAATCTTGTGTACAAGGCTGAAATGCTAACTGCAGAGAGCACAGGGCAAAACATATAAAAGAGCTACTTCCCTCTTCTTTAAAGAAGAAAAATCAACATAATAGTGCCCTTCCCTGTTCTTATGGCACTGTCATGCTGTGACCACATAGTACTTTATAGTACCATGCAATGCCAAATATTAGTGGTATACAGAAACAATACTGGAAATGCTCTAAATTCAATGAATCAGCTTTTCTACTAGGCTCTTGTGCCCCAAATAATAAATGTCTGCTTTGTTGGCTACACAGTGGAGATGGGGCAATTGTTCCATCTGCCGCTCTCAGAATCCACTCTGGTTGTGTATTGTGGGAAAAGCAATGAAAAAAGTGATGTTAATAAAAGGACATAAAAAGATGGTGGTAAATTCTACAAAAGTAAATGGAATATGTGCAAAAGGAAATAGAATCTGTTGTATCCAGAAATGACTGATGTTTTAACTGCTATAGGTCTTTGTGGCACCATCCAATTGCACAACAGCCACTGCATGCTTTCTATGCGATGTTGCTATGTTAGGCCTTTGCAGCGGCCCACTGCCAACGTCTGGGGGATCCCTTGCCCCTCAAGAGGTATCTACGATTATATGTCCCTCCATTAAAGCAAGTAGTCATGATGCCAGTTGCAGTTAAGCAACGAGGACTTGGAGTCCCCTGTGTAGATGGTATTGGTGGAACCCAGGGTAGAAATGCCAGAGTGGTGTAGAGTGGCCTACAGTGTATCTGTAGATGTTATAGAGCCGTGTCACGGTGCTCCTACCTGTATAGAGCAAATTGTTTAGCCGGACATGGTGGTGCAATTAAACAACAACGATTCAGGCAATATGGATGCCCTTCATCAGGCTGATGTACAGAAGAAAAAAAGACACATATGAATATGGTATATAAAACATGAAAAAATTCCATAAATTACGTAAGCATGATTTTTGGCAGAAAAAAACATGATTATTAGTAAGTAAGGGATTTCCACATGTGTAACATTAAACTTGGCTGCACGGTAAGTTAGGAGATAAAGGTTCGTGGGCATCACAGTACATCAGAAAAAGTACATCAGAAAAAAGGGACCACCATCAGGTATAATACATGGACAAACTACGTGGTGATGTATACCATAACTTGAGGTATGGAGTGTATGAGCTGAGTACATAATAAGTTCAATATGTAAGGAGATCTGTGTGCTTAGTAAGGGATGGATCTCGTCATATATAAGTGTATACAGGACCTTGATTTGGGGGGTGTGGGTTAAGTACCTGGTGGGCTGGATATCTGTAAGGGGCAGGGTATACATATGTGCTGGATATGTCCTACGCTCGGTACATATTAGGGGCTGGAGGCCATAAAGAGCATTTAATTTAGAAGGCCAAGTACAAATGGAATACTAAGTAGGTATGTGGGCTACAGAGAGCGTATGTGTAGACCAAAAGTCAAAAGATAAGCTGAACATATTAATAGTAGAGTTGAGTGAACCCGAACTGTATAGTTCGGGTTCGTACCGAATTTTAGGGTGTTCGGGACACAGACCCGAACCCGAATTTTTTTTAAAAAGTTCGGGTTCTGGTCCGTTGTTTGGCGATTTCTTTCCGCTTTCTGAAGAGCTACACAGCAGCCAATCAGCAAGCGTTTTACTTCGTACCCTAAGAAGCCATCACAGCCATGCCTACTAATGGCATGGCTGTGATTGGCTGAGTGCAGCATCTGACCCAGCCGCTTTATAAGCTGGAGACACGTAGTGCCGCACGTCAGTCTGCTGAATTGAGATTTGAGCAAGGTTGCTGCTGGTGCGATCAGGGACAGAATAGGGCAGAAATCTGAAGAAGCTGTGCAACTTTAATCCACAAGATACAGCACATAGAGAGGGAGGGAGCCTCAACAATCCAACATTTCTGTACCCAGCCACTGCCAGGGAGATTTTTTTTGTAATCCATCTGTTACTGAAGTGGGGGTCGGCGGCCATTTTAGGCACTGCAGTGTACTGCATGTTTGCCAGCCTGCCAGGGACATCAGCCTAATCCTATTTTGTAGCTCAGTGAAGGAAAAATAACTTTTTTTCTAGCTGCTCAAGTCCCCTATATTGCCTTTTGTATGTTTAAGTCCATTTGTCTAGCCTGGGATTTGTGGTGCCACAGAGCACTTTTGTATACTATGCACTAAACCGTATATTCCATTTCAGCTATCAAATAGTGCATCAGTGTATTTTAGTTAAAAAAAAGTGGTAATCCTGATCCACCAAGCCTATTTTACACCGTCAAAATATATATTTGACATTTCAGCGGCAAATACAGAATCCGTGTAATTTTGGGGGAAAATACGTATTCCTTGTACATAAAACAGTTCTGCATACAACGTCCAACGACATATTTTATAGTTCTGCATGGAAATAGTGCTTCTTTGTTTTTATAGAAAAAAAATGTTATTCAAGGTCCACCAAACAGTCTGAAATGCCCATTCCAACCACCTATTTTACATTGCTGCTGTGAAATACAGCATAAGTGTATTTTTTTGACAAAAAAGTGGAAATCCTGATCCACAAAGAATTTTTAAATACACCGCCTAAATACCGATTTCACATTACAGCTGAGAAATAGTGCATTATTCTTTTTTTGTGTGAAAAAAGAAAAATTCCTGCTTCACAAAGTAGTTGTACATACACCGTATAAATACCTACATTTAATATTTAATTTACAGCAGTAAAAAGCAGCATTTTGGGGTTTTATTGAAAAAAGACGTGTTTTAGGTCGAACAAACAGTGCATCCGTCGTTTAAATAATAATTTACAATTTATAGCAGTTAAATACTGGATTTGTGAATTTTTGTGACCAAATTTGTGTTCTGGGTCCCCAAATCTGGTGTCCATACATAGTATAAATATCTACAGTTAATGTACAGCAGTTAAAAACTGCATTTAGTCTTTTTTTTAAAAAGCCATGTTTTAGGCTGAAAAACTGTTGCGCATCCTTCGTTTAAATAACTACCGGTATTTCCAATTTATAACAGTCTAATACTGCATTTGTGAATTTTGGTGACCAAATCCGTGTTCTGGGTCCCCAAATCTGGTGTCCATACATAGTATAAGTATCTACTTTTAATGTACAGCAGTTAAAAACTTCATTTTGGGTTTTATTGAAAAAAGCCGTGTTTTAGGCTGAAAAAACTGTTGTGCTTCCGGCGTTTAAATAATTAATTTCAATTTACAGGAGTGAAATATTCATTTTCTGTATTTTATTACAAAAGCACTTGTTCTTGTTCCACAAACCACTTGTGCATACAGCGTACCGAATTTTTTTTTTACATTTCCGCATAGAAATTGAGAATCAGTGTATTTTGGGCACAAAAAACATTATTCTGGGTCCACGGAGCATGTTTATGACACGGGCACTGCCTTAGCGAACATAATTGTCGACTAGTGGCAGGTAAATTGACACCGGAGAGAGACAAATCTTTCAGCTTGGTTGGTGAATGCAAATAATGAGGAGAACATCAAATAAGGGACGTGGGCATGGTCGTGGTGGTGTTGGTGGAACTCCTGTTGCTGGAAGAGGACATAACCGTTCAGCGCCAACTACCTCTCCAAGTCAAAAACCTTCCTCTGGTGCGAGTAGGCAACAGAATCTGCAGCGTTATTTGATAGGCCAAAATGCCGCTCTATGGATGGTGAGGCCAGTACATGTACTGGTTCGCCGAAACGCGCGACGGGCTTGACGCCATCCTGGTCCCTCCCTTCCATTTTCTTACTGGTAAGTACCCCTTCGGGTTCTGTTCTAGCACGATTCATGTCATTTTCTGTTTGTTTGCCTTGTACCACCAACATTATCTATATACAAAGACACTTGTCCTTATTATTGTTCCTTTTTTGTGGACTTTTTGAAGGCTACAGCGAGGCTTTGATATACCATACTTATAAAACAGTATAGCGTTTGACTTTCTGTTATATTACTTTCTAACGATGCTAGATATATATATGTTCTTGTACATTTTTCCATAGGGTCCAGGGTGGCGTCTATGCTTTCTTGCTACCTCCTTCTATGATTTATAATTTTTAATATATGTTCAATAAAATCTTTTTGATACTTTTCTAAATACCGCTGCATGTTGCTTTTTGTTCTCTCTCTCTTTTTCTATGTACATGAGATAGTAGATTGGGTGGCTGACAGTGCCTCCGGTTCCTTCACAGTATCTAACACCCAGTCCTCTGCAGAAAGCTCAGAGTTGGCACCTGCAGTGCATGCCCATCAGTCTTCCACCTTACCCCCTTGCAAATCAGCCAAGCAGTCAGAGCCCCAAATCATGCAGGAAAGTCTCATGCTTTTTGATGACTCTGTTGGCAGGGTTTCTCTGGCCCATCCACCTAGCCCTGCCCCAGAAGAGGAAGGCATTGAATGCACTGATGCTCAACCACTTTTGTTGCAGTATAAGGACATGGGAATACCGCCAAAAAACGTCTCTGATGATGACGAAACACAAGTGCTAACTGCTGTGGCTTTCTGCAATGTGCAGACCGACGAGGTGGGCAGGGGTCATGAATGGGTGCAAGATAATGTGGAGGATGATGAAGTCCTAGACCCAGACTGGACTGAAGGTCGTGCTAGTGAGGCGTGCAGTTCTTTAGAGGCGATGGTAGCACAGAGGCAACAGCACAGCAAAAGAGGGAGCAGGGTGCAAAAGCGAAGCGGCCGTTCCAGAGACACTACGCCTGCTACTGTCCACCGCACCCAGGCACCGAGCACACCAAGGCCTGCTCCAAGGAGTTCATTTGCGTGGCAGTTCTTCACACAATGTCCTGACGACAAGACACGAGTGGTTTGCATGTTGTGCCATCAGAGCCTGAAGCACTGCATAAACGTTCTTAACCTGAGCACAACCTGTGTGACCAGGCATCTATATGCAAAGCATGAACTGCAGTGGAGTAAACACCTTAAAAACAAGGAACTCTCTCATGCTCCTCCTGGCCTTTGAAATGCTGTAATTCTGTCTGGTGGAGACGGACTGTTTCAAACAGTGATGGCGGTGGCTGTCCCACAGTACGTTGTTCTCAGCCGCCACTACTTTTCCAGGTGAGCCGTCCCTTCCCTGCACAACCAAGTGGAGGATAAAATCAAGTGTGCGCTGCGCAACGCCATCTGTGGCAAGGTCCTCATAACCACAGATACATGGACCAGTAAGCATGGCCAGGGTCGCTATATCTCCCTAACTGCACACTGGGTAAACGTAGTGGCGGCTGGGCCCGAGGTGGATAGCAGTTTGGCACATGACCTTCCACCAGCGAGGATCGCAGGGCATTATTCGTTGCCTCCTGTTGCTTCCTCCTCCTACTCTGCATCATCCTCCTCCCACTCCTTTTCTTCCACCCCCACATCTGGTCATTGAAAGAACCTCACCCCCAACTTCAGCACAGCCCGGGGCAGGCGTCAGCAGGCGATTTTAAAACTCATGTGTTTAGGTGACAAACCCCACACCGCACAGGAGCTTTGGAGGGGCATAGAACGGCAGACTGATGAGTGGTTACTGCCGGTGTGAGCCTCAAGCCCAGCCTGGTGGTGTGCGATAATGGGCGAAATCTCGTTGCAGCCCTGGGACTAGCCGGTTTGACGCACATCCCTTGCCTGGCGCATGTGCTGAATGTGCTGAATCTCGTGGTGCAGAAGTTTCTTAAAAACTACCAGACATGTCAGAGCTGCTGCTTAAAGTGCGGTCCATATGTGCGAGCTTTCGGCGTTCTCACCCTGCTGCCGCTCGCCTGTCTGCGCTGCAGCATAACTTCGGCCTTACTGCTCATCACCTCATATGCGACATGCCCACCAGGTGGAACTCCACCTTACATATGCTGGAGAGACTGTGCGAGCAGCAGCGGGCGATAGTTGAGTTTAAGATGCAGTATGCACGGGTCAGTCGCTCTGCAAATAAGCACCACTTCACCACTAGTAACTGGGCCTGCATGCGAGACCTGTGAACTTTGTTGCAGTCTTTGGAGTACTCAACCAACATGGCCAGTGCTGATGATGCCGTTTTTAGCATTACAATTCCCCTTCTATGTCTCCTTGAAAAAAATATTATGGCAATTATGGAAGAGGATGCAGCACAGGAGGAGGAGGAAGAGGGGGCAGTTCACAAGATTTCAGGCAGGTCAAACGGAAGTGGCTCAGAGGGTGGGTTCCTGCACCAGCAGAGGCCAGGTACACATGTGGACAGCCATGGCACACTTTTGGAGGAGGAGGATAAGGTAGAGGAGAAGGAACCGTAGAGTGGCACCCTACACAGCTCAGGGCCATTACTGGAGCGTGGCTGGGGGGATACGGAGGACACAGACGATACACCACCTACAGAGGACAGCTTATCGTTACCTCTGGGCAGCCTGCCACACATGAGCGATTACATGCTGCAACGACTGCAGAGTTGCCCACATTTTAACTTGTGCTGACTACTGGGTTGCCACCCTGCTGGATCCCCGGTACAAGGACAACGTGCCCACCTTAATTCCCGCACTGGAGCGTGATAGGAGGATGCGCAACTACAAGCTCATGCTGGTAGACGAGCTCCTGAGCGCATTCCCAACTGACACGGGGGTACAAGTAGAAGCACAAGGCGAAGGCAGAGGTGGAAGAGGAGGAAGAGGTCTCCAACGCAGCGGTGTCACGGCCAGCTCCTCAGACAGCAGGGTTAGCATGGCCGAGCTGTGGAAAAGTTTTGTCACCGCGCCACAGCAAACTGCACCACCAGCTTATAGGGAACATGTAAGCAGGAGGCAGCATTTCAACAACATGATGGAACACTACTTGTGCACACGCCCCCACGTACTGACTGATGGCTCTGCCCCATTCAACTTCTGGGTCTCCAAATTGCCCACATGGCCAGAGCTTGCCCTTTATGCCTTGGAGGTGCTGGCCTGCCCTGCGGCCAGTGTATTGTCTGAACGTGTATTTAGTACGGCAGGGGGCGTCATTACGGACAAACGCAGCCGCCTGTCTACAGCCAACGTGGACAAGCTCACTTTCATTAAAATGAACCAGGCATGGATCCCAAAGGACTTGTCCGTACCTTGTGCAGAATAGACATTTATAACTGCCTCGCCCTCAACCATACATTCTTGTACTTCTTTATTGAATCCTCTTTTTTTTATTGTACCATTATTTTGGGGGCAACCCCCAGTTGAATGAACCTCTCCTCTGTCTGGGTGTCAGGGGCCTAAAATTCTGTTAATCGCTTGCTGCTTTGGCAGGTGACATCAAGCTTGATTTTCTGCTATGGCATCTCTCTTCTCTGTGTGGTTGCTGGGTCCTAAATAACTGAAAGTGGCCTTTTCCATTGCTGGGTGACATGAAGCCTAATTTTCTGCTATGGGACCTCTCTCCTCTGTCTGGGTGCCAGGGGCCTACATTTTAGATAATCAACTTTTGCTTTGGTGGGTGACATTATCCTCTTTATACTGTCAAATGACCTCTACATTGTCTGGTTGTCATGGTCCTATATTTTGTTTCACCGCTTGCTACATTGGTGGGAGACATTAAACTCCAATACTGTCAAATGACCTCTACATTTTCTAATTGTCAGGGGCCTATATTTTTTTTCATCACCTGCTGTATTGGTGGGAGACATTAACCTCTTTTTACTGTCAAATGACCGCCCCATTGTCTGGTTGTCAGAGGCCTATATTTCGTTTCATCGCTTGCTGCATTGGTGGGAGACATTAAACTATTTTTACTGTCAAATGACCACCCCATTGTCTGGTTGTCAGGGGACTATATTTTGTTTTATAGCTTGCTGCATTCGTGGTAGACATTAACCTCTTTTTACTCTCAAATGACCTCTACATTGTGTGGTTGTCAGGGGCCTATATTTTGTTTCATCGCTTGCTACATTGGTGGGAGACATTAAACTCTTTATACTGTCAAATGACCTCTACATTGTCTGGTTGGCATGGGCCTATATTTTGTTTCATCGGCTGCTGTATTGGTGGGAGACATTAACCTCTTTTTACTGTCAAATGATCGCCCCATTGTATGGTTTTCAGGGCCCTATTTTACATTTAATCGCTTGCTGCACTGGTGGGAGACAATAAACTTTATACTGTCAAATGACCTCTACATTGTCTGGTTGTCAGGGGCCTATATTTTGTTTCATCGCTTGCTACATTGGTGCGAGACATTAAACTCTTTTTACTGTCAAATGACCGCCCCATTGTCTGGTTGTCAGGGGCCTATATTTCGTTTAATCACTTGCTGCATTGGTGGGAGACATTAAACTCTTTATACTGTCAAATGACTTATACATTGTCTAGTTGTCAGGGGCCTATATTTCGTTTAATCGCTTGCTGCATTGGTGGGAGACATTAAACGCTTTATACTGTCAAATTACCTCTACATTGTTCGGTTGTCAAGGGCCTATATTTTGTTTCATCGCTTGCTGCATTGGTGGGAGACATTAAACTCTTTCTACTTTCAAATGTACACATATGTACATCCAGTGCCTTTATATGTATTCAGCCTTATATGTATTCAGCCTGATACGTACCCAGCTAATAATATATTCAGCTTATCTTTTGACCTTTGGTCTACACATACGCTCTCTGTAGCCCACACACCTACTTAGTATTCCATTTGTACTTGGCCTTGTAAGACAAATGCCCTTTATGGGCTCTAGCCACAAATATGTACCGAGCGTAGGACATATCCAGCACATATGTATACCCTGCCCCTTACACATACCCAGCCCACCAGGTACTTAACCCACACATCCCAACTCACGGTCCTTTATACACCTATATATGACTGGATCCATCCCTTACTAAGCACACAGATCTCCTTACATATTGAACTTATTATGTACTCAGCTCATACAATCCATACCTCAAGTTATGGTATACATCTCCACGTACTTTGTCCATGTATTATGCCTGATGGTGGTCCCTATTTTCTGATGTACTTTTTCTGATGTACTGTTTTCTGGCTCACCCTTTTCTGCTGTCCCGTGATGCCCATGAACCTTTATCTCCTAACTTACCGTGCAGCCAAGTTTAATTTTACACATGGGGAAATTCCGTACTTGATATGAAATAATTTGCTAATAATCATGCTTTTTCTGCCAAAAATCATGCTTACGTAATTTATGGAATTTTTTCATGTTTTATTTACCATATTCATGTGTGTCATTTTTCCTTCTGTACATCAGCCTGATGAAGGGCATCCATATTGCCCGAAACATTGTTGTTTAATTACACCACCATGTCCGGCTAAACAATAAATTCATCAAGCATACAAAAACAGGAGTGTTGTCTCAATTTCCTCTATACTGAATAAGTTACACAAGGTGGAGTTTGGAACAAACCGTGACAGGCACCCACACTGCTCAGATCTGGATAGAGTGCTGTGATCATCCTACAGTCCTATATGATGCTCATACCTGGATATCCTTGGGTCCCAGACGTGGTGTAGTCCGAAGCAGTCCAAAAAGGGTAGTTGAACTTGGATGTTTGGCATAATCTGTGCAGGTAAACACTTCTCTGCAACACTCTCCGCTCTGCAATTCGGTAGCTCTCTCAGCTCTGCTATGCTTGGCTGGGTAAATAGGGAACCCTTGCGCTTCTGCTAGAAATTAGCTTAGCTATCTGTAGTCTGTCTCATACTTTAGTCCTTAATCCTTGGAACTTCTTGTCCTGGCGCCATGCTCTGTTAGCTTGGGAGGCATTGCAAGCCCAAGCAACCATAAAGGACTTCAGAGACGGGGCCTTTGGGGCCTAGCAGAGCAGGCAGTGCTCTGCTAGCCAACACACAACCTTTCCCCAGGAGGGGGGAGGCTAGACTGACTTACTGACTAACTAAACTCTTCACTCTCTATAGAGGGCTGGGAAGGAACTAGAAGGTTCCTTTCCAGAGATACTAGCTCTGCTCAGATTTTCTGCCACCTGCTGGTAGACCAGGCACATTACATGTAAACAGTAGCGATGAGCAAACATGATCGGCCGAATATATGTTCGGCTCGAGCATCGCTATGCTCGGCACATGGCAGTACTCGCCCGAGTACCGCATGTGCTCGAGCGAACTGCTCGAATCTCCGCCCCGCAGAGTAGGGAGCGAATTTCAGCGATTTTAGTTAGAGAAAGCTTTTGAAAGATCCAAAAGTCCTTTTAAGGACTACTGTGTGTGTGTGTGTGTTTTAGATCAACAATATATTTAACAGCAGTGTCAGTGACATCTGTGCTAAGGAGGGGACAGACTGCAGACTGAATCTTTAATAATCTGGGTCACATCCCGTGTCCATAATCTGTGGTGTTCTCTGTAAACAAGACTTTCCTGCATCATAAAACACTGTCTGTATTAAAATTTCCAATAATCTGGTCTTAATATAGTGTCCATAATCTGTGGTTTTCCACAACCAATACTGTCCTGCATTAGAAAACACTGTCAGTATTACAAATTACAATAATCTGGTCTTAATATAATGTCTGTAATTTGTATTGTTCTATAACCAATAATGAACTGCATCTAGTAACACTGTCTATATTACAACATCCATTAATCTGGGCCTAGTGTAGTGTCCAAAATCATTGTGTTTTTGTATCCAATACAAAACTGCATCTGAAAACCGTGTGTATATTACAACTTCCATTAATATGGGCCTAGTAGAGTGTCCAAAATCTGTTTGATTTTGTAGCCAATATTGAACCCTATCTAAAAACACTGTCTATATTACAACTTCCATTAATCTGCGCATAGTGTAGTGTCCAAAATCTGTGTGTTTTTGTATCAAATACTGAACTGCATCTAAAAACACTGTCTATATTAAAACTTCCATTAATCTGGGCCTAGTGTGGTGCCCAGAATCTGCATTTGTTTTTTCAATACTGAGCTGCATCTAAAAACACTGTCTATATTACAACTTCCATTAATCTGGGCCTAGTGTAGTGTCCAAAATCTGTGTGTTTTTGAATCCAATACTGAACTGCATCTAAAAACACTGTCTATATTACAACTTTCATTAAACGGTGCCTAGTGTAGTGTCTAAAATCTGTGTATTTTTGTATTCAATACTGAACTGCATCTAAAAACACTGTCTATATTACAACTTTCAATAACCTGGGCCTAGTATAGTGTCCAAAATCTGTGTGTTTTTGTATCCAATACTAAACTGCATCTAAAAACACTGTGTCTTTAGCGGACAGTAAAACAATCTACGCCAAAACTACAGACAAAACCATTAATATGAAGAAGGCGAGCACAAAGGGACGGGGAAGTGGGCGTGATGCTGAAGGTGCCAGCAGAGGCCGAGGCCCTGGGCTCAATAAAACTGTGCTTGATGCCAGTGCACCAGAAAAAACAAAAAAATCCACCTTACCCATCTTCATGTCCAACTTAGCTGGGCGGCGCAGGACAACACTGTGGTCGGTTGGATTGCTGAAGATAATGCTTCCAGTCGGTTAAGCACCACCCTGTCTTCCACAAAGTCCAGTCTCTGTAGCCAAGAGTGTGGTCAACCGAATCCTCACTCTTATCCTCCTTCCTCCCACCATGTTGAGTCTGGCCAAAGAAGTGATTCTACACTCGGATATTTACATGACCTCTTTTCATCACCAGTACTTGGTTTGGCTCTCTCGCCAGAACGCTTGAAGAGGTACCTGAGATATTGTGCCATGATTCCCAACCTCTTGAGCCTTCTCAGTCTCAAGAAGATGACGGTGGTGAACGTCAATCATTCGTTCACGTGGTGGATGATGATGAGACACAGTTGTCAATCACTGAGGTTGTGGTTAGGTCAAGTCAAGTCAGGAGGATGAGAAGAGTGAGTAAGTGGAAGAGGAGGTGGTGGACGATGAGGTCACTGACCCAACATGGGAAGGTGAAAAGCCGAGCAAGGACAGCAGTACAGAGGGGGAGGGATCCACAGCACCGCAACAGTCTGGAAGGGGCGTGAACACTAACAACCTCACCACCAACAGCATGATCCGCCACATGGCATCTGAAGGAAGGGTAAGGTAGCCTGACTCCATTTTGTCTTTATTGCTTAGCAAGGTAACTCATAAGATTCTAGAAAATGTCATGTACTTTGCCTAGTAACCAACAACATTTCTAGCACATTGCCTGCGCCTGTATGAAACTGACAAATAAGTACTTTCATGTTTGTGTCTACTTCTCATTGGAGCAAAAGCCAACTTCCTCTTTTTGTTAAGTAACTTTTATGCAATATATATGAGTGTAATGCCAAAAATAAACAGAGCTAGGTTTCAGCCTTCGTTGTGTTGATTGTCTGATTATTAGCTCTCCTGGTACCAGAAAGGGTGCGGTTTCATCCATGGAACGATTGAAAGATGAAGTGCAGATAAGGAAGTTATCAAAGACATACGGGCCATTAATCTCTTCCTTACAGGTCCAAGCACCCTAATGAGTGGGCCGAATTCCGGTTCCACAATCTGGGTCTGCGGGTCACACCACTGCCTCCTCTTCCCCTGTGATATGCACTGCTGACCAATCCCATGTCGAAGGCGCAGGCCCGGATGCCCCTCGCCTTCCACCTGGAACTTCACATGAACCGTCAGCAACAACATCCACTTCCCTGTCCAAGCATAGCATCCAAATGTCCATAACACAGGCATTTGAACGCAAGCACAAATACCCACCCACCCACAGGCCATAGCACTAAATGTGCAACCTTTGAAATTACTGGCCCTTGAAATGTTGTCATTTAGGCTTCTGGAGGCCTTCTGCAGCCTGATGTCGTTCGCCGTCCCTCTTTTCGCAGTCTTCAGCCACCACTATTTTTCACCATGTGCCGTGCCCGCCTTACACCAGTGTCCCTGAACATCACCCATGCCCTGACCAACGCACTTACTGAGAAGGTCTACCTCACCATGAACAAGTGCTGGTGGCCAGGGACGCTACATTTCCCTAACTAGGTGAATGCTGTGGAGGCGGGATTGAGTCGTACCCTGAGATGGCACAGGTGCTACCCACACCCAGGATTGTGGGTCTTACATCCATTAGGGTCTCTGCCAGCAGCTACGTTACTGGCTCCAACCCCCACTTCTCCTCCTCTGCCGCCTCCTCCTCCACTTCCACCTCCAACAGCAGTCAGCCATCAGTCGCTAGCTGGAAGCAGTGTAGCTCTGCTGTAGGTAAGCGTCAACAGGCCATTGATCTGCTTAGGGGACAAACAGCACACCAACGCACAGCTGTGGCAGGGCATAAGGGACCAGACTGAGCTGTGGCTCTCGCCGCTCAACCTACAACCAGGCATGGTTGTGTTTGAAAATGGCCATAACTTGGTGGCGGCTTTGGAGCTCAGCAACCTGACACACATCCCATGTCTAGCTCACTTCTTAAATTTAGGGGTTCAGAGGTTTATAAAAAGCTACCCCAATTTGGCAGAGCTACTAGTGAAGGCGCGCAGCGTGTGCCCATTTCCGCAAGTCGTCCACAGCTTTAGCCAGACTGTGAACGCTGCAACAGAGCTTATGGCTTCCAGCTGTTGTGCGACGTGAGCACGCGCTGTAACTTTACGTTCTACATGTTGGCCAGGCTTTGTGAGCAGGCAGAGGGCAGTTGTGGAATACCAGCTGCAACATGGTCATGGCCTTTCCAGTCAACTGCCACTATTCACAAGCGAGGAGTGGGCATTGATGTCAGACTTATGTGAGGTTTTAAAAAAACTTTGATGAATCCACACAGATGGTTAGTAGTGATAACACTATTATCAGCCTAACCATCCGACTGCTGTGTCTACTCAAACGATCGCTGCTCACAATTAAAGAGGACGCTCTGAATGTGGCAGACAAGGAAATGGGGGAGAATATTACACAGGGTGATAGCCAGACCACCCACAGTTCATCTTCCCAGTGCGAATATGGCCATGAAGAGGAGGAGGAGCTGGAGACAGTTGCCTCTGCTACAGAGGGTAGTACCCATGGAACTTTAATTCCATCTGTTCAGAGTGGATGGGCAGAAGATGAGGAGGATAAGAGGAAGGAGAGTCATCCTGATGTTGACATCAACAACTTGACTATTGGTACTCTGTCACACATGGCTGACTTCATGTTAGGCTGCCTTTCCCAAGACCCTGGCGTTTTACAGATTTTAGATAACAAAGATTACTCGGTGTTCACCCTTCTCGACCCCCGCTACAAAGTGTGCAATACCAGAAGGTACTTGTTGAGAGATTGCTCAAAACTTTTTACATCTGACAACGCGGCCGCCAGAGTCCGTACTTCCTTAGGCAACCTGGGAAGCGAGACAAGGGGAACACACAGCAGTTCTAACAAAGGCAAGGCAACACTCTCCAAGGCATGGGACACTTTCATGACACCCCAACAGCAGCCCTACCCTTAAGCGCGGCCTAGTGGCACAAGGAGGCAAACGTTTTGGAAGATTGTGAAGGGATACATCGCAGACCGTGTCAGCGTCCTAAATGATCCCTCAGTGCCTTACAACTACTGGATGTCCAAGCTGGACAAGTGGCACGAACTTGCACTCTACGGATTGCAGGTGCTGGCCTGCCCTTCTGCCAGCGTTTTGTTTGACGTGTATTTATTGCTGCTGGTGGCATTATAACTGATAAGCGTATCCGCTTGTCCACTTATAATGCTGACAGGTTGACTCAGATAAAAATGAATAAGGCCAAATTGCTCCTGAATAGGGATGAGCGAACCCAAACTGGATAGGTCGGGTTCGTACCGAATTTTGGGGTGTTTGGGTTCGGACCCGAACATTTTCAAAAAAATTTAGGTTCGGGTCCGTTGTTCGCCGATTTCTTCCCGCTTTCTGAAGGGCTGCACAGCAGCCAATCAGCTAGCGTTTTACTTCTTGCCCTAAGAAGCCATCACAGCCATGCCTACTAATGGCATGGCTGTAATTGGCCAAGTGCAGCATGTGACCCAGCCTCTATTTAAGCTGGAGTCAAATAGCGCCGCACGTCACTCTGTTCTGATTAATGTAGGGAGAGGACGCAGCTTCTGTGAGGGCGAGATTAGGCAGGGAAAAGTCAGCAAAAACACCTAATGAAGTGATCGATCTACAGCTGTCAATCATTCAACTTCTTCTAGTTAATTGCTCACTGGTTTCTAGGCTGCACAGAGAGTTTTTCTGTCACTTTGATCGACGGCCATTTTGTGTCTTGTGGTGCACCAGCACAAGCTGCCACCAAGTCCATCAATCCATCAATACTAGTTTTTTTTTTTTTGCTATATCCTACATCAGGATGGCTTGGCTGTGCCTATTGTCACCCCTAGAAACTCAGGATAGAAATTTCTATATTTTATTAATGGGTAAAATTCAATTGCCAAAATAGCAATCCCCTAAATCTGGTGTTCCAGATGTGGCTAGCCAAGTGTAATACTGTCTGCTGTCTGGCAAAGGATAGATTTTTTTCTGTGTTGAAATTCAATTGCGAAAATAGCAATCCCCTAAATCTGGTGTCCCAGCAGTGGCTGGCCACATTTAATAGTGTCCGGCAAAGGATAGATAATTTTCTGGGGTGAAATTCAATTGCCAAAATAGCAATACCGTAAATCTGGTGTTCCAGCTGTGACTGGACAAGTTTCATAGTGTCCGTCATAGCATATATTATCCACATCCAGACCACCTCACGCAGAATCGCGTGATCTCGGCGGCCCGGCTATTCCTCATTGAAACGTCGGCGCGTCATCTCGCGAGAGGTCAGATTTCCTGTGAGCTCACAGGATCGCATCGGCAGGCGCTAGTAGTTAAAAAAAATCGCATATCAGATGCTGTTTTATTAACAGTGTCTGATATGCCTGCTGTCTGCTCCTCTGGTAGTCCATTTTGCTTGGGACCACCAGAGGAAACATATGTAAGTGCACCAATCACCACACAGATCCCCCACCCCCCCATCCACCCCACCCCCCCGTCACTGATTAACCCCTGATCACCCCATGTCACCCTCCTGATCACTTCCTTTCACCCTCCTGTCACCCCCATCAATAATCACCCCCTGTAAAGCTCATTCAGACGTCCGTATGTGCTTTGCGGATCCAGGAATCTGCGGATCCGCAAAGCAGGGACACCAGCAATGTGCTTTCCGCATTTTGCTGATCCGCACATTGCCAGAACTATATAGAAAATGCCTTTTCTTGTCCGCAATTGCGGACAAGAATAGGACATGCTCTATCTTTTGTGGAGCTGCGGCAGGATGTTTCGGGGCCGAAACCCAGAAGTTCGCGGCCGCAGCTCGGCAAATGCTGATGCGGAGAGCACATAGTGTGCTCTCTGCATCACCGCCGGCCCCATTCACACTAAATGGGTCTGCATCTATTCCGCAGAATTGTGGTATAGATGCGGACATTTTTATGGACGTGTGAATGGGGCCTTACTTCGCAAGTACTCCTATGTCCTTTCCCCTCTTTTTTTTTTTTTGCACATTTTTGGGCAGAGATTTTTTTCATCCACATTGATCGATGCGAATGAAGAAATCTGTGCCGTTCATTTTATTCTTTCAGCCCAGAGGCTGAATGGAAAAAAAATATCTCATTACCCATATGCTCAATATAAGGAGAATAGCAGAAACTTGTAATGTTGTCCATACATGTAATGATTGCAGAGACCCTCAAATGCCAGGGCAGTACAAACACCTCACATGTTACCCCATTTTAGAAAGTAGACACCCCAAGGTATTCCATGAGGGGCATGGCGAGTTCATAGAAGATTTTTTTTTTTTTGGCACAAGTTAGCGGAAATGGATTTTTTTTTCTTACAAAGTCTCCCTTTCCGCTAACTTGTGACAAAAAATAAAATTTTTCATGAACTCACCATACACCTCACGGAATACCTTGGAGTGTCTTCTATCTAAAATGGGGTCATTTGTGGGGTATTTATACTGCCATGGCATTTTAGGGGCCCCTAATGCATGATAAGTCGTTTGCAATCCAAATGCGTAAAAATGCCCTGTGAAATCCTAAAGGTACTCATTGGAATTAGGGCCCCTTTGTGCATCTTGGCTGCAAAAAAGTGTCACTCATGTGGTAGCGCCGTACTCAGGAGAAGTAGGGAAAAGTGTTTTTGGGGTGTTTTTGCATATACCCATGCTGTGTGAGAGAAATATCTCTGTAAATGACAACTTTTTAAATTTTTTTATACAAAGTTGTCAATTTACAGAGATATTTCTCTCACCCAGCATGGGTATATGTAAAAATACATCCCAAAACACATTGCCCTAATTCTTCTGAGTACGGCGATACCACATGTGTGACACTTTTTTGCAGCCTAGATGCGTAAAGGGTCCGAAAGTCCAACGAGTACCTTTAGGTTTTACAGGGTTGCTCACAATTTAACCCTGCCCAAAATGCCAGAACAGTAAACACACCCCACATGTGACCCCATTTTGGAAAGAAGACACCCCAAGGTATTTGCTGAGGGGCATATTGAGTCCATGAAAGATTGAACTTTTTGTCACAAGTTAGCGGAAAGGGAGACTTTGTGAGAAAAAAAAACAAAGTCAATTTCCGCTAACTTGTGCCAAACAAAAAAATCTTCTATGAACTCGCTATAACTTTTACCCAAACCAATAAATATACACTTATTGCATTTTTTTTTTTATCAAAGACATGTAGAACAATGAATTTAGAGAAAAATTTATATAGAAATGTAGTTTTTAAAAAAAAAAAAAATTACAAACAGAAAGCAAAAATGTTTTTTGCAAAAATGTCGTTAAATTTTTATAAATAGCAAAAAAGTAAAAATGTCAGCAACAATGAAATACCACCAAATGAAATCTATATTAGTGAGAAGAAAAGGAGGTAAAATTGATTTGAGTGATGCATGACCGAGCAATAAACCGTAAAAGTAGTGTAGTGCAGAATTGTAAAAAGTGGTCTAGTCATTAAGGGTGTATCAGCTAGTGGGGCTGATGTGGGTATTTTCTGTCAGTGAAATTCAGTTGCAAAAATAGAAATACAGTAAAACTGGTGTTCCAGCTGTGGCTGGACAAGTTTAAAAGTGTCCGGCAAAAGTTTTTTTTTTTTTTTTTTCTGGGGTGAAATTCAATTGCCAAAATAGCAATACCCTGATTCTGATTTTCCAGTTGTGACTTGATCATTTCCCTAGTGTCCGTAAAAGTATATATTATTTTCTGGGGTTAAAGTCAGTAGCAAAAATAGAAATACAGTAAATCTGGGGTTCCAGCTGTTGCAAGCCTAGTTTAAATCTGTCCGTAAAAGGGTATATTTTTTTCTGGGGTGAAATATAATTGCCAAAATAGCAATACCCTGAATCTGGTGTTCCAGCTGTTGCAGGTCTAGTTTAAATCTGTCCGTAAACGGGTATATTTTTTTCTAGGGTGAAATTTTATTGCCAAAATAGCAATACCCTGAATCTGGTGTTCCAGCTGTGACTGGACAATTTCCCTAGTGTCCGTCAAAGGATATATTATTTTCTGGGGTGAAATACAGTTGCAAAAATAGAAATACAGTAAACCTGGTGTTCCAGCTGTGGCTTAACAAGTTTAATAGTGTACATCAAAGGATAGATTTTGTTCTGGGGCAAAATTAAATTGCCAAAATAGCCAATTCCCTGAATCTGGTGTTCCAGCTGTGACTGGACAATTTCCCTAGTGACCGTCAAAGTGTATATTATTTTCTGGGGTGAAAGTCAGTAGCAAAAATAGAAATACAGTAAATCTGGTGCTCCAGCTGTTGCAGGCCTAGTTTAAATCTGTCCGTAAAAGGGTATATTTTTTTCTGGGGTGAAATTTAATTGCCAAAATAGCAATACCCTGAATCTGGTGTTCCAGCTGTGACTGGACAATTTCCCTAGTGTCCGTCAAAGGATATATAATTTTCTGGGATAAAATACAGTTGCAAAAATAGAAATACAGTAAATCTGGTGTTCCAGCTGTGGCTGGACAAGTTTAATAGTGTCCGGCAAAGGATATATTTTTTTCTTGGTTGAAATTCAATTGCCAAAATAGCAATACCATAAATCAGTGTCTCAGCTGTGGCTCGCCAAGTTTAATAGTGTCCGTCACAGGATATATTATTTTCTGGGGTAAAATTTTATTGCCAAAATAGTATTACCATGAATCTAGTGTTCCAGCTGTGACTGAACAAGTTTAATAGTATCCGTCAAAGGGTAGATTTTGTTCAGCTGTGACTGAACAATTTTCGTAGTGTCCGTTCTAGGGTGAAATTCAATTGCCAAAATAGCAATACTCTGAATCTGGTGTTCCAGCTGTGACTGGACAATTTCCCTAGTGTCCGTCAAAGGATATATTATTTTCTGGGGTGAAATACAGTTGCAAAAATAGAAATACAGTAAATCTGGTGTTGCAGATGTGGCTGAACAAGTTTAATAGTGTCCGGAAGAGATGAGCAAACACCTGGAAGTTCGGGTTCGGGAAGTTCGTCCGAACTTCCCGAAAATGTTCTGGTTCGGCATCCGAACTCGACCCAAACTTTATCCCGAACCCGAACCACCATTGAAGTCAATGGGGACCCGAACTTTTAGGCACTAAAAAGGCTGTAAAATAGTCCAAAAACGGGCTAGAGGGCTGCCAAAGGCAGCAAAATGAAGGTAAATCCCCTGCAAACAAATGTGTATAGGGAAATGAATTAAAATAAAATAAAATGAATAAAATTTAACCAATATCAATTGAAGAGAGGTCCCACAGCAAGGAATCATGCGTCATATCACCCACCACTGGAGAAAGCCACATTCAGTTATTTCGAACCCAGCACCCAGACAGAGGAGAGAGGTCCCACAGCAAGGAATTATGCGTCATTTCACCCACCACTGGAGAAGGCCACTTTCAGTTATTTCGGCCCAGCACCCAGACCGAGGATACAGGTCCCACAGCAAGGAATCATGCGTCATATCACCCACCACTGGAGAAGGCCACTTTCAGTTATTTATGCCCCACCACCCAGACAGAGGAGAGAGGTCCCACAGCAAGGAATCATGCGTCATATCACCCACCACTGGAGAAGGCCACTTTCAGTTATTTAGGCCAGGCACCCAGACAGAGGAGAGAGGTCCCACAGCAAGGAATCATGCGTCATATCACCCAACACTGGAGAAGGCCACTTTCAGTTATTTCGACCCCAGCACACAGACAGAGGAGAGAGGTCCCACAGCAAGGAATCATGCGTCATATCACCCACCACTGGAGAAGACCACTTTCAGTTATTTCGGACCCAGCACCCAGACCGAGGATACAGGTCCCACAGCAAGGAATCATGCATAATATAACCCACCACTGGAGGAAGCCACTTTCAGTTATTTCGGCCCCAGCACCCAGACAGAGGAGAGAGGTCCCACAGCAAGGAATCATGCGTCATATCACCCACCACTGGAGAAGGACACTTTCAGTTATTTAGGCCCCAGTACCCAGACAGAGAAGAGAGTTCTGACAGCAGAGAATCGTGCGTCATATCACCCACCACTGGAGAAGGCCACTTTCAGTTATTTATGCCCCACCACCCAGACAGAGGAGAGAGGTCCAACAGCAAGGGATCATGCGTCATATCAACCACCACCGGAGAAGGCCACTTTCAGTTATTTTGGACCCAGCACCCAGACAGAGGAGAGAGGTCCCACAGCAAGGAATCATGCGTCATATCACCCACCACTAGAGAAGGCCACTTTCAGTTATTTCGGACCCAGCACCCAGAAAGAGAAGAGAGGTCCCACAGCAAGGAATCATGCGTCATATCACCCACCACCGGAGAAGGCCACTTTCAGTTATTTCGGCCCCACCACCATCTAGACAGAGGAGAGGTTCATTCAACTTTAGGTTGCACCGCAAGATCATGGTAAGGTTAAAAAAATGAGGATTCAATAAAGAAGTGCACCGGAGTACAAGAATACATAGTTGAGGGGGAGGCAATTATAAATGTCTATTCTGCACATGGGAGAGACAGGTCCTGTGGGATCCATGCCTGGTTCATTTTTATGAACGTCAGCTTGTCCACGTTGGCTGTGGACAGGCGCATGCGTTTGTCAGTAATGACGCCCCCTGCCGTGCTGAATACACGTTCAGACAAAACGCTGGCCGCCGGGCAGGCCAGCACCTCCAAGGCATAAAATGCTAACTCTGGCCAAGTGGACAATTTGGAGACCCAGAAGTTGAATGGGGCCGAACCATCAGTCAGTACGTGGAGGGGTGTGCAGACGTACTGTTCAACCATGTTAGTGAAATGCTGCCTCCTGCTAACACGTTCCGTATCAGGTGGTGGTGCAGTTAGCTGTGGCGTGGAGACAAAACTTTTCCACATTTCTGCCATGCTAACCCTGCCCTCAGAGAAGCTAGCCATGACACAGCTGCGTTGGCGACCTCTTGCTCCTCCTCTGCCTTCGCCTTTGGCTTCCACCTGTTCCCCTGTGACATTTGGGAATGCTCTCAGGAGCGCGTCTACCAGCGTGCGCTTGTACTCGCGCATCTTCCTATCACGCTCCAGTGCAGAAAGTAAGGTGGGCACATTGTCTTTGTACCGGGGATCCAGCAGGGTGGCAACCCAGTAGTCTGCACACGTTAAAATGTGGGCAACTCTGCTGTCGTTGCGCAGGCACTGCAGCATGTAGTCGCTCATGTGTGCCAGGCTCCCCAGAGGTAAGGACAAGCTGTCCTCTGTGGGAGGCGTATCGTCATCGTCCTCCGTATCCCCCCAGCCACGCACCAGTGATGGGCCTGAGCTGTGTTGGGTGCCACCCTGCTGTGAACCTGCTTCATCCTCATCCTCCTCCACCTCCTCCTCATCCTCCTCGTACTCCTTTAGTGGGCCCTGGCTGGCCACATTTGTACCTGGCCTCTGCTGTTACAAAAACCTCCCTCTAAGCCACTTCTAACAGACTGGCCTGAAAGTGCTAAAAATGATCCCTCATCCTCCTCCTCCTCCTGGGCCACCTCCTCTTCCATCATCGCCCTCAGCGTGTTTTCTCAAGGAGACATAGAAGTGGTATTGTAACGCTGATAAAGGTGTCATCGCCACTGGCCATGTTGGTGGAGTACTCGAAACAGCCAACAGGGCACACAGGTCTCGCATGGAGGCCCAACCATTGGTGGTGAAGTGGTGCTGTTCCGCAGTGCGACTGACGCGTGCGTGCTGCAGCTGAAACTCCACTATGGCCTCCAGCATGTGCAAGGTGGAGTTCCACCTGGTGGGCACGTCGCATATGAGGCGGTGAGCGGGAAGGCCGAAGTTCCGCTGTAGCGCAGACAGGCAAGCAGCGGCAGGATGTGAACGCCGGAAGCACGCACAGACGGCCCTCACTTTATGCAGCAGCTCTGACATGTCGGGGTCGTTGTGAATGAACTTCTGCACCACCCAATTCAGCACATGCGCCAGGCAAGGGATGTGCGTCAAACCGGCTAGTCTCAGAGCTGCGACGAGATTTCGCCCATTATCGCACACCACCAGGCCAGGCTTGAGGCCCACCGGCAGAAACCACTCGTCGGTCTGTTGTTCAATACCCCGCCACAACTCCTGCGCGGTGTGTTGCCTGTCCCCCAAACATATGAGTTTCAGAATGGCCTGCTGACGTTTACCCCGGGCTGTGCTGAAGTTGGTGGTGAAGGTGTGTGGCTGACTGGATGAGCTGGTGGAAGCAGAGGAGGAGGAAGCCGAGTAGGAGGAGGAGGCTACAGGAGGCAAAGAATGATGTCCTGAGATCCTTGGCGGCGGAAGGACGTGCGCCAAGGAACTCTTTGCCTGCGGCCCAGCCGCCACTACATTTACCCAGTGTGCAGTTAGGGAGATATAGCGTCCCTGGCCGTGCTTACTGGTCCACGTATCTGTGGTTAGGTGGACCTTGCCTCAGATGGCGTTAGGCAGTGCACACTTGATTTTATCGGATACTTGGTTGTGCAGGGAAGGCACGGCTGTCTTGGAGAAGTAGTGGCGGCTGGGAACAACATTCTGTGGGACAGCCATGGACATCAGCTGTTTGAAGCTGTCTGTGTCCACCAGCCTGAATGACAGCATTTCAAAGGCCAGTAGTTTAGAAATGTTGGCATTCAGGCCCAGGGCTCGAGGGTGGCTAGGTGGGAATTTACGCTTTCTCTCCAAGGTTTGTGAGATGGAGAGCTGAACGCTGCCGTGTGACATGGTGGAGATGCTTGGTGACGCAGGTGGTGTTGTCGGTGGCACATCCTCTGTTTGGTGGGCGGCAGGTGACAACATTCCTCCCGAGGCGGAGGAAGAGGCCGAGGCAGCAGCAGAAGAGGAAGCAGGGGGAGCCAGAGTGAGTTCCTTGCTTTTAAGGTGTTTACTCCACTGCAGTTCATGCTTTGCATGTAGATGCCTGGTCATGCAGGTTCTTCTAAGGTTCAGAACATTAATGCCTCGCTTCAGGCTCTGATGGCACAGCGTGCAAACCACTCGGGTCTTGTCGTCAGCACATTGTTTAAAGAAGTGCCATGCCAGGGAACTCCTTGAAGCTGACTTTGGGGTGCTCGGTCCCTGGTGGCTGTGGCCAGTAGCAGGCAAACTCTCATGGAGGCGGCTGTTCTGCTTTTGCCCAGTTCTCTCTTTTGCTACGCTGTTGGCTCGGTCTCACCACTGCCTCTTCCTCTGAACTATGAAAGTCAGTGGCACGACCTTCATTCCATGTGGGGTCTAGGACCTCATCGGCCCCTGCATTGTCTTCCACACAGTCTTCCTCCCTGACCTCCTGTTCGGTCTGCACACTGCAGAAAGACGCAGCAGTTGGCACCTGTGTTTCGTCATCATCAGAGACGTGCGGACTCCGATGAGGTGGTATTCCCATGTCCTCATCATCAGGAAACATCAGTGGTTGTGTATCAGTGCATTGTATGTCTTCCACCACTGGGGAAGGGCTAGGTGGATTCCCTAGGGAAACCCTGCCAGCAGAGTCTTCAAACAGCATAAGAGACTGCTGCATAACTTGAGGCTCAGACAGTTTCCCTGATATGCATGGGGGTGATGTGACAGACTGATGGGCTTGGTTTTCAGGTGCCACCTGTGCGCTTTCTGCAGAAGACTGGGTGGGAGATAGTGTTGTGAACATGCTGGATCCACTGTCGGCCACCCAATTGACTAGCGCCTGTACCTGCTCAGGCCTTACCATCCTTAGAACGTCATTGTGCCCCACCAAATATCGCTGTAAATTCTGGCAGGGTACTGGAAGCTGAGATAGTTGGTTCACTAAGACGTGTGGCAGAATGGCCACGTCCTCTCCCAGCATAAGAGGGTCCACTAACACCACCACGACCGCGTCCGCGTCCCTTACTAGATGTTTTCCTCATTGTTACTGTTCACCAAGCACCACAATAAGAAAAAAAATATTTGGCCCAATGTATTGATTTCAAATTCAGGCCTTTTTTTTACAGGCACCTAACACTATCTGCCTATTTATTTATGTAGCATATTACAGTAATCCAGGCACAGCAGTAACCACTGATTTAGGGGAATATCTCTTTTAGGGCTAGTATTTAGGCCCTGGATGAAAGGTATCCTTTTGAGGACAGATTTACAATTGGCCTGCAACAGCTCGAACACCAGATTCAGGGTATTGCTATTTTGGCAATTGAATTTAACCTCAGAACAAAATATATGTTTTTGCGGACAAAATGAAACTTGGCCAGCCACAGCTGAAACCACTGATTTATGGTATTGCTATTTTGGCAATTGAATTTTACACCCGAACAAAATATATGTTTTTGCAGACACTATGAATCTTGGCCAGCCACAGCTAAAACCAATGATTTATGGAATTGTTATTTTGGCAATTGAATTTCATCCCAGAACAAAGTATATGTTTTTGCGGACACTATGAAACTTGGCCTGCAACAGCTGGGACACCAGATTCAGGGTATTGCTATTTTGGCAATTGAATTTCACCCCAGAACAAAATATATGTTTTTGCGGACACTATGAAACTTGGCCAGCTACAGCTGAAACCACTGATTTATGGTATTGCTATTTTGGCAATAGAATTTCACCCCAGAACAAAATATATATTTTTGCGGACACTATGAAACTTGGCCAGCCACAGCTGAAACCACTGATTTATGGTATTGCTATTTTGGCAATTGAATTTCACCCCAGAACAAAATATATCTTTTTGTGGACACTATGAAACTTGGCCTGTATCTGCTGGGACACCAGATTCAGGGTATTGCTATTTTGACAATTGAATTTCACCCCAGAACAAAATATATGTTTTTGTGGACACTATGAAACTTGGCCTAAAACAGCTGGGACACCAGATTCAGGGTATTGCTATTTTGGCAATTGAATTTCACCCCACAACAAAATATATGTTTTTGCGGACACTATGGATCTTGGCCAGCCAGATCTGAAACCACTGATTTATGGTATTGCTATTTTGGCAATTGAATTTCACCCCAGAACAAAATATATGTTTTTGCGGACACTATGAAACTTGGCCTGCAACAGCTGAGACACCAGATTTATGGTATTGCTATTTTGGCAATTGAATTTCACCCCAGAACAAAATATATGTTTTTACGGACACTATGAAACTTGGCCTGCAACAGCTGAAACCACCAGATTCATGGTATTGCTATTTTGGCAATTGAATTTCACCCCAGAACAAAATATATGTTTTTGCGGACACTATGAAACTTGGCCTGCAACAGCTGGGACACCAGATTCAGGGTATTGCTATTTTGGCAATTGAATTTCACCCCAGAACAAAATATATGTTTTTGCGGACACTATGAATCTTGGCCAGCCACAGCTGAAACCACTGATTTATGGTATTGCTATTTTGGCAATTGAATTTCACCCCAGAACAAAATATATGTTTTTGCGGACACTATGAATCTTGGCCAGCCACAGCTGAAACCACTGATTTATGGTATTGCTATTTTGGCAATTGAATTTCACCCCAGAACAAAATATATGTTTTTGTGGACACTATGAAACTTGGCCTGCAACAGCTGGGACACCAGATTCAGGGTATTGCTATTTTGGCAATTGAATTTCACCCCAGAACAAAATATATGTTTTTGCGGACACTATGAAACTTGGCCTGCAACAGCTGGGACACCAGATTTAGGGTATTGCTATTTTGGCAATTGAATTTCACCCCACAACAAAATATATGTTTTTACGGACACTATGAATCTTGGCCAGCCACAGCTGAAACCACTGATTTATGGTATTGCTATTTTGGCAATTGAATTTCACCCCAGAACAAAATATATGTTTTTGCGGACACTATGAATCTTGGCCATGCCACAGCTGAAACCACTAGATTTATGGTATTGCTATTTTGGCAATTGAATTTCACCCCAGAACAAAATATATGTTTTTGCGGACACTATGAAACTTGGCCTGCAACAGCTGGGACACCAGATTCAGGGTATTGCTATTTTGGCAATTGAATTTCACCCCACAACAAAATATATGTTTTTGCGGACACTATGAATCTTGGCCAGCCACAGCTGAAACCACTAGATTTATGGTATTGCTATTTTGGCAATTGAATTTCACCCCACAACAAAATATATGTTTTTGCGGACACTATGAATCTTGGCCAGCCACAGCTGAAACCACTGATTTATGGTATTGCTATTTTGGCAATTGAATTTCACCCCAGAACAAAATATATGTTTTTGCGGACACTATGAATCTTGGCCAGCCACAGCTGAAACCACTGATTTATGGTATTGCTATTTTGGCAATTGAATTTCACCCCAGAACAAAATATATGTTTTTGCGGACACTATGAAACTTGGCCTGCAACAGCTGGGACACTAGATTCAGGGTATTGCTATTTTGGCAATTGAATTTCACCCCAGAACAAAATATATGTTTTTGCGGACACTATGAAACTTGGCCTGCAACAGCTGGGACCACTAGATTCATGGTATTGCTATTTTGGCAATTGAATTTCACCCCAGAACAAAATATATGTTTTTGTGGACACTATGAAACTTGGCCTGCAACAGCTGGGACACCAGATTCAGGGTATTGCTATTTTGGCAATTGAATTTCACCCCAGAACAAAATATATGTTTTTGCGGACACTATGAAACTTGGCCAGCCACAGCTGGAACCACTAGATTTATGGTATTGCTATTTTGGCAATTGAATTTCACCCCAGAACAAAATATATGTTTTTGCGGACACTATGAATCTTGGCCTGCAACAGCTGAGACCACCAGATTCATGGTATTGCTATTTTGGCAATTGAATTTCACCCCAGAACAAAATATATGTTTTTACGGACACTATGAAACTTGGCCTGCAACAGCTGGGACACCAGATTCAGGGTATTGCTATTTTGGCAATTGAATTTCACCCCAGAACAAAATATATGTTTTTGCGGACACTATGAATCTTGGCCAGCCACAGCTGAAACCACTGATTTATGGTATTGCTATTTTGGCAATTGAATTTCACCCCAGAACAAAATATATGTTTTTGTGGACACTATGAAACTTGGCCTGCAACAGCTGGGACACCAGATTCAGGGTATTGCTATTTTGGCAATTGAATTTCACCCCAGAACAAAATATATGTTTTTGCGGACACTATGAATCTTGGCCAGCCACAGCTGGAAACCACTGATTTATGGTATTGCTATTTTGGCAATTGAATTTCACCCCAGAACAAAATATATGTTTTTGCGGACACTATGAAACTTGGCCTGCAACAGCTGGGACACCAGATTCAGGGTATTGCTATTTTGGCAATTGAATTTCACCCCAGAACAAAATATATGTTTTTGCGGACACTATGAATCTTGGCCAGCCACAGCTGAAACCACTGATTTATGGTATTGCTATTTTGGCAATTGAATTTCACCCCAGAACAAAATATATGTTTTTGCGGACACTATGAAACTTGGCCTGCAACAGCTGAGACCACTAGATTCATGGTATTGCTATTTTGGCAATTGAATTTCACCCCACAACAAAATATATGTTTTTGTGGACACTATGAATCTTGGCCAGCCACAGCTGAAACCACTGATTTATGGTATTGCTATTTTGGCAATTGAATTTCACCCCAGAACAAAATATATGTTTTTGTGGACACTATGAAACTTGGCCTGCAACAGCTGGGACACCAGATTCAGGGTATTGCTATTTTGGCAATTGAATTTCACCCCAGAACAAAATATATGTTTTTGCGGACACTATGAAACTTGGCCAGCCACAGCTGAAACCACTAGATTTATGGTATTGCTATTTTGGCAATTGAATTTCACCCCAGAACAAAATATATGTTTTTGCGGACACTATGAATCTTGGCCTGCAACAGCTGGAAACCACTGATTCATGGTATTGCTATTTTGGCAATTGAATTTCACCCCAGAACAAAATATATGTTTTTGCGGACACTATGAAACTTGGCCTGCAACAGCTGGGACACCAGATTCAGGGTATTGCTATTTTGGCAATTGAATTTCACCCCAGAACAAAATATATGTTTTTGCGGACACTATGAATCTTGGCCTGCAACAGCTGAAACCACTAGATTTAGGGTATTGCTATTTTGGCAATTGAATTTCACCCCAGAACAAAATATATGTTTTTGCGGACACTATGAATCTTGGCCAGCCACAGCTGAAACCACTGATTTATGGTATTGCTATTTTGGCAATTGAATTTCACCCCAGAACAAAATATATGTTTTTGTGGACACTATGAAACTTGGCCTGCAACAGCTGGGACACCAGATTCAGGGTATTGCTATTTTGGCAATTGAATTTCACCCCAGAACAAAATATATGTTTTTGCGGACACTATGAAACTTGGCCTGCAACAGCTGGGACACCAGATTCAGGGTATTGCTATTTTGGCAATTGAATTTCACCCCACAACAAAATATATGTTTTTGCGGACACTATGAATCTTGGCCAGCCACAGCTGAAACCACTAGATTTATGGTATTGCTATTTTGGCAATTGAATTTCACCCCAGAACAAAATATATGTTTTTGCGGACACTATGAAACTTGGCCTGCAACAGCTGGGACACCAGATTCAGGGTATTGCTATTTTGGCAATTGAATTTCACCCCAGAACAAAATATATGTTTTTGTGGACACTATGAAACTTGGCCTGCCACAGCTGGAACACCACTGATTTATGGTATTGCTATTTTGGCAATTGAATTTCACCCCAGAACAAAATATATGTTTTTGCGGACACTATGAAACTTGGCCTGCAACAGCTGGGACACCAGATTCAGGGTATTGCTATTTTGGCAATTGAATTTCACCCCAGAACAAAATATATGTTTTTGCGGACACTATGAAACTTGGCCAGCAACAGCTGGAACCACTAGATTTATGGTATTGCTATTTTGGCAATTGAATTTCACCCCAGAACAAAATATATGTTTTTGCGGACACTATGAAACTTGGCCTGCAACAGCTGAGACCACTAGATTCAGGGTATTGCTATTTTGGCAATTGAATTTCACCCCAGAACAAAATATATGTTTTTGTGGACACTATGAATCTTGGCCAGCCACAGCTGAAACCACTGATTTATGGTATTGCTATTTTGGCAATTGAATTTCACCCCAGAACAAAATATATGTTTTTGCGGACACTATGAATCTTGGCCAGCCACAGCTGAAACCACTAGATTTATGGTATTGCTATTTTGGCAATTGAATTTCACCCCAGAACAAAATATATGTTTTTGCGGACACTATGAAACTTGGCCAGCCACAGCTGAAACCACTGATTTATGGTATTGCTATTTTGGCAATTGAATTTCACCCCAGAACAAAATATATGTTTTTGCGGACACTATGAAACTTGGCCTGCAACAGCTGGGACACCAGATTCAGGGTATTGCTATTTTGGCAATTGAATTTCACCCCAGAACAAAATATATGTTTTTGCGGACACTATGAAACTTGGCCTGCAACAGCTGGGACACCAGATTCAGGGTATTGCTATTTTGGCAATTGAATTTCACCCCAGAACAAAATATATGTTTTTGCGGACACTATGAAACTTGGCCTGCAACAGCTGGAACCACCAGATTCAGGGTATTGCTATTTTGGCAATTGAATTTCACCCCAGAACAAAATATATGTTTTTGCGGACACTATGAAACTTGGCCAGCCACAGCTGAAACCACTGATTTATGGTATTGCTATTTTGGCAATTGAATTTCACCCCAGAACAAAATATATGTTTTTGCGGACACTATGAAACTTGGCCTGCAACAGCTGGGACACCATGATTCAGGGTATTGCTATTTTGGCAATTGAATTTCACCCCAGAACAAAATATATGTTTTTGTGGACACTATGAAACTTGGCCTGCAACAGCTGGGACCACTAGATTCAGGGTATTGCTATTTTGGCAATTGAATTTCACCCCAGAACAAAATATATGTTTTTGTGGACACTATGAAACTTGGCCTGCAACAGCTGGGACACCAGATTCAGGGTATTGCTATTTTGGCAATTGAATTTCACCCCACAACAAAATATATGTTTTTGTGGACACTATGAAACTTGGCCTGCAACAGCTGGGACCACTAGATTCAGGGTATTGCTATTTTGGCAATTGAATTTCACCCCAGAACAAAATATATGTTTTTGCGGACACTATGAAATCTTGGCCTGCAACAGCTGGGACACCAGATTCAGGGTATTGCTATTTTGGCAATTGAATTTCACCCCACAACAAAATATATGTTTTTGCGGACACTATGAATCTTGGCCAGCCACAGCTGAAACCACTGATTTATGGTATTGCTATTTTGGCAATTGAATTTCACCCCAGAACAAAATATATGTTTTTGCGGACACTATGAAACTTGGCCTGCAACAGCTGGGACACCAGATTCAGGGTATTGCTATTTTGGCAATTGAATTTCACCCCAGAACAAAATATATGTTTTTGTGGACACTATGAAACTTGGCCTGCAACAGCTGGGACACCAGATTCAGGGTATTGCTATTTTGGCAATTGAATTTCACCCCAGAACAAAATATATGTTTTTGCGGACACTATGAATCTTGGCCAGCCACAGCTGAAACCACTGATTTATGGTATTGCTATTTTGGCAATTGAATTTCACCCCACAACAAAATATATGTTTTTGCGGACACTATGAAATCTTGGCCAGCCACAGCTGAAACCACTGATTTATGGTATTGCTATTTTGGCAATTGAATTTCACCCCAGAACAAAATATATGTTTTTGCGGACACTATGAAACTTGGCCTGCAACAGCTGGGACCACTAGATTTATGGTATTGCTATTTTGGCAATTGAATTTCACCCCAGAACAAAATATATGTTTTTGCGGACACTATGAAACTTGGCCTGCAACAGCTGGGACACCAGATTCAGGGTATTGCTATTTTGGCAATTGAATTTCACCCCAGAACAAAATATATGTTTTTGCGGACACTATGAAACTTGGCCTGCAACAGCTGGGACCACTAGATTCAGGGTATTGCTATTTTGGCAATTGAATTTCACCCCAGAACAAAATATATGTTTTTGCGGACACTATGAATCTTGGCCAGCCACAGCTGAAACCACTGATTTATGGTATTGCTATTTTGGCAATTGAATTTCACCCCAGAACAAAATATATGTTTTTGCGGACACTATGAAACTTGGCCTGCAACAGCTGGGACACCAGATTCAGGGTATTGCTATTTTGGCAATTGAATTTCACCCCAGAACAAAATATATGTTTTTGCGGACACTATGAATCTTGGCCAGCCACAGCTGAAACCACTGATTTATGGTATTGCTATTTTGGCAATTGAATTTCACCCCAGAACAAAATATATGTTTTTGCGGACACTATGAAACTTGGCCTGCAACAGCTGGGACCACCAGATTCAGGGTATTGCTATTTTGGCAATTGAATTTCACCCCAGAACAAAATATATGTTTTTGCGGACACTATGAAACTTGGCCTGCAACAGCTGGGACACCAGATTCAGGGTATTGCTATTTTGGCAATTGAATTTCACCCCACAACAAAATATATGTTTTTGTGGACACTATGAATCTTGGCCAGCCACAGCTGAAACCACTGATTTATGGTATTGCTATTTTGGCAATTGAATTTCACCCCAGAACAAAATATATGTTTTTGTGGACACTATGAATCTTGGCCAGCCACAGCTGAAACCACTGATTTATGGTATTGCTATTTTGGCAATTGAATTTCACCCCAGAACAAAATATATGTTTTTGCGGACACTATGAAACTTGGCCTGCAACAGCTGAGACCACTAGATTTATGGTATTGCTATTTTGGCAATTGAATTTCACCCCAGAACAAAATATATGTTTTTGTGGACACTATGAAACTTGGCCTGCAACAGCTGGGACACCAGATTCAGGGTATTGCTATTTTGGCAATTGAATTTCACCCCAGAACAAAATATATGTTTTTGCGGACACTATGAAACTTGGCCTGCAACAGCTGAGACCACCAGATTCAGGGTATTGCTATTTTGGCAATTGAATTTCACCCCAGAACAAAATATATGTTTTTGCGGACACTATGAAACTTGGCCTGCAACAGCTGAGACCACCAGATTCATGGTATTGCTATTTTGGCAATTGAATTTCACCCCAGAACAAAATATATGTTTTTGCGGACACTATGAAACTTGGCCTGCAACAGCTGGGACACCAGATTCAGGGTATTGCTATTTTGGCAATTGAATTTCACCCCACAACAAAATATATGTTTTTGCGGACACTATGAATCTTGGCCAGCCACAGCTGAAACCACTGATTTATGGTATTGCTATTTTGGCAATTGAATTTCACCCCAGAACAAAATATATGTTTTTGCGGACACTATGAAACTTGGCCTGCAACAGCTGGGACACCAGATTCAGGGTATTGCTATTTTGGCAATTGAATTTCACCCCAGAACAAAATATATGTTTTTGCGGACACTATGAATCTTGGCCAGCCACAGCTGAAACCACTGATTTATGGTATTGCTATTTTGGCAATTGAATTTCACCCCAGAACAAAATATATGTTTTTGCGGACACTATGAAACTTGGCCTGCAACAGCTGGGACACCAGATTCAGGGTATTGCTATTTTGGCAATTGAATTTCACCCCAGAACAAAATATATGTTTTTGCGGACACTATGAATCTTGGCCAGCCACAGCTGAGACCACTAGATTTAGGGTATTGCTATTTTGGCAATTGAATTTCACCCCAGAACAAAATATATGTTTTTGCGGACACTATGAAACTTGGCCTGCAACAGCTGGGACACCAGATTCAGGGTATTGCTATTTTGGCAATTGAATTTCACCCCAGAACAAAATATATGTTTTTGCGGACACTATGAAACTTGGCCTGCAACAGCTGAGACCACTAGATTTATGGTATTGCTATTTTGGCAATTGAATTTCACCCCAGAACAAAATATATGTTTTTGCGGACACTATGAAACTTGGCCTGCAACAGCTGGGACACCAGATTCAGGGTATTGCTATTTTGGCAATTGAATTTCACCCCAGAACAAAATATATGTTTTTGTGGACACTATGAATCTTGGCCTGCAACAGCTGAGACCACTAGATTTATGGTATTGCTATTTTGGCAATTGAATTTCACCCCAGAACAAAATATATGTTTTTGCGGACACTATGAAACTTGGCCTGCAACAGCTGAGACCACCAGATTCAGGGTATTGCTATTTTGGCAATTGAATTTCACCCCAGAACAAAATATATGTTTTTGCGGACACTATGAAACTTGGCCTGCAACAGCTGGGACCACCAGATTCAGGGTATTGCTATTTTGGCAATTGAATTTCACCCCACAACAAAATATATGTTTTTGCGGACACTATGAATCTTGGCCAGCCACAGCTGAAACCACTGATTTATGGTATTGCTATTTTGGCAATTGAATTTCACCCCAGAACAAAATATATGTTTTTGCGGACACTATGAAACTTGGCCTGCAACAGCTGGGACACCAGATTCAGGGTATTGCTATTTTGGCAATTGAATTTCACCCCAGAACAAAATATATGTTTTTGTGGACACTATGAATCTTGGCCAGCCACAGCTGAAACCACTGATTTATGGTATTGCTATTTTGGCAATTGAATTTCACCCCAGAACAAAATATATGTTTTTGCGGACACTATGAAACTTGGCCTGCAACAGCTGGGACACCAGATTCAGGGTATTGCTATTTTGGCAATTGAATTTCACCCCAGAACAAAATATATGTTTTTGCGGACACTATGAATCTTGGCCAGCCACAGCTGAAACCACTGATTTATGGTATTGCTATTTTGGCAATTGAATTTCACCCCAGAACAAAATATATGTTTTTGCGGACACTATGAAACTTGGCCTGCAACAGCTGGGACACCAGATTCAGGGTATTGCTATTTTGGCAATTGAATTTCACCCCAGAACAAAATATATGTTTTTGCGGACACTATGAAACTTGGCCAGCCACAGCTGAAACCACTAGATTTATGGTATTGCTATTTTGGCAATTGAATTTCACCCCAGAACAAAATATATGTTTTTGCGGACACTATGAAACTTGGCCTGCAACAGCTGGGACACCAGATTCAGGGTATTGCTATTTTGGCAATTGAATTTCACCCCAGAACAAAATATATGTTTTTGTGGACACTATGAAACTTGGCCTGCAACAGCTGAGACCACCAGATTCAGGGTATTGCTATTTTGGCAATTGAATTTCACCCCACAACAAAATATATGTTTTTGTGGACACTATGAATCTTGGCCTGCAACAGCTGGGACACCAGATTCAGGGTATTGCTATTTTGGCAATTGAATTTCACCCCAGAACAAAATATATGTTTTTGCGGACACTATGAATCTTGGCCAGCCACAGCTGAAACCACTGATTTATGGTATTGCTATTTTGGCAATTGAATTTCACCCCAGAACAAAATATATGTTTTTGCGGACACTATGAAACTTGGCCTGCAACAGCTGAGACACCACTGATTCATGGTATTGCTATTTTGGCAATTGAATTTCACCCCAGAACAAAATATATGTTTTTGTGGACACTATGAAACTTGGCCTGCAACAGCTGGGACACCAGATTCAGGGTATTGCTATTTTGGCAATTGAATTTCACCCCACAACAAAATATATGTTTTTGCGGACACTATGAATCTTGGCCAGCCACAGCTGAAACCACTAGATTTATGGTATTGCTATTTTGGCAATTGAATTTCACCCCAGAACAAAATATATGTTTTTGTGGACACTATGAATCTTGGCCAGCCAACAGCTGAAACCACTAGATTTATGGTATTGCTATTTTGGCAATTGAATTTCACCCCAGAACAAAATATATGTTTTTGCGGACACTATGAAACTTGGCCAGCAACAGCTGAGACCACTAGATTTATGGTATTGCTATTTTGGCAATTGAATTTCACCCCAGAACAAAATATATGTTTTTGCGGACACTATGAAACTTGGCCTGCAACAGCTGGGACACCAGATTCAGGGTATTGCTATTTTGGCAATTGAATTTCACCCCAGAACAAAATATATGTTTTTGCGGACACTATGAATCTTGGCCAGCCACAGCTGAAACCACTGATTTATGGTATTGCTATTTTGGCAATTGAATTTCACCCCAGAACAAAATATATGTTTTTGTGGACACTATGAAACTTGGCCTGCAACAGCTGGGACACCAGATTCAGGGTATTGCTATTTTGGCAATTGAATTTCACCCCAGAACAAAATATATGTTTTTATGGACACTATGAAACTTGGCCTGCAACAGCTGGGACCACTAGATTCAGGGTATTGCTATTTTGGCAATTGAATTTCACCCCACAACAAAATATATGTTTTTGCGGACACTATGAATCTTGGCCAGCAACAGCTGAAACCACTAGATTTATGGTATTGCTATTTTGGCAATTGAATTTCACCCCAGAACAAAATATATGTTTTTGCGGACACTATGAAACTTGGCCTGCAACAGCTGAGACACCACTGATTTAGGGTATTGCTATTTTGGCAATTGAATTTCACCCCAGAACAAAATATATGTTTTTGCGGACACTATGAAACTTGGCCTGCAACAGCTGGGACACCAGATTCAGGGTATTGCTATTTTGGCAATTGAATTTCACCCCAGAACAAAATATATGTTTTTGCGGACACTATGAAACTTGGCCAGCAACAGCTGAGACCACCAGATTCAGGGTATTGCTATTTTGGCAATTGAATTTCACCCCACAACAAAATATATGTTTTTGTGGACACTATGAATCTTGGCCAGCCACAGCTGAAACCACTGATTTATGGTATTGCTATTTTGGCAATTGAATTTCACCCCAGAACAAAATATATGTTTTTGTGGACACTATGAAACTTGGCCTGCCACAGCTGGGACCACCAGATTCAGGGTATTGCTATTTTGGCAATTGAATTTCACCCCAGAACAAAATATATGTTTTTGCGGACACTATGAAACTTGGCCTGCAACAGCTGGGACACCAGATTCAGGGTATTGCTATTTTGGCAATTGAATTTCACCCCAGAACAAAATATATGTTTTTGCGGACACTATGAATCTTGGCCAGCCACAGCTGAAACCACTAGATTTATGGTATTGCTATTTTGGCAATTGAATTTCACCCCAGAACAAAATATATGTTTTTGCGGACACTATGAAACTTGGCCTGCAACAGCTGAGACACCACTGATTCAGGGTATTGCTATTTTGGCAATTGAATTTCACCCCAGAACAAAATATATGTTTTTGCGGACACTATGAAACTTGGCCTGCAACAGCTGGGACACCAGATTCAGGGTATTGCTATTTTGGCAATTGAATTTCACCCCAGAACAAAATATATGTTTTTATGGACACTATGAAACTTGGCCAGCAACAGCTGGGACCACCAGATTCAGGGTATTGCTA
Organism: Bufotes viridis; assembly: GCA_033119425.1. Taxonomy (NCBI): domain Eukaryota; kingdom Metazoa; phylum Chordata; class Amphibia; order Anura; family Bufonidae; genus Bufotes; species Bufotes viridis. The sequence continues at coordinate 344,855,128 of CM065590.1, forward strand.
TTTTGGCAATTGAATTTCACCCCAGAACAAAATATATGTTTTTGTGGACACTATGAATCTTGGCCAGCCACAGCTGAAACCACTAGATTTATGGTATTGCTATTTTGGCAATTGAATTTCACCCCAGAACAAAATATATGTTTTTGCGGACACTATGAAACTTGGCCTGCAACAGCTGGGACACCAGATTCAGGGTATTGCTATTTTGGCAATTGAATTTCACCCCAGAACAAAATATATGTTTTTGTGGACACTATGAATCTTGGCCTGCAACAGCTGGGACACCAGATTCAGGGTATTGCTATTTTGGCAATTGAATTTCACCCCAGAACAAAATATATGTTTTTGCGGACACTATGAAACTTGGCCTGCAACAGCTGGGACACCAGATTCAGGGTATTGCTATTTTGGCAATTGAATTTCACCCCAGAACAAAATATATGTTTTTGTGGACACTATGAATCTTGGCCTGCAACAGCTGAGACCACTAGATTCAGGGTATTGCTATTTTGGCAATTGAATTTCACCCCAGAACAAAATATATGTTTTTGCGGACACTATGAATCTTGGCCAGCCACAGCTGAAACCACTAGATTTATGGTATTGCTATTTTGGCAATTGAATTTCACCCCAGAACAAAATATATGTTTTTGCGGACACTATGAAATCTTGGCCAGCCACAGCTGAAACCACTGATTTATGGTATTGCTATTTTGGCAATTGAATTTCACCCCAGAACAAAATATATGTTTTTGCGGACACTATGAAACTTGGCCTGCAACAGCTGGGACACCAGATTCAGGGTATTGCTATTTTGGCAATTGAATTTCACCCCAGAACAAAATATATGTTTTTGCGGACACTATGAAACTTGGCCTGCAACAGCTGGGACACCAGATTCAGGGTATTGCTATTTTGGCAATTGAATTTCACCCCAGAACAAAATATATGTTTTGCGGACACTATGAAACTTGGCCTGCAACAGCTGAGACCACTAGATTTAGGGTATTGCTATTTTGGCAATTGAATTTCACCCCAGAACAAAATATATGTTTTTGTGGACACTATGAAACTTGGCCTGCAACAGCTGGGACACCAGATTCAGGGTATTGCTATTTTGGCAATTGAATTTCACCCCAGAACAAAATATATGTTTTTGTGGACACTATGAAACTTGGCCTGCAACAGCTGAGACCACCAGATTCAGGGTATTGCTATTTTGGCAATTGAATTTCACCCCAGAACAAAATATATGTTTTTGTGGACACTATGAAATCTTGGCCTGCAACAGCTGGGACACCAGATTCAGGGTATTGCTATTTTGGCAATTGAATTTCACCCCAGAACAAAATATATGTTTTTATGGACACTATGAAACTTGGCCTAGCAACAGCTGAGACCACTAGATTCATGGTATTGCTATTTTGGCAATTGAATTTCACCCCAGAACAAAATATATGTTTTTGCGGACACTATGAAACTTGGCCTGCAACAGCTGGGACACCAGATTCAGGGTATTGCTATTTTGGCAATTGAATTTCACCCCACAACAAAATATATGTTTTTGCGGACACTATGAATCTTGGCCAGCCACAGCTGAAACCACTGATTTATGGTATTGCTATTTTGGCAATTGAATTTCACCCCAGAACAAAATATATGTTTTTGCGGACACTATGAATCTTGGCCAGCCACAGCTGAGACACCACTGATTTATGGTATTGCTATTTTGGCAATTGAATTTCACCCCAGAACAAAATATATGTTTTTGCGGACACTATGAAACTTGGCCTGCAACAGCTGGGACACCAGATTCAGGGTATTGCTATTTTGGCAATTGAATTTCACCCCAGAACAAAATATATGTTTTTGCGGACACTATGAAACTTGGCCTGCAACAGCTGGGACACCAGATTCAGGGTATTGCTATTTTGGCAATTGAATTTCACCCCAGAACAAAATATATGTTTTTGCGGACACTATGAAACTTGGCCTGCAACAGCTGAGACCACCAGATTCATGGTATTGCTATTTTGGCAATTGAATTTCACCCCAGAACAAAATATATGTTTTTGCGGACACTATGAAACTTGGCCTGCAACAGCTGGGACACCAGATTCAGGGTATTGCTATTTTGGCAATTGAATTTCACCCCAGAACAAAATATATGTTTTTGTGGACACTATGAATCTTGGCCAGCCACAGCTGGGACCACCAGATTCAGGGTATTGCTATTTTGGCAATTGAATTTCACCCCAGAACAAAATATATGTTTTTGTGGACACTATGAATCTTGGCCTGCAACAGCTGGGACACCAGATTCAGGGTATTGCTATTTTGGCAATTGAATTTCACCCCAGAACAAAATATATGTTTTTACGGACACTATGAAACTTGGCCTGCAACAGCTGAGACACCAGATTCAGGGTATTGCTATTTTGGCAATTGAATTTCACCCCAGAACAAAATATATGTTTTTGTGGACACTATGAAACTTGGCCTGCAACAGCTGGGACACCAGATTCAGGGTATTGCTATTTTGGCAATTGAATTTCACCCCAGAACAAAATATATGTTTTTGCGGACACTATGAATCTTGGCCAGCCACAGCTGGAACCACTAGATTTATGGTATTGCTATTTTGGCAATTGAATTTCACCCCAGAACAAAATATATGTTTTTGCGGACACTATGAATCTTGGCCAGCCACAGCTGAAACCACTGATTTATGGTATTGCTATTTTGGCAATTGAATTTCACCCCAGAACAAAATATATGTTTTTGCGGACACTATGAAACTTGGCCTGCAACAGCTGGGACACCAGATTCAGGGTATTGCTATTTTGGCAATTGAATTTCACCCCAGAACAAAATATATGTTTTTGCGGACACTATGAAACTTGGCCAGCCACAGCTGAAACCACTGATTTATGGTATTGCTATTTTGGCAATTGAATTTCACCCCAGAACAAAATATATGTTTTTGCGGACACTATGAATCTTGGCCAGCCACAGCTGAAACCACTGATTTATGGTATTGCTATTTTGGCAATTGAATTTCACCCCAGAACAAAATATATGTTTTTGCGGACACTATGAATCTTGGCCAGCCACAGCTGAAACCACTGATTTATGGTATTGCTATTTTGGCAATTGAATTTCACCCCAGAACAAAATATATGTTTTTGCGGACACTATGAAACTTGGCCTGCAACAGCTGGGACACCAGATTCAGGGTATTGCTATTTTGGCAATTGAATTTCACCCCAGAACAAAATATATGTTTTTGCGGACACTATGAAACTTGGCCAGCCACAGCTGAAACCACTGATTTATGGTATTGCTATTTTGGCAATTGAATTTCACCCCAGAACAAAATATATGTTTTTGCGGACACTATGAAACTTGGCCTGCAACAGCTGGGACACCAGATTCAGGGTATTGCTATTTTGGCAATTGAATTTCACCCCAGAACAAAATATATGTTTTTGCGGACACTATGAATCTTGGCCAGCCACAGCTGAAACCACTGATTTATGGTATTGCTATTTTGGCAATTGAATTTCACCCCAGAACAAAATATATGTTTTTGCGGACACTATGAAACTTGGCCTGCAACAGCTGGGACACCAGATTCAGGGTATTGCTATTTTGGCAATTGAATTTCACCCCACAACAAAATATATGTTTTTGCGGACACTATGAATCTTGGCCAGCCACAGCTGAAACCACTGATTTATGGTATTGCTATTTTGGCAATTGAATTTCACCCCACAACAAAATATATGTTTTTGTGGACACTATGAAACTTGGCCAGCCACAGCTGGAAACCATTGATTTATGGTATTGCTATTTTGGCAATTGAATTTCACCCCAGAACAAAATATATGTTTTTGTGGACACTATGAAACTTGGCCTGCATCAGCTGGGACACCAGATTCAGGGTATTGCTATTTTGGCAATTGAATTTCACCCCAGAACAAAATATATGTTTTTGCGGACACTATGAATACTTGGCCTGCCAACAGCTGGGACACCAGATTCAGGGTATTGCTATTTTGGCAATTGAATTTCACCCCACAACAAAATATATGTTTTTGCGGACACTATGAATCTTGGCCAGCCACAGCTGAAACCACTGATTTATGGTATTGCTATTTTGGCAATTGAATTTCACCCCAGAACAAAATATATGTTTTTGCGGACACTATGAATCTTGGCCTGCAACTGCTGGGACACCAGATTCAGGGTATTGCTATTTTGACAATTGAATTTCACCCCAGAACAAAATATATGTTTTTGTGGACACTATGAAACTTGGCCTGCAACAGCTGGGACACCAGATTCAGGGTATTGCTATTTTCGCAATTGAATTTCACCCCACAACAAAATATATATTTTTGCGGACACTATGAATCTTGGCCAGCCACAGCTGAAACCACTGATTTATGGTATTGCTATTATGGCAATTAAATTTCACCCCAGAACAAAATATATGTTTTTGTGGACACTATGATACTTGGCCTCCAACAGCTGGGACACCAGATTCAGGGTATTGCTATTTTGGCAATTGAATTTCACCCCAGAACAAAATATATATTTTTGCGGACACTATGAAACTTGGCCTGCAACAGCTAGGACACCAGATTCAGGGTATTGCTATTTTGGCAATTGAATTTCACCCCAGAACAAAATATATGTTTTTGCGGACACTATGAAACTTGGCCTGCAACAGCTGGGACACCAGATTCAGGGTATTGCTATTTTGGCAATTGAATTTCACCCCACAACAAAATATATGTTTTTGCGGACACTATGGATCTTGGCCAGCCAGAGCTGAAACCACTGATTTATGGTATTGCTATTTTGGCAATTGAATTTCACCCCAGAACAAAGTATATGTTTTTGCCGACACTATGAAACTTGGCCTGCAACAGCTGGGACACCAGATTCAGGTTATTGCTATTTTGGCAATTGAATTTCACCCCACAGCAAAATATATGTTTTTGCGGACTCTATGAATCTTGGCCAGCCACAGCTGGGAAACCAGATTTATGGTATTGCTATTTTCGCAATTGAATTTCACCCCAGAACAAAATATATCTTTTTGTGGACACTATTAAACTTGGCCTGCAACAGCTGGGACACCAGATTCAGGTTATTGCTATTTTGACAATTGAATTTCACCCCAGAACAAAATATATGTTTTTGTGGACACTATGAAACTTGGCCTGTAACAGCTGAGACACCAGATTCAGGGTATTGCTATTTTGGCAATTGAATTTCACCCCAGAACAAAATATATGTTTTTGTGGACACTATGAATCTTGGCCAGCCAGAGCTGAAACCACTGATTTATGGTATTGCTATTTTGGCAATTAAATTTCACCCCACAACAAAATATATATTTTTGCGGACACTATGAATCTTGGCCAGCCACAGCTGAAACCACTGATTTATGGTATTGCTATTTTGGCAATTGAATTTCACCCCAGAACAAAATATATGTTTTCGCGGACACTATGAAACTTGGCCAGCCACAGCTGAAACCACTGATTTATGGTATTGCTATTTTGGCAATTGAATTTCACTCCAGAACAAAATATATGTTTTTGCGGACACTATGAAACTTGGCCTGCAACAGCTGGCACACCAGATTCAGAGTATTGCTATTTTGGCAATTGAATTTCACCCCAGAAAAAAATATATGTTTTTGCGGACACTATGAAACTTGGCTTGCAACAGCTGGGACACCAGATTCAGGGTATTGCTATTTTGGCAATTGAATTTCACCCCACAACAAAATGTATGTTTTTGCGGACACTATGAATCTTGGCCAGCCACAGCTGAAACCACTGATTTTTGGTATTGCTATTTTGGCAATTGAAATTCACCCCACAACAAAATATATGTTTTTGTGAACACTATGAAACTTGGCCAGCCACAGTTGAAACCATTGATTTATGGTATTGCTATTTTGGCAATTGAATTTCACCCCAGAACAAAATATATCTTTTTGTGGACACTATGAAACTTGGCCTGTAACTGCTGGGACACCAGATTCAGGGTATTGCTATTTTGACAATTGAATTTCACCCCAGAACAAAATATATGTTTTTGTGGACACTATGAAACTTGGCCTGCAACAGCTGGGACACCAGATTCAGGGTATTGCTAACTTGGCAATTGAATTTCACCACAGAACAAAATATATGTTTTTGTGGACACTATGAAACTTGGCCTAAAACAGCTGGGACACCAGATTCAGGGTATTGCTATTTTCACAATTGAATTTCACCCCACAACAAAATATAATGTTTTTGTGGACACTATGAATCTTGGCCAGCCACAGCTGAAACCACTGATTTATGGTATTGCTATTATGGCAATTGAATTTCACCCCACAACAAAATATATTTTTTTGCGGACACTATGAAACTTGGCCTCCAACAGCTGGGACACCAGATTCAGGGTATTGCTATTTTGGCAATTGAATTTCACCCCAGAACAAAATATATGTTTTTGCGGACACTATGAATCTTGGCCAGCCAGAGCTGAAACCACTGATTTATGGTATTGCTATTTTTGCAATTAAATTTCACCCCAGAACAAAATATATGTTTTTGCGGACACTATGAAACTTGGCCTGCAACAGCTGGGACACCAGATTCAGAGTATTGCTATTTTGGCAATTGAATTTCACCCCAGAAAAAAATATATGTTTTTGCGGACACTATGAAACTTGGCTTGCAACAGCTGGGACACCAGATTCAGGGTATTGCTATTTTGGCAATTGAATTTCACCCCACAACAAAATGTATGTTTTTGCGGACACTATGAATCTTGGCCAGCCACAGCTGAAACCACTGATTTTTGGTATTGCTATTTTGGCAATTGAAATTCACCCCACAACAAAATATATGTTTTTGTGAACACTATGAAACTTGGCCAGCCACAGTTGAAACCATTGATTTATGGTATTGCTATTTTGGCAATTGAATTTCACCCCAGAACAAAATATATCTTTTTGTGGACACTATGAAACTTGGCCTGTAACTGCTGGGACACCAGATTCAGGGTATTGCTATTTTGACAATTGAATTTCACCCCAGAACAAAATATATGTTTTTGTGGACACTATGAAACTTGGCCTGCAACAGCTGGGACACCAGATTCAGGGTATTGCTAACTTGGCAATTGAATTTCACCACAGAACAAAATATATGTTTTTGTGGACACTATGAAACTTGGCCTGAAACAGCTGGGACACCAGATTCAGGGTATTGCTATTTTCACAATTGAATTTCACCCACAACAAAATATAATATTTTTTTGGACACTATGAATCTTGGCCAGCCACAGCTGAACCCACTGATTTATGGTATTGCTATTATGGCAATTGAATTTCACCCCACAACAAAATATATGTTTTTGCGGACACTATGAAACTTGGCCTCCAACAGCTGGGACACCAGATTCAGGGTATTGCTATTTTGGCAATTGAATTTCACCCCAGAACAAAATATATGTTTTTGCGGACACTATGAATCTTGGCCAGCCAGAGCTGAAACCACTGATTTATGGTATTGCTATTTTGGCAATTAAATTTCACCCCAGAACAAAATATATGTTTTTGCGGACACTATGAAACTTGGCCTGCAACAGCTGGGACACCAGATTCAGAGTATTGCTATTTTGGCAATTGAATTTCACCCCAGAAAAAATATATGTTTTTGCGGACACTATGAAACTTGGCTTGCAACAGCTGGGACACCAGATTCAGGGTATTGCTATTTTGGCAATTGAATTTCACCCCACAACAAAATGTATGTTTTTGCGGACACTATGAATCTTGGCCAGCCACAGCTGAAACCACTGATTTTTGGTATTGCTATTTTGGCAATTGAAATTCACCCCACAACAAAATATATGTTTTTGTGAACACTATGAAACTTGGCCAGCCACAGTTGAAACCATTGATTTATGGTATTGCTATTTTGGCAATTGAATTTCACCCCAGAACAAAATATATCTTTTTGTGGACACTATGAAACTTGGCCTGTAACTGCTGGGACACCAGATTCAGGGTATTGCTATTTTGACAATTGAATTTCACCCCAGAACAAAATATATGTTTTTGTGGACACTATGAAACTTGGCCTGCAACAGCTGGGACACCAGATTCAGGGTATTGCTAACTTGGCAATTGAATTTCACCACAGAACAAAATATATGTTTTTGTGGACACTATGAAACTTGGCCTAAAACAGCTGGGACACCAGATTCAGGGTATTGCTATTTTCACAATTGAATTTCACCCACAACAAAATATAATATTTTTTTTGGACACTATGAATCTTGGCCAGCCACAGCTGAACCCACTGATTTATGGTATTGCTATTATGGCAATTGAATTTCACCCCACAACAAAATATATGTTTTTGCGGACACTATGAAACTTGGCCTCCAACAGCTGGGACACCAGATTCAGGGTATTGCTATTTTGGCAATTGAATTTCACCCCAGAACAAAATATATGTTTTTGCGGACACTATGAATCTTGGCCAGCCAGAGCTGAAACCACTGATTTATGGTATTGCTATTTTTGCAATTAAATTTCACCCCAGAACAAAATATATGTTTTTGCGGACAATATGAAACTTGGCCTAAAACAGCTGGGACACCAGATTCAGGGTATTGCTAACTTGGCAATTGAATTTCACCACAGAACAAAATATATGTTTTTGTGGACACTATGAAACTTGGCCTAAAACAACTGGGACACCAGATTCAGGGTATTACTATTTTCGCAATTGAATTTCACCCCACAACAAAATATATATTTTTGCGGACACTATGAAACTTGGCCTGCAACAGCTGGGACACCAGATTCAGGGTATTGCTATTTTGGCAGTTGAATTTCACCCCAGAACAAAACATATGTTTTTGCGGACACTATGAAACTTGGCCTGCAACAGCTGGGACACCAGATTCAGGTTATTGCTATTTTGGCAATTGAATTTCACCCCACAGCAAAATATATGTTTTTGTGGACACTATTAAACTTGGCCTGCAACAGCTGGGACACCAGATTAAGGGTATTGCTATTTTGACAATTGAATTTCACCCCAGAACAAAATATATGTTTTTGCGGACACTATGAAACTTGGCCTGTAACAGCTGAGACACCAGATTCAGGGTATTGCTATTTTGGCAATTGAATTTCACCCCAGAACAAAATATATGTTTTTGCCGACACTATGAAACTTGGCCTGCAACAGCTGGGACACCAGATTCAGGTTATTGCTATTTTGGCAATTGAATTTCACCCCACAGCAAAATATATGTTTTTGCGGACTCTATGAATCTTGGCCAGCCACAGCTGGGACACCAGATTCAGGGTATTGCTATTTTCGCAATTGAATTTCACCCCAGAACAAAATATATCTTTTTGTGGACACTATTAAACTTGGCCTGCAACAGCTGGGACACCAGATTCAGGGTATTGCTATTTTGGCAATTGAATTTCACCCCAGAACAAAATATGTGTTTTGGCAGACACTATGAAATTTGGCCTACAATAGCTGGGACACCAGATTCAGGGTATTGCTATTTTCGCAATTGAATTTCACCCCACAACAAAATATATATTTTTGCAGACACTATGAATCTTGGCCAGCCACAGCTGAAACCACTGATTTATGGTATTGATATTTTGGCAATTGAATTTCACCCCACAACAAAATATATGTTTTTGCGGACACTATGAATCTGGGCAGTCAGAGCTGAAAACACTGATTTATGGTATTGCTATTTTGGCAATTGAATTTCACCCCAGAACAAAATATATATTTTTGCGGACACTATGAAACTTGGCCTGCAACAGCTGGGACACCAGATTCAGGGTAATGCTATTTTGGCAATTGAATTTCACCCCATAACAAAATATATGTTTTTGCGGACACTATGAAACTTGGCCTGCAACAGCTGGGACACCAGATTCAGGGTATTGCTATTTTGGCAATTGAATTTCACCCCATAACAAAATATATGTTTTTGCGGACACTATGAAACTTGGCCAGCCACAGCTGAAACCACTGATTTATGGTATTGATATTTTGGCAATTGAATTTCACCCCAGAATAAAATATATGTTTTTGCGGACACTATCAATCTGGGCCAGCCAGAGCTGAAACCACTGATTTATGGTATTGCTATTTTGGCAATTGAATTTCACCCCAGAATAAAATATATGTTTTTGCGGACACAATGAAACTTGGCCAGCCACAGCTGAAACCACTGATTTATGGTATTGCTATTTTGGCAATTGAATTTCACTCCAGAACAAAATATATGTTTTTGCGGACACTATGAAACTTGGCCTGCAACAACTGGGACACCAGATTCAGAGTATTGCTATTTTGGCAATTGAATTTCACCCCAGAACAAAATATATCTTTTTGTGGACACTATGAAACTTGGCCTGTAACTGCTGGGACACCAGATTCAGGGTATTGCTATTTTGACAATTGAATTTCACCCCAGAACAAAATATATGTTTTTGTGGACACTATGAAACTTGGCCTGCAACAGCTGGGACACCAGATTCAGGGTATTGCTAACTTGGCAATTGAATTTCACCACAGAACAAAATATATGTTTTTGTGGACACTATGAAACTTGGCCTAAAACAGCTGGGACACCAGATTCAGGGTATTGCTATTTTCACAATTGAATTTCACCCACAACAAAATATAATTTTTTTTGGACACTATGAATCTTGGCCAGCCACAGCTGAACCCACTGATTTATGGTATTGCTATTATGGCAATTGAATTTCACCCCACAACAAAATATATGTTTTTGCGGACACTATGAAACTTGGCCTCCAACAGCTGGGACACCAGATTCAGGGTATTGCTATTTTGGCAATTGAATTTCACCCCAGAACAAAATATATGTTTTTGCGGACACTATGAATCTTGGCCAGCCAGAGCTGAAACCACTGATTTATGGTATTGCTATTTTTGCAATTAAATTTCACCCCAGAACAAAATATATGTTTTTGCGGACAATATGAAACTTGGCCTAAAACAGCTGGGACACCAGATTCAGGGTATTGCTAACTTGGCAATTGAATTTCACCACAGAACAAAATATATGTTTTTGTGGACACTATGAAACTTGGCCTAAAACAACTGGGACACCAGATTCAGGGTATTACTATTTTCGCAATTGAATTTCACCCCACAACAAAATATATATTTTTGCGGACACTATGAAACTTGGCCTGCAACAGCTGGGACACCAGATTCAGGGTATTGCTATTTTGGCAATTGAATTTCACCCCAGAACAAAATATATGTTTTTGAGGACAGTATGAAACTTGGCCTGCAACAGCTGGGACACCAGATTCAGGTTATTGCTATTTTGGCAATTGAATTTCACCCCAGAACAAAATATATCTTTTTGTGGACACTATTAAACTTGGCCTGCAACAGCTGGGACACCAGATTAAGGGTATTGCTATTTTGACAATTGAATTTCACCCCAGAACAAAATATATGTTTTTGCGGACACTATGAAACTTGGCCTGTAACAGCTGAGACACCAGATTCAGGGTATTGCTATTTTGGCAATTGAATTTCACCCCAGAACAAAATATATGTTTTTGTGGACACTATGAAATTTGGCCTACAATAGCTGGGACACCAGATTCAGGGTATTGCTATTTTCGCAATTGAATTTCACCCCACAACAAAATATATATTTTTGCAGACACTATGAATCTTGGCCAGCCACAGCTGAAACCACTGATTTATGGTATTGATATTTTGGCAATTGAATTTCACCCCACAACAAAATATATGTTTTTGCGGACACTATGAATCTGGGCAGCCAGAGCTGAAACCACTGATTTATGGTATTGCTATTTTGGCAATTGAATTTCACCCCAGAACAAAATATATGTTTTTGCGGACTCTATGAAACTTGGCCAGCCACAGCTGAAACCACTGATTTATGGTATTGATATTTTGGCAATTGAATTTCACTCCAGAACAAAATATATGTTTTTGCGGACACTATCAATCTGGGCCAGCCAGAGCTGAAACCACTGATTTATGGTATTGCTATTTTGGCAATTGAATTTCACCCCAGAACAAAATATATGTTTTTGCGGACACTATGAAACTTGGCCAGCCACAGCTGAAACCACTGATTTATGGTATTGCTATTTTGGCAATTGAATTTCACTCCAGAACAAAATATATGTTTTTGCGGACACTATGAAACTTGGCCTGCAACAACTGGGACACCAGATTCAGAGTATTGCTATTTTGGCAATTGAATTTCACCCCAGAACAAAATATATGTTTTTGCGGACACTATGAAACTTTGCCAGCCACAGCTGAAACCACTGATTTATGGTATTGCTATTTTGGCAATTGAATTTCACCCCAGAAAAAAATATATGTTTTTGCGGACACTATGAAACTTGACCTGCAACAGCTGGGACACCAGATTCAGGGTATTGCTATTTTGGCAATTGAATTTCACCCCACAACAAAATATATGTTTTTGCGGACACTATGAATCTTGGCCAGCCACAGCTAAAACCACTGATTTTTGGTATTGCTATTATGGCAATTGAATTTCACCCCAAATCAAAATATATGTTTTTGCGGACACTATGAAACTTGGCCTGCAACAGCTGTGACACCAGATTCAGGGTATTGCTATTTTGGCATTTGAATTTCACCCCAGAACAAAATATATGTTTTTGCGGACACTATGAAACTTGGCCTTCAACAGCTGGGACACCAGATTCAGGGTATTGCTATTTTGGCAATTGCATTTCACCCCACAACAAAATATATGTTTTTGCGGACACTATGAATCTTGGCCAGCCACAGCTGAAACCACTGATTTTTGGTATTGCTATTTTGGCAATTGAAATTCACCCCACAACAAAATATATGTTTTTGTGAACACTATGAAACTTGGCCAGCCACAGCTGAAACCATTGTTTTATGGTATTGCTATTTTGGCAATTGAATTTCACCCCAGAACAAAATATATCTTTTTGTGGACACTATGAAACTTGGCCTGTA